>CM067072.1:3145810-3640810 GCA_033980235.1 Diadema setosum | reverse complement strand
CTATAGTAGGTAACTTTTTTTTTTTTCAAAATGTCGTCCGGGTCATTGACCCAAGTAAAAAACGGGTACACGTGTCCTGAAGCGCAATGATAGCGATGGTGGTAATGGCAGGGCAGGATGGTACAGCAATATTTTTTCACCAAAGAGGCTAAAACGATTTCGATTATATAGTTTATCCATCTGGTAGCCATCATTATCACTTCGTCTTTATATCTCTAATCGTGTGATATAAAACATAATGGCCGTCAGCATTCAATTCGCTTCTATTCGATTCTAACCTACTGAGTTTCTCCACTGTCGCTTTTAACGATGACTTACACAGAACAGATGGAAGTTTGAAACATAACTGGTAATGAATAATATTGATTTTTATAAAACACAATTAGAATGTGAAATCATCAGCAAGTATGTCAAAAATATACAGCTTGTTAGATAGATCTGAAGTTGAATAATAGTTGAATATAACTTAATATTATGGGGAAAGAACAGAAATCAAAATGTCTACTAATAAGCTAGATCTTACTAATGTTACAGAGAGAGTAGACCCCTGAAATGCTAATGATTTTCCGTGGAATAGGTCCCTATTGAGTGAGAGAAAATAGAGGTTGACAGAAAACAACATTCACACACTAATGCCAGCCAACATAACGATAACTGCTGACATATTGAGATTTGGTAAAACTTTGTTGTTTACTTTTCTTTGCGTTTATATGATTCGACATTTTATGTCAAGAGACCTGACATAATGATAAGTTATCGCGTGACTATCTGTTAAGGTTATCACACGTGGGACTTCCCCCTTTACTTCAAATATGCAATATTTACATAGATTGATGGATATGTCCGTCGGGTATCCCTTTGCCATCACCAGCACGATCAGCTCTTCCAGCGCGGAGAAGTTATCCTCACAACAGAGGCAGAACAAACCGTTTGGCATCATATCACCCGTTGGTAGAGTATGAAATATCTGAGAAGCTACTGATTGATTTGCCGCCGCGTTAAAGAGTTTATGATGACAACGGGAAGGAATACCCATTGTGGTTTCACAGAAGAGAGAAAGGAAGAGAAAAAAGAGGGAGAGAGAGAGAGAAGAAAGAGATGTAGTCCTAGATAGACAGAGCAATGTTCTTCTCCTTTATGACAAGTGATTTGGCAGAAGATTGGAAGATTTAAAAAAAAAAATCTATGAACAGTTTTGAACTTTATAGACATAGTTCAAACTTTGGACTCCCCTGACCGATTCCAACATGAGGTGGAACAGTCAATTTGTATATATTTCTGACATAAACATTCCGTTCTGTTTTTCTGATTCCCTTTTTTTTTTCAGTGAGATTCACATCATGTCACATGGGTCGATCCGAGCTATGACAGTAACACATTTGCGACGTTTGACATGTACATTCGTTGGTGTGTTTTCTCCCTCTCTCTGCCTCACCAGTTCTGTCTTTCGTTCTTTCTTTCTCCTTTCTTTCCTTCTCCCCCCCCCCCCAACTCTCTCTTATAGTAATTCTCGATTCCATAGTTACGATTGCTCTCACAAATTGGAAAATGAGAGCTGCCGAACGTCGAAGTCGAAAAAAAAAGGAGCATAAAACTCAATGTGGGGGAAAAATGCAGTAGAAATTGAGCTGGAGTGTGTAATGATGAGAAGAACCAGTGAAACATACACAGATACCAACGATTAAACTGAAAAGGAAGGGATAGAGAGAGGAAGAGGAATAGATGGGGCTTCGATATTGGGAGAGATGCCGATAAAAACAATAGAGAAAATAAGGGCACGGTTGAGGGAGCCCTAGTTAGCTATTCACAGGAGAGTGAGAGGAAGAAGGGGGGATGGGATTGAGAGCAGAAGGGAGCTCTGGCCGCGAATCGGGGTTCGAAAATAGCGCTCGAAAGTGCAGTAGTCCTTGCACGACCCAGAAACGAAGAGTTGGCGATAAACATTTGACTGGTAGCGATCAGGGTCGTGTGCGCTCGGGTCAGACGGTAGACGGTTATAATATGATCAAAATAGACCGAGATTGGGTTACACCCGTCTCTTCTGCGACTCGGCCGTGGTGAGTGATAACGGGTGAGAGAGCCTATGGATGAAACCAAGTTTGTTTCAAGAGGGAGTGGGTGGAGTAGACAGACAAAACAACAGCAAATAAAGCAAAAACAAGAACAAGACAACTTTTTTTTTTAAACTTTTCAACAATAAATTTGTTTTTACTGTTTGTCAATATCAAATCAGTTATCTGTTCAAATCTGTTTAAACTGTTAACATCTATGCAGTGAACCTTCTAGTCAATAAAAAAACGGAAAACTCTCCCATCTTCTTTGCCCCAAAACCGAAATAAACATTTACAATTACAACACTTGTGAGGTGCTTTAATCGTGCTGACGGGAACCCCCTCTTCTTTTTTTTTTTCCTTCTCCCTTTTCGTGTCAGATGTGATCTTGCAATTCTTACTTTCACTTCCGGCTCCCTCTGTCGTGTTCAGCTTGTATTTGTCGCATTAGGTGACGGTTGATTAGGACTTAAATTTACTCTGTGATTATATTTTTTTTTCTAACTCTTTGGCACGAGTGCCGCAGCCTCGGAAAATTGTGTTGATGTTTGCGAGAGCGCTTGCAATCGTGCTAACATGCATATGTTTACGTACGTGTTTACCTGTGCTCTTGTGTGCGTGCGTGCGTGCGTACAAACGTGCGAGTGTGCGTGCGTGTAGAGATATACAAGGGGGCATGTGAGGCTTTCGCTTTGTTTGATTATTAGTTGGTGCGTGCGCGTGCTTACGCATGCTAACAGAGCAAGAATGTTTGAGGCGAGGTTTCTGTGGCGAAAAGGACGTAATCAAAGTAAGAGGAGAGAAAAAAAAAATCGAAGACCCCATTCCTATTTCATGTGTACAGTGTATCTAGCATTTAATTGTGATATGCGAACATATCCATGCACACATAATAAAGATGTTAATTTGAGTGTAATATGTATGACCACGCATCAGTTCAAATACTTGTAGGGTAAATCTCGGCTACGAGCAATCGAAATATTTTGAAATGTCGTTTATTATTCTGGAAAGTGCCGTTGTAATCAAGAAATATTGATTCTTTGCGTTGGGAGTGATGTATTGTCATCAGTGACAATGATCTTAACTAAGATTTGACATGAAAATGATAATGATAACAAAAGACGACATATACCCTAACTCTAACTCTAACTCTGATAGCAAAATTCGGAGAGATCGAGATTCCCGTACAAATTACTGTGAATTACCAGTCGGAACTGATGGAATTGTTCTGTGTATGATCATGTATTATGTGTTGTTCGTTGTTGTTGTTGTTCGCTTTTTTAACGTTCCAGTATTAAAAGTTGTTTAAGAATTTTACAACAATGTTTTGGAGTAAATATTTTACAGTGTCAGCTGGGAGTTCATCAATTCATGTTTTTCTGATTTGAAAGAAAACAAAATCCGATGAATACTGAAGTGAATGAACATTAAGGAAATGGTTTATTTATATCAGTTGAAGATTGATGCATGCCTCGAGACGTGGCATATTCTGTGCACTTCAGCTCAAAATTCTACGTGCGAAGTACACCAGTATACCTCTGATGTGTGAGCTGCTCATCTCCTGACTCGCAGACACCGACAATGTGTTCTGACACCAATGGAAATAGATCGGGCTGAGGTTATTGGGCACACCACCCCGCCGATCGAATCCGGAGGAAAGCCAGAAAACCATAAGATGAAATATGAAAACGTATGAAATATATCGGATGGATAAATAACATAAACACATACAGTATAAAATAAACATTTCGAGTTTTGTCTAATCCAACCGGCTGTTGTCAGAAATAAACCAAGTAGGTATATAGCTTCGGTAGATATGAGCTTACGTTGTATATAAGGTTTCCTTCTCTGACGAACTGAGGCCAATGTGTCGAAAGAGTCAGAGGTGAATCTATCGTTTCCATAATGTTGCAATAATGCAAATCAAAAAGAAGGACAGAAAATCATAAATTGATCCATTATAGCTGTAGGTGTGACATGCGGGCTTGTTTGGTTGTTGTTTTTTCTAATGTTTCCAGTAAGTACATTAAAAAAATGGAAGCTCTACCGTATAATTTCAGCCGGCCTTTTCTAGTTGTGCTTCCAACACGAAACAGCAGCAAAATCTGTAACGTAGGACACGCTCTGCTGTCGGAATGAGTATACTTGAAAGATTGGAAGTGGGATACATCCTTATCTATGAACGATTCTATGAAATTGTTCTTCTTTTCAATAACGTCTCTTCAGAATGTTGACATAACAAGTAGATGAAAGTAATAGATTGCAACCATGGTTTCCCTCGTGTAACAAGCTTCGTATTGTGTTGTTCCACTGGATATAACCGTCCCGAACGTTTTGGGATGTGGGCAGCTCTTTAAACGCAGTGTTCTCATACGTAAAGGACTTCTGCTGAATATATATGATGTAAAATTATAATTTTTTTTTTCAATTTTGTATTTAGGGGAACGCATAGCAATTGTGCCAATCACGCAGATCCGTAGGAAATCATTGAAATATGCTATTCTTATTTACTTATTGTTTCGGGACACGAAATGATTACACAAATGATATACTAGGATGTGATTCGTATGCAATCCATTATCGTCGATTAGTATCTATTTGTTTGTTTGTTTGTTTGTTTGTTTTTCCTTGTTTGTCTGTTTGTTTGCCCGTTTGATTGTGTTTGTTTGCCTGTGTATATGTCCATGTTTGTTGATCTGTGATTTAGATGACTAAATAAGGCAATACTGCCATATCACTCTCCACACATTGATTGTAATTTATCACTGCAGAGTGACTTTGTAACTTCTAATCATGTTATAACATTATCCTTGAATTGAATGCGACTAGAAAAATCCTTCATAACTGGTGAACAAAACATATTTCTGCGAAGCATAAAACGTTCCACACAGAGATTGTTCTTTCAGCAAAGACGTTCCTAGTCAGAGCTGTAGTATGGGTCCAACGTTTGTTTCCTAGCACATCATTTCTACAATGACTGATAGTATATCATAATTTGTTTGCAATGACTTATATATTATGATAATTCGATGATATCAAAGGCAAAACAATGCTAACTTCGCCATCATAAATTTCGACATCCGATTATTGCGTATCAGCTTCATGGATTGATGGTATTGTCTGTCCATAATTGTCATTTATCATGACCTGCTATAAACAACCATCATTACCCATGTTCATAGTGAGAACACTATTTTGTATAAAATTCTCCTTTTAAGTGTTTCGAAATGACCACCAGACAATGCCAGACGAAAAGTTTTCAAACGAAACTCTGCTATCGCCGTCTGCAAATAACGATGTAGAATACTCGCGCACGCGTTCTGATTGATATCAAAGTTATGGCACCAGCATCATTTGACATTGTTGACTTTGTTCTTTTTCCACGGTCAAACAACGGAAGAATAGTCGGGTGCGCTCATTTGCTTACCATACTAAAAAAGTTCCGACATATTGTCCAAGGTCAGTTTCTTTCTTTGTGCACAAGAAAACAGCGTCTGACTATAGGGAGGAGAGGGACATTCACAATGGCGAGAATTTTGGACACTCTGGTAGGCAAGTTTATAGGAAGGTGATTAAATGGCCGGCGGGCATACTTTACCTACGATGCCCCATATGTATGTGCAACACGCTCTGTAGAGATCGGGTCTCAACAGTTTGATAGGGCAAATATCTCGGGGCGGTGGAGACCCTGTGGCAGTCACTGCCCCGGCGAGAAAAGGTCCGGCGCTTACCGCAGACCAAGCCCATCCAGTTTAGGGGAGGCTGGCCCCCCACCCTCCGATGAAGACGAGGGAACCACACGTCGACTAAACAGAGAAGGGAAAAAGAAAGGGCTGGCCCATCAAAGTCGCTGGACACACTCACGTCGCAATACCCTGAGTAAATACTATGAAAAGGGAGACTCCACATTCTCCTATTTCCACTCCCGCAAATTAATTGAGAATTTACCCACAGCTCCATGGGCGATTTAAGAACTGCAAATAGAAAGATTCTAATAGCGAGGGGGGAAATGCGTAACGCAAAGTCTCTGTATTATGTCGATGTTTGCCCCTGAATGTTGTCTTCTTGTGTATCATTACTGGTTTCATTTTTCAAAAAGGTTCCGAAAAAATCGAATGCTCACTGAAAGAGGCCGACGGGTCTAGATTTATGTCTTAAATCACTATCCTGTTCTACAAGGGCGACAGAAGTGTGCAAGAGAAGGTTCGCAACCCTCCTCGGGGCAGAATTACCCGACAGTAAATACATCGTCCTCAACAATGAATCTGCAGACCAGTGTTAATGGACGAATTCAAGCACTCCAACGCGGGTCCCCGCTACCCGTTTCGCGGCGGGACGGTCACGGCAAGTGAAGCAGACAGGGTCCCGTTGGGGGTGTGATGTTAGCCGCTGATCACCCCGGAGAATGGGTGCATGGAATGGACGGATGACCCGTCGTCAGCCGGCCGTCTTGTCAATCCGCTCGCCTCTCCCGTCCGGCTGGGCATTTGCGTTGGTTCGTGGTCGACAGTCTCCACTAGCTAGCACAAATACACTGCGACTACTGTGAGTTCTTGCTCGGTCAAAGCGATGCTGGGTCCCGTTTACGACCAACGCACGCTTGTAGTCGGGCTTATTAGAGAAGACATTACAGAAGCAAAATAATGATAATATCAAAGTCTGAGAACTCATTGTCCGCGCTCAACACACCACCAACAATGTACCTAAAAAACGGTGTGATTACTGTACCAACGGGCTCATCTTCAGAATGTTGTTTATCAATGCTAGCAATACATTCTAAGCTGTTCCATCATCCGAAGAACTCACACTAACCCCATTTATTCTTCAATAAAAAAACACTAAAAAAAGTACGTATATGTACTCGACATTCTGAACAGTGGGCCTACTTTTGTATGTGCTATCTAAGAATAATCTCTTTGTTTGTCTTTACATAATCTTTATACATTTTAAGTTTCTGCTGTCTCAAATGTTGTTCATTCATAGTCGTCAAGCTCTCTCCACATGGAATTACAGGTATTTTCCCTGGTGTCAAAAACTCAATGTGAATGATCGCGAAAAAAGCTAAAAATATGAAAACAAGAAATAAAGCATTTCAGTATCGACCAGCGAGATCAACATCTTACGATACTGAACTAAAGACAATGATAATTGTACATTTTAAATGCGTAACATGACTAAGCGGGTCATTGACGTGGTCAAAGGAAGAAGAAATGCACTTTGCCAAGCAGTTGTCGATCTGCAAAGTTTATATCTGTGATAAGTATGAACCATGATTATGCAAATACATCGATGTGTGATACTCTTGATGCATAAATCATTAAAGTATTAAGTCAGGTGTCGAGTGAGTCAGTGAAGTGCGTGAAATGCAGGTTGCTTGTTAATTCCACATGTCACCCCATCTTGCGGTTCCATAATGATTGACATACACACTCACCTTCTCATCTCTTCTTCTTCTTCTTTTTTTAATCTAGTTGCCATTAGTTCGAGGTTCAGTGCTCTTTTTCTGTGTAGCAAACACCAAAGAGGTGATTAGATGTGATGAAAGTAGTGACCGGTTTGTTATGATGATTAGTTGAAAGTACATGTTGTCATTAAAAAAAATACCAAAAAAAAAAACCCAAACAAACAAAATGATAGAAATCATTGACACAAGTACAACATATAATAATTAATTATGTACAAATTCTAATGGGTATCATGATTGTCTAATGAGCATTTCGAGACTCCTAAACTTATATGACCTTTTTCTTCGTGGCATCTTTACTACACACATAATAATACAAGTAATAATAATGGCTTCGTTGTGACAGACTTGTTTTTCCGTTGATGTTCGTGAAAAAACGGAAATCGACGAAGGTGATTATAACCGCATGTAACGATTGTGGTTTCAATTCAGATGAAAACGCATTCAAATTATATGCAAGAATTACACAAAAATGGATTCAAACTGCTGTGGAGTATCGGTAATCATTTTGTAAGCAATTCTTCTTCTTTTTTTTTACCCACTGGTGTCTGTGACTTGCTGATGCCTTTTTGTTTTGTTTTGCTGTTTCTTTCACGTCTTTATTCAAAGGCAGTGTCGTGATCTCGAATGGGGTTGGTTTCGAAGACGATGCAAGCCGGCTCGCTGGACCTGAATGGGAGACATGTCCTAGGCAAAGCATGGTCCAGTTCTAGCCGCTGAAAAAGAGGCAGCCATATGAAGTTGGCGGTGCGTTTCCTGAAATAGATAAGAAAACAGAGAGTCTTCAACGGCAAGAGCATACCAGTATAAGCGTCTATACAAGATATTCAGACGAGTTTGAAAGTAAGGCGTCTTATACCATTCACCCCTCAAGTTTACAGATTCGTTCATAATATACTCGAACACAAACAAAATACACTCAATCGCAGAAATGTATGATAGAATCTTCTGCTTAATGGGGCACCGCTTTTGCCTGCTGAAATTCAGATGAAGATACATGATTATCATGAAATAAAGAGTACTCATAGAAAAAAAAAACCAGTTCCTTTCTAAATGCTATAGAATGGCCATTAAACCAGCAAACGTGAACGTATACGAAAGGGGCAAATTTGCTTGTTTCGTGCACGTTCGCCGCGCAAAGTTTATTGTGGCAGTTCAATGCCATACCATTGATGGGCACAACAGGAGATAACCCATATCAGTACATGCAGTGCGATGATATGGTCACTCCGATGACTCATATTTTGGTTACGATTTTTGCCCTCTCCCTACACCTCTTACCGCTCTTTTTTCCTCGCAGAATATCGTGGCAAAAACCAGAATAACTAAAAATGGAATATTGGAAACCATGAGGATTATTTCACATGTCAGTAGCAACACCGTTATATTTTTATCCCCTTCTTTCATATCATTTCCGCTTGCTATACATGCAGACCAAATGCTTGCAGTGAATCATATAACGTTCTAGGTTGCTCCTCAGCCTGAGTGACATGCAGTACGGTACAATGTGCAATAGTCTAGGGCCCATGCTTTCTCCTCTGTCGATATTTACACCCTGTATTCATGCGGTAGAGAACCACATTCGGACCCCTCTTTCCCCGTATTCCAATATTCCTCATGCTCTATCTTCAACATGCTTACAGAACCTCCCAACACGGGTATAACCTTTGGAGATTGGACATAATACTACCCATGAATGACCCTATCCCTGTACGTTCGGTCGCTTTCTATGCGGTTCCAGCGCCATGATGGATTTGACCTAACTATATACTACCGAACCGCATCCGGGCAAAACACCTTCTGCCATTAAATCATTGCTGACGAAATGTTGTTGACATAACTTGCGAACACCACTCTATGTCTTGGTAATATTTATTTCAAACTTTATGACTTCTATATCAAGTTCTCTGAGGGCACGTTATATTCATTATTATCATTGCATATTTCCATCACACTTTCATTTCCACATTTGTATAAGCAGCAGTAGAATTGTAGATGGTAAGAAGATAGCGTGATATCACTATACCTTGCAAATAAAATATTATAAGGGTTTGTTTGCAAAAACCGATAAGTCCATTTTTTAAGATTGTGAAGTACGATCTCTGTCATAAAGTACAAATCAATACCTTTTAAATGATATATTGGTCACAATAAAGGTATATTTTTGAAGTTATGGTCAAAAGAAGCAAACATTTTTTTATTATTCTCTTTATTTTTCTTTACCTTTAATCGCAAATATCTCCATTTGGCAAATATGGACTTATCGTTTTTTGCAAACAAACTCTTCATTTATTATTTAGAATAAGATTGAATATCATATGATTTTGAATCGATGTTATGAAATAGCATTATTATATAGTATGCCGTACTCCTTCGTAAGAAATATAAAAATAAATAGTCATCGTAAGGCCCATCTGTACTAAAGAACCATCTTGCGGAACACACGGTGAGTTTAGATAAAACAATATTGCTTTCGATGACATGAAATTCTATCGTCTGTCATAACATTGCAAGATACTATATCATGGCATATCATATCATATTACATCACACCAATGCGAGTCTACGATTCATGAATGTCCTATCAAAAAGAACTTTATCTTATATTCTACCAAAATATTGTCTTTCCAGATTTAAATCCATGTGTTATGACTTGGTACGTGCTGAAATATCCTAGTTGTGTGCAACTTAGTGTCACTGTGTAATTTATATATGTACACACATACAATGCTATGCACATTCATATTTTCATTAAGTTACTTAATATCATTTTAAGTTTTAATTTCTGTATATACTGTCATGTTCTTTTTCGAGACGAACATACAGTGGAAATGCCCTCGTGCACACAAGAGTCAATTTCTACAGCTGACTCGAGGTAATTTCATCAGCCAATATTTAATCAGCGTCCTGAATTGAGTTTACCATCAGTGAGTATAATCCATACTTTACATCAACATTTACAAACGGCAAGGGTCTATCAATTCACCGGAGACGTCATTATTCTATTACATTTTTTCTTTCTTTAAAAAGCAGAGAAATAATAACAAAAATGAGAAAATGGGGCCATATGTGTTCAACGCAGTGTCAGTATTGAACGGAGGGCGAAACGGGCAAACAGGCCTAACCACACAAAAATTTGGCGCGAGTATAATAAAATAGGATATTCCCACACTCTCAGGATGTGTATAAAGTGGAATGACAGCGCAAGGCAGCGATTACGAATAATCTAGCCGGCTTGCGTATTGACTTTGCGTGCACTATTCATCACAGGCACGCCTTAACACATGATGTATCAACGGCGCCTACCTTGTCGCCATGCCCAGCCGAGTGGCCCCATCGTAAGACATGGTGACATGTTTCTAATCTTTTACGTGGCTGCTTCTCTTTTCTTCCTTTCATTTTTTTTTTTTTTTTTTGGGGGGGGTTATTTTTTGACATGAAGCTTGTTTTCAGATAAAACTCGACAAAAATTATCGTACGGTATTGTTCTAAAGCAGTATAAGCAGATGTAAGGCAATATTAACAACGATCAAACCTTAAGCTGACCCTGACAGTGGTGTGATATATAGTGCGGCCAACAACCCCTTCTTCCGTTCTGTGATAACAATAGTATGATACTGTACATGACCATAACGACTCTCGATCCATCACATAATACCTCTAATCTGTCCTTCTCTCTATCTTCTCTCTATCTCTCTTTCATTATTCCCTTTCTCACCCCCCCCCCCCCCTCCTCCTCTCTTTTTCTTTTTCTCTCGCCAGCTTTTACGGGATGATACGAAACAGGCGTATGGGGAGGTCAAAGGTTGAGTTCAGGCATGACACGTTGTAAGAACAACAGGTATGTATCCTCGTGCTTCGTGATCGATAACTAGTTACAGTATGCAAATATTTAATAACCGGAGGGGCAGGGATGCAGGAGGAATCGTCTAATAACGATTGGGCGCCACAGACAGCTGCTGACAACACACGGGCACACGAAGGTGAAGATGATCCGCCACGCGCTCTCCGGGCGAGGGTTTCGTTCGGTGGCGGCCTGCGCATGGAGCTGACGCACGTTTGACTAGCCGTCACACAGATTCCTCGGACGATGATACGGGCTTGTTTTTAAATCAAAAGACCCCCCCCCCCTTCTTATCCCCCTCCCCCTCCTCCATCCCCTCCCCCATCCCTCATCCCTATCTGTAAACACATACATACAAGTTCCCACTTAAACATAGCTGATAGACACACGCAGATAAAAAAAACAAAAACATTTTTTCTTCAGTATGTTTATTGAGATTTTCATTGATTGTGCGAGATCAAAATAGTGAAAATGTGAACAGCAAGGGACCCATGCAAATTCAAGGAGTCAAACATGAATCAGCGTTGATACACATGTATTGATGCGGCTTGATAGTATGCATGTGTAGTGAAGACAGCAATAAGAAAACCTTATTTATTACGCAATGATTCAAACTGATCAACCGTCTGTAGGGAATCATTTTGAAAAAAAAAATAATAAAAAGAGATATGTACAAACGAGAGATACATCTATTCCCATCTTACATTTCCTCATTAATTTGAAGGGGAAGTACGAACAATACTTATAACCAACAGAATTCATAACAATCAAGTAGCACAAAGTTCCTGGTCTTTTTTTACGTCTCCTTCATCCAGGGCAGCCTCTTCAGTTTTGCCATTTATTACTCGATAAATGTATACCAGAGGGCCCTACAATCATTATTAACCCAGTGTTGCCAGGTACCCAGTTACACAACGGGATCGAGAGGGACAAAAAAAAAAAAAAAAAAAAATCTGTCCAAGGACGGGATTCGAACTCGTCACCTCCGATTGACAAAGTCAACAGTCAACCCCCAATATGTCCCACTATTGTCCTATAAAGCAGCTTTCTGCCCTGGTTAAGACATTCGGTCAAATCTTGAAATCTCTGAAGAAAGGCAAGGCCAGGCAAGGTCCTGTACAATCCTAGTAACTACAAATATAAAATCATATTTCATAGATATGAAAATAAACAATAATTGAAGGAGCAAACTCCCACCTGAAACACAATACATGATACCTTTTACCACCAGTTGTGAAAATACTAAAGAAGAAAAAGTTACTTAAAAACAGTTGTATCTAAAACGGTTATCAAAACATTATGTCAATCACAGCCATTGCAATAAATAAGCCTGAAAACGTTTTGAAAGAGTAATAATAGTAGTTGTAGTAGAAGAAGAAGAAATAGTGGGGGTAGTAGTAGTATTAGAGTAGTATATATGGCACACTCTAAGAACAATAGATTCAACTTTGCACCTTTACTATTGTCACACTGGGAGCACCTTTACGGGAGTAACTTTGCACCTTTCAGGCCAGTTAGCACTTTAAAGTTGCAACTTCGCACCCTTCTCATCTGTAAGGTGCAAAATGGCACCCGTAAATGTGCTCCCATGCAGTGTGGCAAATGTGCAAAGTTGAACTTTTTTTTTTCTCAGAGTGTATAATAGTAGCAGCAGAAGGCGTGACAGGGACTCATGTAGTGGTAATAGTAGCCCTATATGGTATTAGAATTGTGATTAGTAAAAATGGCAAAATTGTTAGGAACAGAATTTGCCATTGCTGAACACTATGGATACTGATTAATACTATCGACTGGATTGGTATACCAGTGTGATAATGAATGTAACTCTCGCCATTTCTCGAATAAACCGCTGCACATTTTGAAGTCAGAGATGCGCTCCTTTATGATCTCAAACTTTCACATAGCATTAAAAAAATCCATTGCATGATTCTTACTCATATGTTTTAGGCATAACATAACTTAGGCATAACATAACATAACTTCAGTTAACATAAATTTGGGAAAATATAAAATGAATTATTATCGATGTTTATACCCATGGTTGTTCCGCTCATTAAAACATTATAGATAGTTGTAAAATACCAGGCAATATAGACCATGAATTAGTCATAGACCACGTGTAGACTAAACGTATTATATAGCTCGCTTATTTTTTCTTCCCTCGATCCTTTACAGCGGATGATTTCCTGTATTACCGGCTGTATTATTTCCTGTTTTCACCTGAAAGCTATTTGGCTGTCTTGGCACAAATACTTCGCGTTGGAAAAAAAAAAAGTCGTACTTCGTTTGCGCTGTGTGAAATCCGCTAACAAAAAGGGACTCCAAACAAGAAATATTATGTTGAGTAAATGTCTCCTCCTAATATATATATATTTAGTGTTCAGTTGCAACAATTGTATGCATTCTACATTTTAAACACGGCATTATTAAATGTGTGTATTTACTGGACGTAGCCACTGACTGTGACGGAAGCCAAAACTTCTTCCGAATATTCTGTTGCTCGTGCCAGATACATAATGAATGAAACTCCTGACATTTTGAAATCATCTACTCTGTTTCGAGCAGTGTTTGTATATATAATATACTTGAAGAGTCTCGTTTTAAAAATGAGTTACCTTCATTCGTGGTAATTTTGATTTGATTTGATTTGATTTATTGGTTTCTGTACCATCATTGCACGTGCACATGCATGTACAAGCATAAATATAAGTTGTTCACAGAATATTTTTTTTCCTTCATTGCCTGTGCACAGGAATGTACAGCAAAATGTACAACAAACATACAACAATGAATAATACAGTGCGGCTACAGCATAAGCGTGGCTTGATTTGCGTGCAGCCCCCGTACATACTTATTATTATAATATACATCGGAAGGAGAATAGGAGGGAGGGATGACTTGCATAGAGATAGGATAGTTGAAAGGAGAAAGGGAAATGTTGGAGACTACAATGATGATAAGAAACACAGAACTTGGTATAGGGAATTGGCAATGTGGGATATTTTCATCATAACTTCAAGAATATTTCTTGAAATGAAACAAGTAAGATGTCACTGGAGATTATTTATTTTGATGTATAACTGATGATGAACTTCACTTTGAAATAATTATGTAAAAATGACACTGAATCCGTTTTACAATTAAACTCTTCATAATTCATATTACATACACATCACAAGATGTCCATAGGTCACGATTTCAACAACATTAATCTCTTTGATAGGGCTGCAATCCTTCATTTGATGTTTCTACTATGTGGGGGAGAAGTTTTGAGATTTGTAGCCCAAGAGGCCCCCATAAGTATACTAATTGGTATCAAATTGTTTTCTTTGCACAGTAATATCAGGATTCTGCTGAACTTATTAAGGAATTGTGATTCTTTGGTAACCCCATTTCAATTCTTTTTTTTTTTCATGGATTCGTTCCAACTCATATTAAGTGCGTATATAGAGCGTTGGGAAATGAGTTTAAAACAGATCATAATCAATAATGTACGTCTGTTATGGTAATGGATCTCTGAAATCAAGCCGATATGGTATATCTTCATTCAAGACTAAAAAAAAAAAAAAAAATCGTTTAGGTAAATACTGTCTTTCGCCCGTGCCTCTGTCTCGAACTCACTCTTCACCCCCGCAAGATAGACGAGCATGAAAAATATTTATATTGTGCCGCTACGCAATACAAGTTTCATCGGCATACGTTTGATATGAAGCAGAAGCTATATATCTCCGTTAGATTAGGTAACATTGATTTTGTGCGTGTGTGTGCATAATTTATGATGTTGCCTGACCGACTTTCTCCCTAATATTCAGCTATATGGTCCAAACGTTGATTCACTCCAGTGGACTTATAATGAAACAGATGATATTAATACAAATAGTAATCTTAGATTCGCATGATTGGATGGTATAGTATTGGTTGAGATGAGGATTCAGCCTTCAACTTTTTTGCCAGATACTTAGAAACCACGTCATGAAATGCTAAAGAGAGCATAAAAAGTCTGAGAGTAATTCAAAGTTTATTGACGAAAATCAGTTTTGAAGTATGGCTGAGATACCCGAAACCAAAGTAAAGGAAAACGATCCTAATAAAAGGTGGATCGCATGCCCCTTTTTTTAGGATTGCTTTGTTTCGGATATCTCAGGCATTTTAGAACAAATTTTCATCAAATAATTTTGAATTCCTCTTAGAATCACATGCTCTTTCATGTTTCACAAGAGGTTTCTTATTTTCTCACAAAAAGAAGTTGAAGACCTGAAGCCCTATCTCAACCGAAGCTAAACCATCCCTTTAACACGTTTATTCCTTCTTCCAGTTACCGTAAGTAACCTTTGATAAGTTGAAGAATGTAAACAGATATTTCCTTCCTACTTTCTTTGTAACCTTCCAGTAAATACAGTCCTCCTCCTGCAGTCCTACTGTCCTGGTTCTGTTTCACTGTTGCTGACAGTATCGAACCGGATATAAATGATATTATATCAATCAATCGATCGACTGATTTTAATGATTTATTGTTTCGAACAAAATTCATTCATGAGCAACAAAAATTAGTTGATAATGTGACTATGTTGCATGGTTAAGCTGAATATGTTATTTTTGAGCGGATTAACAGAATATATTTTATAAAACAAATTTATTATATTAGTTTATCATTGATATTTGGCAAGGCACATTTCACTAAACCATGACTATGTTATAAAGAATACGGATCAAAAGGTGGATAAAGAATTCCCTTTCAAGGCATTCGCTGCAATCAAGAAAGGTCAATAACATTTACGATAACCCGAAAGCTATCAATAATGTTATTGGAATGTTGGTCCAGGAACATGTTATTACACACCATTATGGCAATTTATCAACGGCTTCATTGTATAACCATCTGCTATGGCTATTTAAAGAGAGAAAGATTAATGCATGTATCTCATTGCATCTGTGCGTCCGTCCGCCGATAAAAGCGCAATCACAATCCTCCATCATGTCCATAGTGCGTTGTGTGTGCGCGCGCTCACGTGTGGGTAGGAGCAATAAGGCAGTGTGCATGCATAGATCACAGTATACTATACATGTGATACATGTACAGTGTATAATAAAGTGTGCGTAATTGATGCATTCACTTTCTATTTCACACACAAGCACTCGAGAAGTCAACTGCAGCCTTTCCACACAAGACTGACTGCAAAGGAGAAAATAATCACTCTGGATCTCAAACACGAATCTGCAACCAACGCCATGCGCCACCATTCTTCGGGAAATGTGTTAAAATATTGTGTCATCGGCATTGTCTATAACACCTATATCATGTTTTTACTACTTGCATAGCAACATAAGCGAGAATAGAAAAGGTGGAAGATGCTATTATATTAGTTTACAAAATAAATGAATTTTTATGAGTGCAATGGACTGAATATTTAATGAGCTGAAAGATCATGATCCATTCAACTCGGCTGCGGATTGTTGAATGGATCAAAAATTTTATCTTTCACGGAATGAAATATTCAGTCCATTGCAAGAATAAAATATTCATTATTTGTTCTATACAACGCCTAAAAATCGATCCTTGCCATTTGATGTTTTATGAATTTAGAAACAGAAGAGAAGGTTGATCACATGCTCAATGCAAACGCAAGTGTTTTACGTACGTAGTGTGTTTGGCTCTCGAGCAATGGAGCAAATTGCACGGATCCAAGATTGCACAGTAAATGGAGCCACAATTGCATGAATGATGACGTAATAGTAAAATGGGACAACTGATCAACATCAAACAGCCAATCAAACAACAGTGATCTAATTAGGTGTTGTATAACATCCGGTTGTATGTTTGACGTCAAGACCGTATAAGCTGTCTTTAAAGGCATAATTTACCATTTGCAGATGAAACAAAAACTCAGCATTAGTGCTTTAAAATAGTTCTAAAATGTGCGTTAGGGATAGAAACAACCACTGTCAAAATTTGAGTTCGTATAATCGATGTTAAGTGTTGTTAAATACACAAAATGTGAACAATAGTTATAATAAGAATGTTTCCAGACTAAACCGTATACAGTTACGGTTTATTGAGAAAAACCCTGATATCTCCTTATATTTTAGGTTTTATTGCAAATATTTCATATGGTAGGATGTTTTATGATACAACAGACCTACACATATGCATCAAATGTGATATCTTGAACATTTTTGAAATCACTGCTCCCAAAGGTAAACTGGACCTTTAAGTATTCAATAATAATGACATTGACGTAGTCGTGAAACTGGCCAAATGGTGAAAGCTTTGACGTACCTTGGTTTACAAACAACCAACTTCAATCTTGTAGTGCCTGGATTTATTTGGAATAATTTTTAAAGCAAGCGAAATCTCTTCAGTCTTATACCTCTGTACATTGTGGGGCCACATCCTACAAGACTTGTCTTTTTAGTGGGTCCCTCCATTTTTCGAATTATCCACAATGTTTACTTACTTCAAATCACTTGTGTTTATGATAATGTGTAATTATTGCAAGGTGCTACAAATATCATTGTATATTCTTTTCATCCTACATAGTTTTACGCACCTGATTTTCTGTTACAAAAAAAAAGAAGAAGTGATGTTTATATGTTCTTGTCGAAAAATGAAATAAAACATTGAATTGAATTGAATTGTATTACACTCCATAATATTACTCGCGTGACACTTCTTAATATGTGTGTACTGAGGTCACAACTTATATCTGCAACACACATCTTTCGACTTCCATATCAGGAAATGGTATGAAATATTTACCATGGTAGAAAATACCGAATGGATTTTTTTTTTTTAGATGAGTTGTACATAAAAGGCGCATAGGATCAAGTGAATTTCTGTTACTTACGAGAAATAATGCACTACACGACAGCTCGTACACAATTCCTAGCAACAAGCTTTCATAGGGTGGCATCCCTGTTCCTCAGGAGTGTTGTTCGATCAGGACAAGCGCCCCCACACGGCGACGCGACTTCGCTCCGCTACCGAAGTGGGACGGAAATGATAAAATGTAAGTTTACGGTAAAGATGGCACGTCATTTCAATCGCTGAATGAGGACAGGGAACATTGATATTTGAGCGTATGATCGATTATATTGTCATTCTAAGAATTTAAGAAAAGAAAATACCACCGGAACAATTTCACTGTTTGTGGACAAATTCTAATAATATCAAATTGATAATAATTCATCATTAAAACATTCAACAACACTATGCTTACAGAAATTGAAGCGCAATATTTTTTTCCATTGTTGTCGTTAGATTTAAGTACCTTATAGAATGAGCTGGTACTGAATAATCGAGCGGCGTGCCGTTAAACGTTCAGGAGCGCATGTGCTTAATTACAATTGCTTCTAGTTTCAAGCCATAGTTACATATTCATTCATGTTCTCGACCGCCGAAGCTGCACGTCTCGGTCAGTACAACAAGAAGTCGACCACTATGGCCCTTTGCGGTCGAGAACATGAATGAATATGACAGATTTCGCTATGAACATCGATGTACTATATAATATATATTACAATATGTCTGGATATGTTTTTGATGTTATATTTGGATCAAGAAAACGAACGAGGTCTGTCACAATATTTGAGCCTGATGTCTGAAACTAATCCTTGCTGCACTGAAAGTAGCATATTGCTCACGAGAGCCTTGTTCTGTTCGTAAGTATAATTATGAACATCTTATATTTTTTTTTTTTTTTTACTGAAGCGTATTGTTCAATATGTATTAGTGGAAACAAGACATTTTGCTCTTGCGATAGTTTATTGCTCCCGTCTTTTTCTCTCCGAGGACTTAGGGTTAGGGTTGTGATAGGGTTTTAGATTAAGTTTAACGTGAGGATTAGGATTAGGGCTGGAGTCATGACATTGTCTGTGGATATAGGTTTTTATGTTTGGTTTAGCGTATATATTTCATGGAAGCAATTGTTGCAGGAAATACGGTCATGGGACCGTATTAGTATATCCATCAAACACGGATTTGTCCCGTTTATTTAGGTTATGATGGGAAAGTATCTAGACGTCTAGCACCTCGAAAGTATAGATAAGCCCAAACTTCTCTCCATAATAACACAAAAAAAAAGATAATTGTTTTATGTCTGCTCCATCAGACAAATCGCTTGATGACGAAGGAATGGTATCAACGATTGCTAGTAGACGATATTATCGTCTGCTCTGTTAACGCGCGGGAGCTCTAACCAATAAAAATAACGAGTATTCTTGGTCATTTGTTGCTTACGTTCTCCCCACAAACGTGCACAATGGAAAGCTTCCATTCCTTGTCATATCTGGCCTCTCTTGCAAAACAAACAAGGTGACCCCCTCGTGTGTGTAAAGCAAAGTAAACTGACAAGTGTGAATAGAAAGCCAATGTTATCCATGAGTAGAATCCAAGCATTGATTGTATTTCTGAAGCCACCCAAAATACATGTGACCTACCACCGTATCGGCTTCCTCAGTGAAGCGAAATCGTGTCCTTAGCCTCCTGATCAGTGAGTTCTGTATTTAACGTGCCACGGTCAGGCGCGGGCTTGAAATTAAAAAGGTAGAACGAGTGTGATTGTGTGACGCAATTCAAAACCTTGAGCCCCAATAGTGTAAACACAAGTCGACCAGTGTATGAAGGGTAAGTGTGACGAGGGAAGTATAATACATTGATGTCCATTCCGGCGTGAAAAGGGGATTAGTTAAAAACCGTGGTACGTGTATACACTGCAATTAAAAATATTATTTCGAATACTAATGTTGACCTTCCGCCTAGATTTGGACAGTACACAACCCTCACAAAGTGCATAGTCCCACTTGTCATCCTTTGATGAGGGTACGATTAACAATAAGTGTTGACTGGATAACCAGAGCGAGACATTCAGGGGAGATATGATTATCAGTCTGTGGTGTACCCTCAGCCCTGCATGCGCACTAGAAAAGAGTTTGGATGGCTTTAATGTTGATGGCACACTTAGATTACATTATTTTTTGCCACGATGCACTTGTGAACCATGTGATGTACATTCATCGTCACAGATTCGCTTTCCGATACTGAAAGGAAAGCGATTTAGTATCCGATTTTATATACTTTGATCTTTATTTTCTGTCAACAAAGTTTTTTTTTTCTTTTTCTGGAATTGATGCCCGCATATTGTAGGGAGAATGAAAAGTACCCCCCCCCCCCCGTCTCCTCCCTTCGTGTTCCTTGAAAGCACGTTGTGGGAAATCTCAAAAGAAAGACATCATGCTCTATAGCTATTAGCTATTTTTCGTCTTACGTTGTCATTCTTCTCTGATATTGAAATTACTGCAACAGTCGACTTGGTTGAAATGAAGTCAATTCCATGTTCATCTTAATCCGTAAAATAGACTTGGACAGTTTCAATGTTGATTTCAAAATGCTGTTAATTTATTAATCCATTTATGTCGACAGAGCTACTGATAATACCTAGCTCATTAGACTCTACTGTGCAGTCAGTACAACATAATTAATGTTCAACCAAAGTACATTATTTTATTCAGATATGAGTAATAACATGTTTTAGGTAAATAGAACAAAGTGAAAAGAACACAACAATACAAAAGACGAAAACTCTAGAATGAAGAGTTACACATGCGTTCCACGACGGTGGATTTCTGGCACGGTCACTTTCATGCGCATTGGATGATGTCACGACATTACAATGTTCCCATTCGCTTTCACGTCACGCTTTTAATCAATTACATTATTTTGGCATGAAACAAGAGATAGTAATTATCATGAAAGTAAATCGATCTTAAGATAATACGATATCAATGGGAATGATAAGACCTCGGCAAGAAGAGGGATTTTAAAGAACATATCATGATATTTCAAAAATCATATATATGAAAATTTGTCAGCGTCCGTCTTCAATGTTCCTTTCGATGACGTCTTCACGTAATGATCACTGTCAAAAGTGTGCTAAAGAAATAGTGCATGCACTCTATTTTGTCCTTCTGGCCTTGTGTTCAAAGCATCCACAGGCCTATAATACCTAATAAAAGCCCTATAACATTTCCTTTCCTTTCTCACAAGATAGTACACTGCCAGTAGTACACTGCCAGTAAACAACTTACTTTCTAACATTGTGTCACTCTAGTTTTTTGTTGTTGTTTGTTGTTGTTGCTGTTGTTATTGCTGTTGTTGTTGTTGTTGTTGTTGTTGTTGTTGTTGTTGTTTGGGTTTGGTTTTTTTGTTTTTTTGGTGGGGGTCGCTTACTGTTGTTTTATTTCCTCCCTAGTGAGAGCAATCGGTCAAGTATTTTTTGAAATCAAGAAATTATTTTTTTTTTACATCTAATTCTTCAAAACAACTACAAGTACAAGCAAACAATAGAAAAAAAAAATTAAACAAACAAAAGGCAGTTTGCCCTATTTGTTTGAGAGGAGAGTTCAGTGTCCTTTTTCTTTTCCAATCTTGAAAGGAAATGAAATCATTTTCCCATATTCCCATGTTCATATCGATGTATATATGACATTGTTTTTTAGGCGCTCGATTAGTGGTAAGAAGAGCGTGAGCTTGCAAATTCATACATAACTTTCCCTCTGCCTAGCAACACCTCCCAAAACGCACTCCAAGCCCCCAAAAGCGCGCTTTGGCATGCTTTCAACGGGCGACAAGGTATAAGGACCACTGGCGCCCGGCGCCATAGCAGAAATTAGATGTCAGTCGCGCTCGCAAAATATTGGTGGTTTCCAGGGTGGATATGAACTTCTCAAGTGTGCAATAACACGACAACAATTAGCATCAGAGCTTAGGGAACGCTGGATTGGAAAGGGGGGGGGGGGGGTAAGGTTGCAGGGGCACATGGATGGCCTCTCGTGGTCGCCGACGAGGGTGCACGCCTGGCCAGTCGATCTGGGGGTACCACGTGCACGAGGTCGACCCTAGACCTCGCCTAATTGGGTGTGGTTTGTATCGACGCTACGTCATGAATATGCAAATGGGCCATGTGGTAGCCGCGAGGGGTGAATGACATTTGTACAATGGCTAGTCACATTGCACCCGATATCTCCCCCCCCCCCTCCCTTAAAAAAAAAGAAATAATGAATAAAGAGGCTTGCTTAAATGTATGAAGCCTGGTTAAGAGGCGAGTAAACTGCATTGATTAATGATTCACCTCCTCTTGAAGCGTTGTCGTCAAAAAGAGTTAAGGAAGATCCTGCAAACTGAAGATTATGATAATTATGCTTTTGTAATCCAAAGAGAAACACCCATAAACAGATAAATACCGAGAAAAAGTGTCAATGAAATCTTGGTAATTTCATGTGTGACCAGATGACCCAATATACTGGTGCACATTGTGGTCATGATATCACTTGAGTCATTGGCGAAGAAGCGTATATAAAAAAAAAAAAAAAAAACATGATCACGTGTTATTGGTAGGTGAAATTTCGTTTCGCACCAATAGCTGTTTTCACTCTCTTCATTATATCGACTACAACTCTATTCCGTCGGTTTCTTTGATAAACCGAAAATTCGTACAGAACCATAAACTCCCCATAGAAGGCAATGACGATCAAACGATTTCTTAACAAAAATAAAAAAGAAAGAACAATAAATAGAAAACTAAAGTACGTTTTCTTGATTTCTATAAACTTTTTATTCATTGCGAGCAAGGAGGATTTGACTTACCAAAGTAATGAGTACATTCAGGAGCACTAAAGTTACGGAAAGGAATCCGTACAGTCATCACACTCTATCGCTACCAACAGTCGTCGAACTGCATTTGCAGTTACCAGAAGAAAGATGAGTGAGTTGATGCTGCTTTTGATACCGACGGTGACAAATAACAGCGAAAGTGGGTCCGATGCACAGCCGTGGATGCTTGCAACGCCGATGTCCAATCACCTTGTGTGGGAACACCCTTTACTATGGATGCCTTCCGGGATGATTCAGGATGAAATAACTAAGAGGACCAACGGTATCAAACCTGATGCAGTATTATCAATCCTCTCGTCAGGACCACCACCAATTTAAAGGAGAAATCCGGTCCAAATATAAGTTAGTCTGAAAAGAAAGAGTAAAATATTACGAGTTCAACGGTATAATTTTAATCGAATTCGGATGAAAAAATAAGGAAGTTATGACATTTTGAAGTTTCGATATTTTGGGGGGAAACAGTTCTTGAACAGTCAATATGAATACGCAAATGGCAAAGTAAGCATGTCATTCCCTCACAACTTGCCATATAATTTGTACATAAACTTTTGAAATATCCAGTTTTTCATTCAAACGCAATTATGCCCCTTGCTCAAATCCTGGTATATCTAACTGATCACTATTCTGAAGTTATTCAACCAGGAATAACATCATGTTTCAGACTTCAGTGACAAAAACATTGCATTTTCGTCATTTTGTTTGTACACGATCAATGGAAAATTGTGAGGGTATGACATGGTTTGCTCACTCATTTGCATATTCATACCCACTGTACAAGAACTGTTTTGCAGAAATTAGCAAAACTTCAAAATGTCATAACTTCCTTATTTTTCGTCCGATTTCAATCAAATCTTTACCGTTGAACTCGTAAGATTTTACTCTTTTTTTATCACACTAACTTATATTTGGACTGGATTTTCCCCTTTAAACTTTGTTGTCAATGCGAACTGGAGTTTATCTAAGCAATAATGACTATGTATGGAAGTACAATTATGACTATGCATGGAAGGGATTTAAGAGAAGTGTGGTTCAAGTCCAAGCTTGATTTTTATGGAGATGCTTAATGATGATATTCGTGGTGTCAGTGTTTATAATCACCGCTATCTCTTCTATTAACAGTTTGGACTACTTCTGGCGATGTAAGAGACATGTGACTGCACTATGACCAACAACCGACAAGTGTTGATAGACCATCTTATAAGCAAAAAATACCCTTATTAGTCGATACTTTATGTACTGCAATGTCATTGCTAGATTGTCACTAGATGTGCACGTAGGGGACACATGTGCGGCAATGTCACCTTCAAGCGCGTATCTAATTTGCATAACGTAATTGAGACCAATGCCTTTGTTTTGCGAAAACAGGTGGTTGAACAGATTATTGCTTCCTAGTTTATCTCTGAGTGAAATGACAATAATTCTGTTGTGTGTGTGTGTGTGTGTGTGTGCGCGCGCGCGCGCGTGTGTGTGTGTGTGTGTGTGTGTGTGTGTGTATTCGAATAGATGTGACTTGAGGTGAACTCTAAACAAACATAGAGTGGTATGACCCTGATACACACCAGTGAATAAAGTGAGGCTACTACACTGAACCGGGAACTGATCATTGCGATAACTATAACCCCACGAGAATTTCTCACAATTTGAGCCTGTTGTCAATAATAACAATAATAAAAAAAGATTAGGGTTATATCCTTTCATAACCACAAGTTGCTGTCACCGACAATTTACATAAATGAATATCACTTGCTTGAGATGGTTTAATTTCGAAGTTTCTGTCTTAAACTTGACATCCAGACATTTTACATGCTGAATCAGAGCTCTTTTCCACCCAGAAATTTATTTTCACTTTTATAGACTTTTTGATAATTTCAAGGAGGTTGCACTCCTGAAGGGAAAGAGAGGTACTTCCAAAGTTCATTTGGGTATATTGCCAGACGTTCGGTGGATGAAGGTCGAAAGATGTTAGCGTTTTAAGGCAGTGGTCCTCCGCTAGCACATCAACTCAAACCCGTTCGTTACAATAATTTGACATCTTCGCGAAATTTGCAGAAATCCTCCCAGACTTTGGTAGACGTATAGGATTAAGCCTCTATGTTGAAGCACGGACCTACGTAGGTCCATGGTTGAAGCAGCTATAGCATGTGAGGCATATTACGTCACGGTACTGGAGTCATGAATCCAGTACATTATACCTCTATCTGTCTGTCACTCTTTTTGTTTTTGTTTTATGTAGCTAAAAGATCAAAATAATTATCCAGTTAAATGTTTTGGTGTGATGAGTTTTGTGGCAAAGTGCAATGATATTGTAGATTAAAAATCGAACTTTTTTTGGTTCGAATTAGCGAGTACATTCCTGGAAAAGAATGCTCGAACCAACTTTATCTCTCTCAAAGTGTATTACTGGTAGTCCGCAGATAATGTGAGAAGAAAACAGCGACCTTCTGTGTGTCAAGACAGGACCACACACATTTTCTGTGTTCGCACATGCTCCTTACTTTTTTAGAAGCGGGTGTGCGACTTTAAGCATCCGAAGAAAGACGTACTTACGCGTCTCATCCGCCTACTCACCGCAGAGTTGTCTTCGCATTGTCAACGTTTAGCATCGCTCAATTACCGCCAGTTTCACCGGCGTCAAAACTTTGCTTAAATTTCGATACATTTCTGTGGCACCGACCTCAAACTCGGCCCGCCTTGCCTTAAAGCTAGAAAATGATGCACGCAAGAGATAAGACTCATCTTCTTCGAAAATCCACCCATTGATGAAGAAAATAAACTTTAAAAAAAATAAGGGAAGCCACTTAAATGATCTTAAATGGCCTACTGTATAGACTCACGAATTCGTACTTAACAAAACGCAATAGAATCAATAAGTTTATAGACATCATTCATTCCTTATGACACACTTATCCTCAGTAAATCACAAGTCTATTCAGATTCTATTCTTCAGGGCTTTTCATGTTTGCTACGGGAGATTTGCACATCTGTATCTGTGGATTTCCATACCCCCTAAAAGGCAAATCCAAATCTTCAGACAGTCTTTGAGAAAAATAGATGAATCACTTCTTTTGGTTATTCTGTAGTATCCAACATCTTCTTAAGTTTGCTGACATCAAGGAAAAGTTACCCCAACAAAAATGCAAGAAGGTGAATATAAAATGAAGTACAGAGGTCTTTACAAGATGTTCAACGGTCGCGACATGTCACAAAGGAGATTGACCGGTCTTTTCGCTGATTCGTGATCCCCGTCAAGGCAGCTAACACGAAGGGAGGAAAACCAAAGTGTGAAATAGGAGCAGCTAAACCACACCCATGATGCCATGCGTGTAACAGGGCGTGACCGGCCACGCAATTCGTCCCATGCCTGCCAATGAGGCGGTGCGGGGAAAAAAGGTACAGGGTGAGCCGACGAAAAAAAAAAAGAAAATCAAATGCCGAGGTGCATACTCGATTGTTTTACAATTCATATACTCTCACTCCTTCTCTCCCCGTCTCTCTCTCTCTCTCTCTCTCTCTCTCTCTCTCCTTCCCTCCATCCCCCTCTCTCTTTCTCTTTGTCTCTTCTCTCTGTCTTTCTCTTTCTCTATCTATCTATCCATGTATCTATCTTCATCTCTAATCGGCTCCCTTTTCCCTTCTCCCTTGTATCGATTGGAGAGTGTCCAGATTTTTATCATTTTATGCCTTTATTCTTTTTCGAGTTTCTCCTTCTCTATACTTACCGTATGCGTGTACGTCCATCATCCAGTCAATACTCTTGTACAAGTCATGTTTTCCCTCTTTCTGTCCTTCGTGTCTTTATTCAATTCTGCCTTAAAGGGACTGTACAGTACTGGTTGAGGTGGGGATTCATGTTTTGAACATTCCTAAGTGAGATAATGAAAAGCCTCTTATGGATATGAAAGAGCATATAATTTTAAGAAGGATTCAACATTTATTTCATGAAAATTGGTTTTCAAATGGCTGAGATATCAAAAAAAGTGCTAATAATAAAAGGCGACATGCCACAACTTTATTAGGATCTCTTTGTTTCACCTTGTTTTTGGATATCTCAGCCATTTCAAAACCGATTTTCATCGAATAAACTTTTGATACCCCTTAGAACTGCATGCTCTTTGACATCTCATAGAGTGGTTTCTGAATATCTCGCAAAACGTTAAAAGCTAAAACCTCACCTCGACCAGAACTGTACACACCCTTTAACATATTGATTTTGCCATAACACGCATTTCCCATAGACACCTGCCCGAGTATATTCTCGGGACTTGTCATCCGTGGATTAACGTATACTCTGTATATCATATGTTTTTCTCTATCATTTTCAGCCGTGATATGGTATTGTACAACTGTAGAATCACCTGTATATCCAAGAAACCATTCTGTCTTTAAAGGGGAAGGCTAGTAACTGATCAGTGGGAATCAGTGGAAATGCTGGGAGATGATTGTTCCAATCCTTATGGGATTCATTCAAGAGTTCATTGTATATCTATTGTTGTGTGAAAATGATTTGCTTCAGAACGGTCTCATATTCAAGTAATGTGCAGATCAATGCTCCGTCACTGACCAGGGACGCTAACCTGGAAGCATTAAACTACACATTACTTGAATATGAGACCATTCTGAAGCAAATAATTTTCACACAACAATAGATATACAATGAACTCTTGAATGAATCCCATAAGGATTGGAACAATCATCTCCCAGCATTTCCACTGATTCCCTCTGATCAGTTACTAGCCTTCCCCTTTAAGACAACACGTACATTTTCAGGCAGCTAGTATCAATTACATTATGTCTCTTAGCTTGGATATTCGATGTTTTGAACGATTCTCTTCAAATTTTTAGGTCACCGTTCAGAAATCAAAATCCCATCGAATTGATTCAGGTGTGTGCCTCCTTCAGTACGTAAGTATCATGCTTTAATGAAAACTGGTTTTCTGATCATTATAATTCTCAGTGCTGCCTGTAAAGCAATTTCTTATTGGCAGATAAAGAGTGGCTCCAAAGAACAAGAAAAAAAAATCGTGTTAGTTTCTAGATACTATTTGCAGACGTGATGTGTGCTAAAACAGCTGTTGCTATCTATAACATGAAGCGTGTAAGCTCTGAATGTGTCGTGGGATATGAACATTACCATCATTCCAATTATCCGACATTGTTTAGGAAACAGAATCAGCCATCAACTAAGAGACCGCTGGAGCACGTATCCCAAACTACCTGCAAAAACGATCCGTCTTTCCCTACATCTCTTATTGTGATGAATGTCAATCACTTTTTTTTTGTTAACTTTTTTGTGTGTTTTCTTCCAGTATTTTGTGGGTTTTTTGCCATTCATGATAAGAAAATAAATAAATGTGTCGGAATAACATTTTGCTTTGTTTCGCTGTTTTCTCCTTTCGCCGCATAATATCATTGAGTCGGGCATGTTGCATGCCCGGAGGGCGTTCAGACGTGGTGCTCGCGATCGAGCATGTGCTGACCCGCGCACGTGGGGGTCACGGAAATGTGGTATGGCCATCAGACGCGTGCGCTGGAACTATACCGTCTCATGATCAAAATGCCCAAAATAATATTTCTGGCATTGTGAATGGTATAACATACAGTGGAAATTATAGACCTTTTATGCAAGGTTGTAGCTGTTTCTTTTTGTTTACTTGTTTGTTTTTACCGTTCACCCTTGGTAGGGATGAATGTGAGGGTGTTGCCTGTTTGTTTATTATTTTGTTTTGCTTCTTGAGGGGGGAGGGGATTGGAAGAGATGAATTTTAGTATAGTTGGAACTGCCGTTTGTATCAATAGCGTAACCATTCTTGATCCTTTCCTTTCCCCCGTCTGTCGATACTTCGATCCCCTGCCCCAACACCCTTTAGGATTAACTGATCGTTATACAAAACCATTGACAGAAATCCCGAAAAATAGGAGCAAAAACTTACGAACAGACTAGCAGTAAGTCCCCCTAGAATTAGGGAATGAATCCCACCTCCAAGTCCATCGGTCCTAGGACAAACTCGATGAATATGTTATAGCACACTATTTCTCTTCTAATTTTCCTTCTTCACTTTCTTCTTCTTTTGCGACACCCTGTACACGTACTTGACGAAAGTTACTTCCAGCGAGGGGAAAATTGAGCGGGAAACTGGCCGTGGCCGCTGCAGAGGACAGATAGGGGGCAGAGATCCAGGCGTGAGACTCAGTGTTGACTGTACCACTGGAACCATGATTTGTGGCTTCAGTTCTACGTAGAATCGTCTCAACTTGCTCCTTGTCATCAGAGCTACAGATAAGACGTACTTGTATTTGATTTGACAATTAAGAGCCTGATGTATCATTGATTGTTGCATATCCATGTTGTAGTCCGCTGACTTGTACATGACAGTGGAATCCCACAAGATTGGAGTGGGAAAGACTACACACCGTTCCATTTGCTGTGAAATAATAATCCGCAACGTTCAATGATCGATCGTTGATGAATGATCAGAGTTTAACTTGTCACACCTTGTAGGATTTTGTCGCAAGAGGATTTGCGATCTATTTGTCAACAGTCTTTGATTATAATGTCTCTTGCATTCAATTCAATCAGAGATATTTCTCCCATCATGATCTATCAAAATGCAGGGATACATTTACGTATAGTACACGACAGTTGAAATCAATGTTTACCATTGGGAGCAGCGGTTTAATGTTCGAGTTATCACATTTGATATATATGTGTTTTTACTCAAAGTATTACATTCTTCAAATTCATGAACTTATTACATTCTTATCCAGAATTATTAGCTCGCTTATAATCTTTTCAAGTATCTTCGAAAAACATGAATGAAGCAAAATAGAGCAGTAATTAATTTTTACACTATTGTTATGCCTTCTTCTTCTTTACTTTATTTTTGTGAATTCACGTTAATCCTAATTTCTCAGTATTCTTGATTTATCAGGAAAGATACCTTCACCTTCATTTATTGACAAAATATAAAGGCAGCTGTATGATTTACTGATTTCACTTATAATGCATTTATGAAACTATGGCTGAAGTCATCTATTATGATGGTTTATTATTCTTGAACAGGTTATTGTATTCTCATTTGTGGGACAGGATTATAAAGAGTTTCATCCCAAACTTAGCTCACCGTTATTTTTTTGTTAATATAAAGTAAATGCATCATTTTAGATAGAGCTAATAAAAACCTTTCCAGCGATACCTCACTTGAAACATAACAAGGGACACTCTTAGATTTATGCTTGAAAATATCCGGTATCTTGTAAATCGCGTAAAATCATCTCCAAAAATAGTACTATAGGCAGAATTCATTTCTCCACAGCGTGAAAAAATGCAAAAACAGTCTTTAGTAAAGAAAGTTTTTTTTTTTTTTTAATGGCATCAATACTTTGCTAAGAAAATATTCTATGCTCAGAGCTTACGTCTCCTCCTACATTCATAATTTATTATTCTTGTATAAAAGATGGTATTTGAAAAATAGGTCAATGATTTGAAACACATGTATCAGTATGCAATATTCCACTTGGAAGAGGCGACTGGAGTCACTTTGTAAAATCATTGACCAGCTGTGCGGCAGTAGAGATAATAATCCTGGTCGGTCTTAAGCTGCACATACTAATGTCTGAAGTGCGAGATTAAACGAATCTTCAAGATTTTGTGTTTCTCTCCTTTCTTGCTTTATACGTCAACAAACACACAAACACCTATTAATATATTTTGCTGTTTTCGATGACATTTTTTAGTAGAATGACAAACTCCAGTAAGGCTACCGACAGCTTATAGAAATTCAAGTTTGACTTCGATCCACTGATATTTATTGAGCAGAGTTTAAAAGGGATTTCTATTCTGGGTAGGTAGAATGAATGGAATTTATATACTCGATGCTACAATGGTAAATTATTGGTTTAACAATAGATAACTATAATTCTTTGCACAGATGAATCGCAGAACACACACTAATTCAATTCAATTCAATTCAGTTCAATTCAATTCAAACTTTACATTCATTTTTTATATTTTTATCAAGTAGTATATGACATTGGACTTGCATTTTATCGAAAAATACACTGGAAGCAAAGAATAACAGCACGTTCATGTCCATGATAAGTACAAGAAGAGGCTTATAAAATAATAATTAGACAGACCTATCTATATATTCTGCGACAACGATTCAATAGATTCAGTAGATTAATGTCCAAAAAGGCAATCATTTTGCAAAACACCGTATGAAGAAGCACATCAGAGTCAAATTTATATGTTCAAAATAAAAAACATGCATGTGAACATACATGTGTGAAATGAAAAAAAAGAAAAGAAAAATATGTTGAAAATGTATTTTCAAAACTTTTTGTATTACTTATATGGCACTCCGATTTTAATGTCAAGCTGTAAAATGAATTAGCAAAAACGAAAGAACCGCCCTATTCATCCCCCTTTCACCAAGGTTTCAAATAGAAGTATGGCGGGGGGGGGGGGGGGGGAAACAAGAAATATTCTCTTTTGGTTTTGTTTTTGAGTATCATTTCTTTCTAATAATAGGATAGAACTTGTTTTTCGTACTTTGTAGAAAATGTATTTTCATTCACAGTATTACCTTCGTTGCAGTATTGTAGTGATTTTGTATACCTATATTTTATGTATAAAAAATGTACATGTTTTGCTGTAAATGCATCTTAGTTGAAAATAAAGCCAGTGAACTGAATGAAATAAAATGAATCAAAAGAATTTATTATGATGTTATGTTTGAGCCACCAACGGTAGCAAATATTCAATTCTTTTTTTTTCCCCGTTTTGTGAGTTATCTTTTTTTCCGGGGGTGGCCATTTTTGTTTTTGTTTTTGTTTGGGATTTTTTGTTTGTTTTGTTTTTTGAGCATCTTTGTCTGGCCTAGTTTTTAATTTGCGTCTGTTTACATGAGTATGGAGATTTGGTGGCAGCCCATTTTACAAGCCTGTGAAACGCCTTATTGTAACACGAGACGGATTTGTTTAAGCAGTACAAAACCTCGAATCTTGGTTCCGGTATGCGCATATGGAAGGGGGAAAAAAGGGCCCATCATACAATCAACATATATTGTGTTTCCACCTAAGAATGCATACAAATTATTTTCAAGATTTATACTATTTCCTACCTTCTCTCTTCTGCCCCCCCCCCCCCTCCTCATTTTGGTTAAGTCCTAATCACAATTTCAACCGTCGATGCTCCAGAGATCGAACGCGACAAGGAGGCAATAGAAACCCCCCTCCTTCCCTCTTTGCGCACGGATGGGGGCGAATAAAGGGGTGGTAGTGACTTCGATGTGCCTCTGAAGAATGCATTTGGGCCACTCCAGAATGCTAATATTTGTATGACTACATAAATGAATGTATTGGTGGCGTAAGAGGGGTTTTGTTTTTCAGGTGGGGGAGCATCTCCTTACGTGTTTAACTGTTGCGGCTATTTCCGCAACGTCGAGGACCTGCATGATGTCTGCATATGGAGAATACCACCGTCCCGTCAACGAGAACGCTATACTAAAGTGATTTTTTCAATCTGCGTCCAAGTTTTATTTGTTTTTTTCTTTCTTTGCATTCTCAATTTCACTCATTTAGGGAAGTCTAAGCTTCTCGAGTTAACTCATTTGATGTAGGGTATCTTCACCAAAATCACGAAAGATCTTATTTTCTCTTTGAAGAGTCACGATCTGTTTGCTAGTGTACCTTCAACAGAAATGACTGTTTACTTCTTCTAAATAGGATTATTTCTAACCATAACGACTTCATTTTTTTTCCTAGGACTTTCATATGTTGTCCAAGCTTAGATTTCGTAATTTGAGAACTGCTTAGAATTTCGCAGTCTTAAACAATTTGCTGGATCGGCTTTTGCATTTAAAGCTCGATCATCGGCACAGAAGTGTGGAAAATAGCCCCTAAGGAGTTTTTGAATAAGTTGCATTTTAGCACATTCTAAAGTTTTGTTGGTTTGTTGTATTAGTCAATATCGCCCCCCCCCCCCCCCACCTTGCAAAAGAAAAAAACCAAAACAAAAGGAAACAAAGCATGAGGAAGGAGGAAAAACCATTGATATGTCAATTCTTTCGATCTGATCAATTGTTGGAAACTCGATTTTGGTTTTGGAAATAAACAGTCCTTCCATCTTTTATGAAAAAAAAAAACCCAAACAAACATGTGAATAAAAAACTGGCTAGAAGTAAACATAACTGCTTCTTTGCTCATAAAAAACAACCTAAGTAATATGTTATAATGCACTCTTGAGAAAAAGGCCTTTAGAAAGTCAAGGTTGAGTGATCCAAGTATACTTTTCTATGTTTCATAAACCCGTTACAATTGTGAACTGTTATCGTCATTTGGGCAGGTACTTACCAGTAATTATGACGTAATAACACATTCAGGCATCAAAATGTCCTCTTATTGTGACAGGTGAGAAATGACGAATGCTGATTGTTGCAGTATAGTTGTGGCATAATGGATTCAGCTGTATTTCCCGACTCCCGTCTCCCAACTCCCAATCGGAGGACCCGAGTTCGATTCCCGCTCTGTGCTTACGTCCTTTGACAAGATAATTTTAACCACAATCTCCCTCTCGACCCAGGTGTATAGATGGGTACCTGGCAATACTAGGGTAATGATAATGGCAGGGCCTTCTGGTAGACCAGTGACAGCACTGCAGATACTACCCTGGATAACTATTGTTAGAATTATTGTGTATTTTAATCTCAGACTGTTATTATACTTCAAACTGTTGAAACGAGCAAATTAGGGTTTGATATCGTTTCTGGTGAAGCATTCTAGACTTGAGGATGAATGTCAAGAGAGAATGTATGTAGCCGTCCCACAATGATTAGTATTGAACAAAAATGGTGCCTATGTAGCTTTGAGGAACGTTAATTCACGCAGATGATATTCATATCTGCGTTTTGTGACGCTGGGTCACACATACAGACACCAACACGCAAGATTGAGCGCAAAGGTATATATACGGGTCTATGGCAGGAAGTTGACACAAATGAATATATTTCTATAAATATATATAGTATAAATATTTATAGGTAATAAAAAACATATAATCATGATATTACATTACAAATAACACAAGAACCAAACATCATATTAATCAGTATGAACATGAGATGTACATTGGCCTAGAATAGCCTAGAATATGTAAGGCATTTTTAGCCTGTGCTTTAAAGTTTACGAATACGTTCCAAAAGTTACTACCACATGAACAAGGACCTATGTCATCAATTCAATTCAATTCAATTTAATCCAGCTGAGCTTCTTGTTCACTTCTGTCGAACGGAAAAGTAGTACAAAATACAAATACAAAAAAAAAAAACACACACATTGATAAATCTTATTTTATTAACAATTTGTAATCAGTGCCGATTATGACGTTTTAAGAAAATCTGTAATTCATGAACAAAGAATAGTAGCGATGGAAAAGTGTTCTACTAAAATTAGGAGCTAGTAAAAACGTAAATCACTAGAAAATAAAATGCCAGAAAGACGTCATGATGATATATCCAAATTTACCAATTTACAGTTCAGGCATTTTACGACAAATACTTGACTATGTATGTTTCAGATATAGTTAAAGTACACATAATAATCATAACATTTATTCTAATGCATATTTTAAGTATCTATAGAGAACAGACAAACTAAAAATACATTAAATGTTGCGGCACAGACACTATTCATTGAGCCCTGTGTACAAAAATAGTGTAGTGAGAAAAAAAAAATACACAACAGTACAAATAAACACACACAGTTGATCACACAAAGAAAAAAGAAGAAAGGAAGAAATAAGGAAGAAAGAAAGAAGGAGCACAAACATATCACAGCACAATGAAGGATAAAGATCCATAGGTCGTCATGCTCCCTCTCCCTCTCTCTCTCTCCCTCCCTCTCTCTCTCTCTTTCTCGCTCGCTCTCTGAATCCATGTGTTTGTGACCAAACTTGTAAATGTGGTAGACAATGGCTTTTCTCTTCGTCCCAATTTTGCTTTATATTCCGAGATTTGTAAGCATATTTTAAGATATTTTGAAGATTTTCAGTGTCTGCCTTCCACGACCTTCACCTTCTCCTGGGAAATATTCTTGTGTACACAAAAATAAAATACAGAAAGTGGGAGGAAGAATGTATCAAAAGAATAAAGTAAACAATAAAAATAGTCTGCTTGTATAGTCAATGCTTAATCTTGTTTTGTTTGCCCAGGCAAGGTTGCAAACCAAGCTAACTTTACTTCAATACCCATTACACGAGTCAACAACAACAACAACAACGACAAACTTCAAATTGTAGAGGTCGTAGGTTCGAATCCTGCTCGAGTATGTATGCCCTGATTCCTTTTTTTTTCTTGGTTTCTACTAAAACACTGATCAATCCAGTGCTTATTTACGTCGATGTAGGGCAATTTGTCAATCAGTTGCAATGAAAAACATCTCGACGGAAGAACTTCATAAATTTGAATAACAAAAGCAGTACCCGCTGCATGCTATAAGGATTAGAACCAACACTTGCTGTCGGGCGAAAGCTCGGTGGTCTAGTGGAGATGACGCCTGTCCGGTGATCAGGAGGTCGTGGGTTCGAATCCTGCTCGAGTATGTACGCCCATGATTTTTTATCATGGCTACTACTAAAACACTGATCTATTCAGTGCTTATTTACGTCGATGTAGGGCAATTTGTCAATCAGTTGCAATGAAAACATCTCGACGGAAGAAAATCATAAATTTGAATAACAAAAGCAGTACCCGCTGCATGCTATAAGGATTAGAACCAACACTTTCTGTCGGGCGAAAGCTCGGTGGTCTAGTGGAGATGACGCCTGTTCGGTGATCAGGAGGTCGTGGGTTCGAATCCTGCTCGAGTATGTATGCCCTGATTTTTTTTTTTTCTTGGTTTCTACTAAAACAGGGATCAATTCAGTGCTTTTTTACGTCGATGTAGGGCAATTTGTTTATCAGTTGCAATAAACTTGTACTTAACAACTTTTCCACTTTTGAAAAACTTCTATCAGACTGAAGCGATAGACAATGGTACTGTCTCTATTCGTCCCAATTTGGTTGTAATACCAGACCTAGGTATTGTCTTAAAAATTTTCAGAGATCTTTAATGTATGTATTCCAGGACCTTGATTGACCTTCGCCGTATGTGAACATTGATGTGGGAAGCATTTTCGTGCACAAAACAAAAAGAAAGGAGAGAATGCATGAAAAGAATTAAGTTTGCGTAAATCATAAAAATAGCTTCTTTCAGAGTTGTACCGATTACTTACGTGTAATCGGTTTTTTTTTTCCCTCATATAGTGCGTCATTGTCACACAACTCGAATTTTCATATCAATAGACCAAACAGGCAAAGAAGAGTGCGAATAGGCAGAGCCTTAATACCCAAACGGCGTGAAAATATGCATTTGAAAAGAAAACGTACAAATGCACCCACTCGTTTGGGCCCTAATTTCCGTCAGGCCTTTGTTGTCTTGATCACCTGATTGTTATCATCGTTATTGTACAGAAAATGCCTGTGTCAGTAGTTGCACCATGATCAAGGTCATGTTTTTTTCCATCTTTTCTGTGTGTGTGTGTTTTTTTTTTTTCTTTCCAATATCGATGCGTTCTATTTCCCCGCCACAATAGGCGAGTGAGGCCTGCCTGCTTCAGAAGCTTACAGTCACATTCAATCAGTCATTGGAACTTACCAATCGTTCCGGAACCTTCTCTTGCGTAGAACTGATGGAACATTTCTATAATTAGTGTAGTGCTTGTGTCCGATATAAATGGGGATGGGGATGGGGTGGCGTATGATAAAAGGGGGTGACGGTGGATAGTCACAATCCGTCAAATACAACATATGGATAAACACATTGGATTTTTTTTTTTTTTTTTTACTTATATCGGATATAATATGCAAATGCCATATGGATATCCAATCTTCCTTTGAGCCTTCGGACACAATCGACTATTCCATTTCTCATTTTCAGCTACAAGACAAATCCAAAGGAAATCGGAGCGTTTGGTACAAACACATGCGTTTGCATTTGTAGCTGCAGGTAACTTTATGGAGTCTGAGATTAGTAAGCTCCTTGATATATTATGAAGCGTAGTTTACTTGCAGGTGTTAATCGTAATCTATACCGTAAGTGGTCATTAACCCTCTGCTTGTCACATTAATCTTCTGTCCATATAGGCCTAATATATGTTTATGTTATGTTTTGTTGAAAAAAAAATGAAATCAAATTAATTCAATAGAATTAGATAGCCTTTGTAATATGTGAAATTTGAGCACACTTGGCAATTAAGCCACAGCGAGATATATAACGTTTAGTGCCATCCGGAGGGCTTCGTGCTGTGGATAGTGTGCTTGACCTACGGGCACGACAGCTGCTGTTTAGGAGACTCGAACCACATCAGGGACCCCACGATTGAGACTCCGAAGTATAAATATAGAGGATCTGAGCACCTTTTGATCATGTTAGTCAAAAAGATGCCTATAAAGGCACCTTTAAAATGGTACTCATGAGCGAGCATCATTTTAATTGAAAAAGGTTCTCATGGGCACCTATACGGGACGAATCTGCTTATGTTGAACCTCCATGGTTTAAGGCATTTATCATACAAACCAGGGTTTACTAATGAAATCTCCCCCTCACTCTGTTTCTTCATTAGCATATCTATTTTCATGCTGACGTCAAATAACTTAATATGTACAGAAAGGATTATGCTCCCACTGTTGGGTGTGTATGTTGCTGATCAAAAGCATCTAATTTTCTACTCCCCTGTTACCATGGTTACAAGTAACATTTTCATAAACTATGCGTAGCTCGAGTTAATGAGTAATTATGTTTCAGTTGAAAAACGACAGTGAGTTGATGTTTGATAATGCGATGGCCTGTTCTGCGTGTTTGGTATAACGAGAAAAGTAAAATCGCATTCTAATGACTTTGTTTCATTGTCTCGTTTGATTACGGTCTCAATGAATACAGATTCAAATATACATAGTGTGTGCAGTGCCGTTTCCGGTTCGCTAGGGGCAAACATTACATCGCTGACAAACTATATCAACCAAACGAGGAAGAAGGAGAAGGGCCTAAAACAAACGACAGTTTTGTATAATTTACCTTTTTATATGACGAACATCATCTTTTGCCCCAGTGACACACCAAAATGTGACACCATTGTTCAAGCAGTATCAGTGTAAATTAGATTTGAATTGCAGCCGAAGATTATGCTATCATTACCTTTGGTGTTGTCATCTCCTTAACGATGATTAATTGGATTGAATTACCCCGTCGGAGCTCAGGGCAAGTTGGTATTCTCAATAAATGTTCAACTGTGATTTGGCTCTCGAGTTTGAGAGAATATATCAAATCGAGCACACACACACGCCCTCACACACACATTGAAAAAAAGAAGAAGATCAGATTTATGAATAAAACATGATTGTTATGATCAGTCATAATATACGCTTTACGCCTATAGGCTCCTTTCAAAATGATTACATGAATTAGGGTTGATATGTTTAATAATAATAAAAAAAGAAATTGCTCGAAGGTTAAATGCGTGGTAATGATACTGATTACAATAAATTGTGATGCTGATGCTGACTGGGAAGGAGGAGAAAAGAAAACACACTTGATATGGACATCGAAGGTTAAAATACATAACTCATTTTCATTCCATTTATATTCCATATCCAAATGATTAAAAAAAAAATATAACGAAGTAACAACAATTATTTGCATAAGCGGGTGAAAAGGCATATTGGGATAGTACAATAAATTAAAAACGAATTATACGTACATGAAAATTTCACTTTCATTCATACATGGTTGTGTGATATTCATTTAATTAATATCAAACAACCATATTATGAATAAATGTACATGATTATACACACCAATACATACACATTATCATTATGCAAATACTAGTATATTTATATTCGTGGAAGCAATGCAAATCAAAATGGTATAATTGCAAAGAATATGGAGGGAACTTAAAAAAGAAATGACATATATATGCTATATGAACTACAGCAGAATATAAAAATCGCAGGTTCATTCAAAGAATTGTAACGCATATTGTAACATTAATTCAAAGTCCCGGGTAATTGTAAATTCTTTGGAGGGTAAGTGAGTCATAAACAAACAATAATAAGAGGCGTATGTTTGATTATACAAAGCCGAGGTGATTTTGTTAGTATTCACCGCTTTTAAAGGGATTGTATAGTGTTGGTGGAAATGAGGATTGGGCTTTTAACTTTTTGCTAGATATCAAAAAATCACCCATAAAAGCAGTAATAATAGTACTGAGTATATCATTCTAAGAGGAATTCACAGTTTATTTGATGAAAATCGATTTTGGAATGACTGGGACATCCAAAAACAAAATATAACAAAGAGACCGTAATAAAAGGTGGATCCCACCTTTTATTAGAATCACTCTGTTTGGATATCTCAGCCATTTCCAAACCAATTTTCATCAAGTAGATGGTGAATTCGTTTTTGAAATCACATACTCTTGTCATATTTTCTCGTCAGGTTTCTCGTTATCTCACCAAAGAATGTTAGAAACCTGAAGTTAGGTCTCAACCAAAACTATGCGTTCCCTTTAATGGCATTGTAATCGTGACCTAGCTAACTATTGTTGCAAACTTTAATTTCACTTTGATATTCCATATTACTCTAATGCCTTCTTATAAGGAGACTTAACCTTACTGCAATCCTTACTGTCATCCTTAACCCGTTCCGTACTGGAACCTGGTGGCCTGCGTATTAAGTCCATGGGCATTTCACAAATCAGTATGAAATGGGTTAACGTAGACTGGCCTTTTCGATTCAGGTGAAATTTACATCCAGCACTGTCAAGTGTATTTCCGCGCCATTATCAGTCAACATAATGGTTGAAGCCACCGCCACACAGGCCTTATATTCACGCGGCCTATTGCACACTCACACACAGACACGCATGTATTGGACCCTTACCCATGCTGTTAAGTCAAAATATAACACCTAATCATTTCAACCACTTTATTGTTCCACAAAGACCATGCTCAGCCTATTCTGGTAGATCAAACGATAATGAAGGCCTCACTTGCAATGATGGCGAGTGCTGCTCTGGCAACCATAAGGGATATTTTTTTATTTTTATTTCATTTTATTTTTTTTACTCAGAATAATAGCGTGAAATATTAAAGCATGCTTCGAGGTAATTACCCTAATTCAAATTGGGTTTTCCTGCGGAGACGCAACACATAAATAGAAAAAGACATCTACCAAGCTCTGCTGTTGATTTAGAAAAAAGACAACAACAACAGCTGCAACCTTGCATTGAATACCAGTTTGAGCAACGTCCCTTTCAAATCACTTTCACTTATTACAGCGCGATTGAAAACTTGTCCTGATTCTCTCGCTATATGTGCTTTTCACACCGTGCGTGTGCTCGTGACATTGAACGTTCCGTTATTTCGAGAAGTGATTATGTTTATTCTGGCGCGCTAGCGACCACGGATTTAATGATAATGATAATAATGATGATTATAGTACTGATAATTTCAAAAACAGCTTGAATAATGGACACAGTACCTGGTGTCCTCGCTGTTGTATCGAGCAAAAATAAAAGTCTTTCTCTCTCTCTCTCTCTCTCTCTCTCTCTATATATATATATATATATATATATATATATATATACATCCACACACACACATATAGATATGAATATATATTATATTATATATATATATATATATATATATATATATATATCATATAATATTATGATATATATATTTCAGTTGTTCTGGTGCTCACTGGTTTTATGTTTATTGACTTTCCCCTGGTAAATAAGACTCACACACACACACACACACACACACACTACAAAAGAAGCATTCAGAGGAAAAGAGTGTAGATCTACATTTGAAGACGCAGTGACCACTATCAATGATTAACATTAGCATATAAAAAAATCGAATCGCATTTTAAAAGAAGAAATACCAGTAATTAAAAAGGGGGAAGCAAAAGAGCAGCCCATCATCAATAACAGAGTGTGGCGACACAAACAAATTATGGCCAAACTATGATGTTATCATATCATTTATTTATTGAGGACAACTTACGCATTCTGAAGGGGGGGGGGGGGAGAAAAAGAAAAGTAATTTACTGGCGATGATAAACTATTCTTTCATTCTTTCTTTCCTTATGAGAATGTAAGTGTTTGAATGTGTGATTGCTATGGAATAGGTGGATCATTGATTTTGTGTGAGGATGCTTGTGTGGATGCTGTATGTGTGGCAGAGTAAAATACAATTACACCACGAAGCATTGCATGTGCAAGTATAAGGTGTAGCTAAGGTTTGCGACTATACATGGATGTGATAGGTTTACATTGCTTTTCGTAATCGCCATTCCAAACCTATAGCGAACCAGGATGTATAATACTCTTATGTCATATGAAGTGACAGAAAACGAAAATGAGAAAATGACGAACACAATACCTTGCACTGTTACATTTGCATAAAAAAGATGCCCCGTCAGATGAAGGCAATGATACAGATATCTCACCCACACAAACACACAAGAACAGTATGATCATCCCTCAGTTTGACGTCTTCCCCCTGCTGTCCTGCATATGTACGACTTATATTGACGGTATAATGGTGCAGATGTATAAGTGTATCGGTATCAATACTAATATATAAGATGATACCCCCATTCAAGCTAATAAAGTGAGTACGTATTGTCAATTACGCAACAACACTGCACCCTATATAACAAAACACACACTCACACACAAAGAAACAGAGACATGGGAAATAGTATAATCACACTTAAAAGAGGAAGAATGGGAACCCGCCATCTAGGCAGTAAGAGCCTGATGTAGGTGGGTCGCATCTTGTACATCCACACTATACTTAAGTATACTGCCCCACTTTGGCAAAAGGAAGCAAGTGACATTGAGAACGAATGCTACAATGAAGAAAACATGTTTTTGGGTAGGCCCTTCAATAATAATAATAATAATAATAATAGTGAGACTCTTATAAAGCGCACATTTCTACCTAAAAAAAGATACTCAAGGCGCTTTACAAGGAAATCATTACAAGGAAATTTGTAATGAGAAATAATTTCGGTATTCGTGCAAGTCATACGAAGAATTTTGATATTCCCATAGAAACTCATTATTATATAACTTGCTTCCTTTTGCCAAAGTATTATAGATTTGTAGCAAACATAAAAATCTGGCAAAAGGAAGCATGTGACAATCATATCATGAGTATGTTTCTTGCTTCCTTTTGCCAAAGTATTGTAGATTTGTACCAAACATAAAAAATTGGCAAAAGGAAGTAAATGACAATCATATCATAGGGATGTCACTTGCTTCCTTTTGCCGAAGTATTTTAAATTGTGTGCAAATGTAAATAATTTGGCAAAAGAAAGCAAGTGTCAATGAGGTTGTAACTTGCTTCCTTTTGCCAAAGTATTTCAGATTTTTAGCAAACATGAAAAAATCCGGCAAAAGGAAGCAAGTGACAATCATATGATGAGAATGATTCTTGCTTCCCTTTGCCAAAGTATCATAGATTTGTAGCAAACATAAAAAAAAAAAAAAGCAAAAGGAAGCAAGTGACAATCATATCATAAAGATTGTACTTGTTCCCTTTTGCCAAAACATTTTAGATTGTGGGTAAATATACATGATTTGGCAAAGGGAAGCAAGTGACAATCATATCATGAGGTTGTAACTTGCTTCCTTTTGCCATTTTTCCGAGCAATTTTGTGCACTTGCTTCCTTTTGCCACCTGAATATCTCAAAAATGGGCCAAAATTTAACTTAAATGTAACTTTTGGATTTTTCAGTTAAATAGAGCATGCCTCAAATATGCCAAATCAATAGAAAAAAAAGTTAATATTTATAAAAATGCCACTTGCTTCCTTTTGCCAAAGTAAGGCAGTATACTAGTAGTGTGTCCATATTCGTCGGGGAAATGCGATAAATTATTGGTTTGTAATTAATATTTTAGTCTAGAATTAGATGAGGTTGTTGTACATTTGACTTCATGTGAAAGTTTTATGAATTTATAAATGTGAAAGCGCAACACAAAAGACACAGTTGTGTGTTTGTTTGTTTGTTTTTTTAATGTTTGAGAATCGACTGTTGGTATCAAAAGTTGAATTTGTTCTTCGATACAATAGTCATTAGCCCTTTCCGTGGCAACGAGTAGGTGCACAAATTTCACATACACATGCACAATGGAATGGATATTAATGTGACATGCACAGGATTAAAGGGATCGTATAGTTTTGGTTGAGACCTAATTTCAGGTTTCTAACATTTTTTTTTTTTTTTTGGGGGGGTGAGATAATGAGAAACGTCCTATGAGATATGAAAGAGCATGTAATTCCATGAGGAATTCAACACTTATTTGGTGAAAATTTGTTTTGAAATGGCTGAGATATCCAAAACAGGGCGATTGTAAAAAAAAGTGTGGGACCCACGTTTTACTGCTATCGCTTTGTCTTACTTTGTTTTTGGATGTTTGAGTCATTCCAAACCCGATTTTCATCAAATAAACTTTGAATTCCTCTTAGAATGGTATGCTCTATACTATTTCATAAGTGTTTTCTTGGTATCTCGCAAAAGTTAAAAGTCCAATTCTCATCTCCACCAATACTGTACCATCCCTTTAAGAAGGAATTCATCGTTATGCTTCATGTTGTTTCTTGCGAAGTAGTTTTTCTGATATGAATAAGGTTTGTCTTATTTTCATTTAATGCTTATGTACTAGATTTGAATAATGAGATATCTAAAATGAGTCACAATTCAGATAGGAAATGGAGATTCTTATACCAGTACGTGTAGACCTGTTACTTGCATCAAAAACTAACATACAGCGTGGAGAGGTGGAAGTGGAGAGGGCTCTATTATGTTATTTTTGGTCGAAATGATATTTGATAAAAAGAACCTTGAGGTATGCCTCATAATATTTAACGCTATACGCATTTAATGTTCATGCTTGTGTTTGAATGCCGCACATGTTGTTTACAGTTATACCAGTGATTTGTGCACAAGAGAAGGGCTTGTCCTTGCACATACCGCAAGAATTGGGTTTATGGATTCTTACTCCATGGCCAATAGTATCGAATGTTTTATATGAATTCCATGCATTTTCTCAAGAATGTTGTTCTCCTCCCTAAACAAACAAACAAACAACGGTATCATATTTCATGAGAACTTCCCTTTTATGGTTTCGTGCATGGGGGTATGTGTGTGTGTGTGTGTGCGTCTGTGTGTGTGTGTGTGTGTGTCTGTCTGTCTGCCTGTCTGTCTGTTGTTATTTTCGTTTATTTTGTTTGTCTGTTTGCGTGGCTGGTTGGTTGGTTAGCTGTTTTTCAAAGTTGCAAGAGGCCCACTGCGGATTTTGGCTCGCCCTAGTAGTTGCTAGGACAAGTATGTGATGATATTTTTCATAAATGAGTCTCGATTATAATGACACGTACGTACTCTTGCAGTTTCATAGCCCTTTAGATTTGAATCCAGCATGTCTTACAAATCCAGAAAAGACTAAACGTGGAAGACAACAGATTGTAATTTTGTATAAAGATGGGGATAAAATGTACATCAGAATTTTAAAGAAGAAAAATGCGTAAACTAAGGTGACTTTGAAAATCAAAATGTTTTATTCACTTTAGTACGTTTCAATTAATTTTGCATTCCATTTTGTTTTATAACAAAATTTAACAAACCGTCGAGACGCGACACGTCGTTATGATTATAATAAGTTATATCCAGCAATCTTTTACATACATTATGTAATACAATCTTAGGAAAACGTATTATAAAGTAAAAATATGAATCAATATCAAATTGAAGGTACACTAGTAGAGATAATATATCCAATAAAGTCTTGGAAAAAATGCAGGACCATCTTCATAGGCAGAGCTTGACTGCAAAGATAGAACAAGGAAGAGTTGACATTCACCCTTCCATTTTTTATCCCCCCCCCCTCTCCCCCAGCTTTAAACCCCATGAACTCACTTGCATTATGATTCAAAAATCATCAAAAGAGTGTGATCTAGTTTTAGAATGCGGTGAAATTTCATCACAAAATGTGGATACGATGTACCAGGACCTACAAAGACGACGTACTTCACTCAACTAGGGGTTAACCTCTAACTACTTGTTAATATCATTAGCGGTTCGTAACCAATATTCCGCAATGCCGCTTTTCGTGCAATACCATTTGCAGATGGCAAAGTGAGGTAAAGCAATTAGTAATACCAAACTCATTCTGTCATTTCAATTTCAGGCCCGTAAGTCTTGGAGAACACTTACTGTCACACGAATGATACGAGAGACCATAAATGTATTGCGTGATATTACGTAAAGTATGACGTTCAACGCGGCTTCTCTATGGATACCTTGATGACCCAACGGGTCGCTCTCTCGTCAGACCGCCTTTTGCAAATTGTGATGACTTTGTAAGGGTGCTGCAGTACAGTGCACCATAAAGAGGCATACGGTTTCTTCTTACAAAAACAGCACATCGCTGTTTTTCTATTGAATCCAAAATTCTACGGATAAACATCTCATTAAATAAGAGAAGCTTTGCCAAGAGACGAAAATAGCTATCACTTTTGTTGGTATGTTTGTTTTATGTGAGTGATAAAAAGTGTTGTAATTCAATTCGCTTGATATCATGAATCGGGGTCTGCAGTGAGGGTGATGACCAAATAATGGGAATGACATGAGTGAGAGAATGTAATGAAAACCATGTTAAAAGGGGGAGAGATAGAGTGAGTGACAAAGGAGAGAAAGAACCAACTTTCTAAAACACGTGGAGAAGCAAATTTGGGTTGATGCATCTATCTTCTGGTGGCGCGGGGTGCAACAGGTCGCGGGGATTCGTGCGCGCACGGCTCCTCACCCCTTCACACCAGCACACTGGGTGACAATAGGCGGTTGTTCGAATCCCCCCGCCGCCACAAAGCGAAGCGATTGTCAAAGCCGAGCCCGCTAAACCCACTGCGAACTCGGGGTGAGATGATCACTTTTCACTGTCATGTCCTCTCTTTCCTACTCTGTTAATCATCATCATTTCCCATCAGACCCAGACCCTGTTCTCTCTTCTATCTCTCTGTTCACCCCATTCTCCCTCCTCCCACCTCCTCCTTTCTATCTCCGTTTTTCTTTTCCCCTGCCTGTAGCTCCTTTATTGTATTTATTGCGATGTCGCAATCGTATGGAAAAGTGGTCGTTTCGTCCAATGTAGAGATCTCGCACATGCGTATTCTTGATTGATATTGAGGATGTTTTACTGTGTAAATGGGTTGCACCAATCCGTGGAAGTGAACTGACATACAATTTTATCGTCCTCCTTTTTTCCCCGGTTCTGTAGTCTTCTTTTGTTTCGGTGAGGAGAAAAGGAATAACGGAATAATGCTTTTGAAACGTGCTTTCCTGCTACTACAACAAACGATACATAATACATACGGTGAATGTATCGCGGTAATGTACTGTGGTTGAAGGGGCTGCGCATCATACTAGTTTGCTTTATCACAATCCCCCCCCCCCCTCCTTTTCATTTCCAGTTTTTTTATACAAGATTTATTTCTAGAATGTGAAATAAAATGAAATGAAATGAAAATGAAATATAGATACTATTCCTATACATAATTATTACGTCATCATGTTGCGAGGAATGTACTGTTATTAATTTTCCTTGTTTGTTGGTCATACAGGTATTTTGTTTGAAAATTATTGAAAATGGATATGAATGAATAAATGAATGAAGGGAGGAAAGAATGAACGAATGAATGAATGAATGTATGAATGAATGAATGAATGAATGAATGAATGAATGAATGAATGCATTAATGATACCTAACAATGCAAATAGCCGACGGGGGGGGGGGGGGGGCAGGTGCGAGGGATGTTGACCACTGTTGGAATGCAGAAAAGAGAAGATTCCACGAAGTCCATCTACAAATTTTTATTCACCAAATGTACCCTCATAAAGCTCGATACATATGACATGATATGTTATTTTAAGAACTGTTTGTTACAGCAAGCTTCATGAATTGATACCAAAAACTTCATCTTTCGGGTTTGGTCACAGTGGTGAAAGACAGCAAAATGATCACCCAACTCGGGGTTTATAATCCGTTTAAGTACTAATGGTCTAGTACATAATGACTATTATTATCAAATACTATATCAGGATGAGCACTGTCCCTCCGATAAAGCTTTGTCTCCGTCGAAATCATTAACATACTACCTACCCTTTTGCCAATTAGGTCCTCTCGCTCTATGGTGGTGAGCGAATGGGGGGCGGACGAAGTTAGCTCAGGTGAGTTGGATAGCGCTTCGCTCGCCCGTTTATATAGCCATCATACTATAGTGAGAGGGCCTTGACAAAAGGCTACAAGCTTACCTGGCTTTATAATGAAGGTATGAAGCAAGGAGCCGTTCTCCCTGGTCCAGTGGATATGACCGCGGGCTCTCGGTCATGAGGTCTCTCGTTCGAGTCTGTTAGTACCTGACAGTGTGCTCCTTCCCGCGAGGACAGCTTCATATCCGCATTGCATGATCCTTTGGGGCAAATTTTGGGTACTCGAAGTTGTTCCTCAAGCGGTGGCGAGCTCATTAGCATTTAATTATCCCTTAGTGACCATTCGGAAGAAATCACATCACGGACAGATACAGATCGTAAAATTCCTTTTTTAAAGTCACCGAACATCGATTTTCCGATTATGCTTTCGAACATGTGTATCCTTAATTGATATTAAGGATGTTTTACAGAGCATTGCATAAAATTATTTCAGCCTCTCTACTCCACCTTTTGGCGCTCTCACAATCGGTTGTAACAATCTGTAGAAGTAAACTGGCATAATTCATCATCCTTCCTTTCTCCACCGGTTCTTTCATCTTCCCTTTTGTCGGTGAGGGAAAAGGACTATGCCGGCATAATGCTTTTAAAATGTGTCTCCCCTGCTACTGTCGTATATGACTTTATGTCATTTCATCATTGATCACATGTCCTGCTTAAAGCGGTGATACAGATTTGGTTGGGATGGGGATCCAAGTTTTAATTTTTGAAAGATAATTAGAAACCTATTATTTATTATGTAATATCAAAAAGCTCACGATTTTAAGAGGAAATAAAGGTTTGTTTGATGAAAATTGTTTTAGAGACTGTTTGGATATCCAAAAACTAAGAGGTCCTAATGAACGGTGGAACCCACCTTATATTAGGAACACTTCGTTTTGCTTTGTTTTTTTTTTTTGGATATCTAAGCCCATTAAAAAAAGCATCAAATAAAGTTTAACTTCCTCTTAGAGCTATATGCTTTTTTTTAAGATTTCATATGAAAAGAGGTTTCTAATTATCTTACAAAAGTTAAAAATTAAATTCCTATCTCAACCAAAACCATATCATCGCTTTAATAGCGTTGCATGTCTGATGTAAAAGGGGGCGTGGGATGATCATCGTAGAGGGAGAATTCCATGACTTCTTTCTGGTTTGGGTACGAATTGTCATGGTTTTTGCGCTTTGTGATGAGATATAACAATGTCGTTTCATTTGATTACACAAAAAATAAAACAAACACAACACAAGCACGAAAACAGACACATCATATGCTGCCACAGAAGTAAAATATTTGCCAAACACCAGAAACAGTTAAAGGGATTATACAGTTTCGGTTAGGGTTAGAGTGTTGTTGGTTTTTTTTTTGTGAGATAATTAAAAACCTCTTATGAAATGTGAAAGAACATGTAATTTCATGAAGAATTTAGGGTTTATTTGATGAAAATTGATTTTGAAATGGCTGAGATATCCAAAAAGAGCGATCCTAATGAAAGGTGGGAAACATCTTTTATTACGATCGCTTGTTTTACTCTGTTTTTGGATGCCTCTTTAAAGGGGGCGTGGGATGATCATCGTAGAGGGAGAATTCCATGACTTCTTTCTGGTTTGGTTACGAATTGTCATGGTTTTTGCGCTTTGTGATGAGATATAACAATGTCGTTTCATTTGATTACACAAAAAAATAAAACAAACACAACACAAGCACGAAAACAGACACATCATATGCTGCCACGTAAGTAATTTGCCAAACACCAGAAACAGTTAAAGGGATTATACAGTTTCAGTTAGGGTTAGGGTGTTGTTGTTTTTTTTGTGAGATAATCAAAAACCTCTTATGAAATGTGAAAGAACATGTAATTTCATGAAGAATTTAGGGTTTATTTGATGAAAATTGATTTTGAAATGGCTGAGATATCCAAAAAGAGCGATCCTAATAAAAGGTGGGAAACATCTTTTATTACGATCGCTTGTTTTACTCTGTTTTTGGATGCCTCTTTAAAGGGGGCGTGGGATGATCATCGTAGAGGGAGAATTCCATGACTTCTTTCTGGTTTGGTTACGAATTGTCATGGTTTTTGCGCTTTGTGATGAGATATAACAATGTCGTTTCATTTGATTACACAAAAAAATAAAACAAACACAACACAAGCACGAAAACAGACACACACATTATATGCTGCCACAGAAGTAAAATATTTGCCAAACACCAGAAACAGTTAAAGGGATTATACAGTTTCGGTTAGGGTTAGGGTGTTGTTGTTTTTTTGTGAGATAATTAAAAACCTCTTATGAAATGTGAAAGAACATGTAATTTCATGAAGAATTTAGGGTTTATTTGATGAAAATTGATTTTGAAATGGCTGAGATATCCAAAAAGAGCGATCCTAATGAAAGGTGGGAAACATCTTTTATTACGATCGCTTGTTTTACTCTGTTTTTGGATGCCTCAGCCATTCCAAAACTGATTTTCATCAATAAACTTTGAATTCCTCTTGGAATGGTATCCTCCGTACTATTGCATAGGTGGTTTCTGGGTATCATGCAAAAAGTTAAAATCCCGATTTTCATCTTCACCAATACTATACCATCCCTTTAAGAGGAAAAAGGTGCCCCAGTCACACAGTGCTTTACGATGGATTACGTCCGCCGCGGATAGATACGAAAGAGTGGACGCAGGGGGACGCAGCGTGGACGCAGGCATCCGCAGGGACGTATGTAGACGTAATTGTCCGTAACTCATCCGTAAAGAAACGCAAAATGACGTCGCCGAACCTGCGAAATTTTGAAATGTTCAAAATTTCGCAGAGGGACGCCACGGACGCAAACTTACGCAAGTAACCGTAACCAAACGTAACTATCCGTAACTGAACGTAACTACCCGTGGCTTGGACGCAGACCATCCGCAAAAAAATTTACCTTCCGTCCGTTTGCGTTCGCTTACGTCCACCGTAAGTATCCGAAATTAACCGCAAGTTAACGTATCACAACAGTTTCGTCCGCTTACGGCTATTTACGGACAGCTACGGGTGTTGCGGACAATTACGTCCTTCCCTTCGATGTTTTTCGTTTTCCACTCGTATGGGAACACAGAGACTCGTGGGAAGGCACAATACTCCTGTTGCCAAGCTGCAGCGCCTTTACCTGAAGGAATGCTACAACACAGTCGGAGCGGTGGAGCTCAAGGCAGAACTGCATGGTCAAATTATGAAATGTCTCCCACAAGTAATGGTCATTTTAAGTGGCACCCATACCCTGTATACTCATGACATTGGTTGACTCTTGGTGCTGAACCTTTTTTTTTTCTTGTACTCTTCGAATGTATTTTTTTCGAAAAAAAGCAATATTTTGGGTAGGGAATGGGGTGATAGCGTTTTATACACTTCTCTGGCCGGGGAAGGTGTGGGACACGGGCAATTATATAAAATGAGAACGAATTTATTTCTCTATAGTATTACCCATGCACTTTACGCTCCATCGAATGTGTATTAGGCCCTACATTTTTTTTATATAATAATAATAATAATAATAATAATAATAATAATAATAATAATAATAATAATAATTATAATGATAATTATAATAATAATAATAATAATAATAATAATAATAACAATAATAATGATAATAATAATAATAATCAAGTAAAGGACGTTTATATTGCGCAGCTACTATGATAATATACTCTACTGCGCATTACAAAATGACATGCATACAAGAAATTCAAACAGAAAATTCATTACTTCAAGAGATGACTTGATATTGTACTTGGGCGTGGGAGGGGTGTTTGAAAGTTCTGATGTCTTTTTTTTCTGTAGATTTAATAAGCATTGCTTTATCATAAATTTCTCCTTAACATAACCCAGTAAGTCATGAATATCGCTGAGCAACGACAGCGTAACCACAGTTTGTCTATTCCATGACTGCAAGTAATATTTTCTTACTCTTTGTATTTTATTTGTGGTATAGTGATGTTATATATGACCCTGCACCACAAAACACACAAAAAGTCACCACACATGAAATTTTAGTTGGGAAAATATTGTGAAAAAGCAGACTTCAAGCTTTAAAATGATGTATTACTCAAATCAAAAGGACTCTCCTAAATCTAAATAGTGGAAAGAATGCACACACTTAAAAAAAGTGTAAACTGAGAAAAGAGGCTCTGAAGTACTGTGTCTATTCAAGCGCTTAATTTTTATCAAGCCGTGCTGGTTGTGCGATGAATGGGACAAAAAACAGGATGGAAACCACCGGACTAACAACAATGAGGGGATTATCAGATTAAACTGAAAATAATAATAATAATAATAATAATAATAATAATAATAATAATAATAATAATAATAATAATAATAATATAATAATAATATTAATAATGATAAGGCCTTATTTACCAAGGGTAGCCAAGTCAAGATCGGCTCTGTTGACCCATTTCACCTATTTTCAGTTCTCTCACAAAATCAGTGTGTGCGACCTTTTGTTCGTTTTGTGATGCACGGTCACATATATTCTTTTCATTTATGACGTTTATTCAAATTTGAGTTGCACAAACAAAATTCAAACTTCAATTTCAAAATTTCATATAGCTTTTACTATTGTTCAGCAAATTTTAAAGGATTACGATTTTTTTCACAACTTGTACGAAATTCAATTTCAGTTTTCCCCAGTGTACAATGTAAGACAGTTCAAAATGTGATAACCTTGCTGTCATAATACACTGACTTAGCAGGAATCGTAAGAGAAAACCAAATTGTCTATAATTATTAATAACAATCTGTAACTATTCGTAACTATCCGAAAATATCCGCAAGTGCTCAGAACTATTATGTTCCAATTCGTAAGAATATCCGCAAGTGGACGCAAGTGTTCGCATCTGGTCGTATCTGTCCGTATCGCCCGCATTTTTTGCCCGCATGTTTTGTATAAATTTCTGGTGACGGCAAAGAATCCGCTGGGGTCCGCAGAAAAAATGACTTTTTTGGACGTAACGCCGGACGCAGAGCATTATGTGACTGGGGCTGATTCCGAATTCGACGTTTAATGTACGGTGAGATTGTGCAGGAGACACCGTCTAATAGAAATCAAATTTTGTTCTTAGCAAAAGAAATGATGTAATTGGTATCTAAACTTTTGTATACACGACATATTCTTTTTTATTTTCCAAAAGAATTTGTAGTCTTCATTTTCCGTAACTTCACCGGAGTATATCACCATGACGGGTAAGATTGAAATGAAAATGGATCTTTAAAACTGTAGGAGAAGCGAAACTTGTTTAACCCCCACGTGCCACATTATATTTTGGCCATAATGAATTATCATAGGTAAATGTGTGTGATATGTGTGCACACTTGACTCGTTGATACAGAAAGGGTTAATAATACATGTGGAGGAAAAATCAAATGAAGAGGGGAGGCCGAGAGGGGGGGGGGGGGGGGGTTGCCGAGGCTTGAGAGAGGAAACAGGAAGTCTTTAACTTCCTTTTCCTTCTTAATTTTTCTTTACTGCGTCCAACCACTTGCGATTTTGTGACTCGGATTATTCCTCTGCTCATTCTATGTTCTATTTTTCGTCTCCGTCGTCAGTTCACTTCTATAGAACAACTGAATGGGAAACTGTGTCGAAACAAAACAAAACAAAACTAAACTAAATGTGGCTGAGAGGGAATGCATTTGTGGACCAGGAAATCGCTGAAGGTCACGGTTTATGCAGCGTACGGCAATCAATCAAGAATAAAATTAAACCAGTTCACGACGCACCCCGGATTATAATCACCTAATTCGTTTCTGTTCTTACCCCGGGCTCTTTACTCCATCATGAGGCTGCTTAAAAACGGGCATTATCCACTCCTGTTTGCGCCACGCTCGCAAAATTACCACAGGAATCAATCACGCGCATCTTCCATCCCCTTCAACGACAACATCAACATCGCCAAGAATCAACCAAAAGTATGAGACGAAATCTTCCACATCGCCTCCGAACCTACTACCAGGGAGTGACTTGATCCAAGCGTCCCACCCATCTCGTTTCTCCCCTTCTCATCGGACTCGGCTGAACATCTGCTTTGTATTTCACCGTTATCACCCCTGCCAGTGTACCCTTAAGATGAGCTTTGCGATATCAGTTTCATGTAGGTTGATGGAATATTATCAGCTTAGGAAATACCTAATGCGATCTGTCCAACTTTCTGAGCACGCTTTACGGCGAATCAAGCAGGAAAAGACGAAGATTGCAAAGAAAGTGATCCTGTTCCCAACAAACACAGTGTGGCACAAGTCAAAGTCAATCCCCTTATTAACCCATCTTCGCTTGAATATTACGTATGGGCCATGGGCAGCGGAACACGAGGGGTGATAGGGTGGGGCTGCAGCCCCCCCCCCCCCCCCCCTTTCAACTCAGGCAACATATAACACAATAACATTGTCTCGCTAATACACGGAATATTCCAGGAGGTACGTCCGCCACAGACCCCATCCACTCCATCCGGTCAGGAGCAGTAAAGGCAGGCTCCAGCCCGCCTACGAACACCCATGTCATAAGCAACGTCTCGAGGTCCTTCTGAACAGCGTCAGGGAAACAACTTGAGAAAAACAAACAAATAAACAAACAAACAAACAAACAAACAAGCAAACAAGCAAAAAAAAAAAGAGTCTCGCAAGGTTGCCAAGAAAAGATGGTGGCAACAGCAACAACACGATAATACCATGACACTGTGCCTTACCTCAGTCACAGTCATGTCGTCAATGTGCAATCTAACCTGCTATTGCCTGTAGTTGAGGCCCCAAAGACTAACTGGTAGCATGGCAGCGATCGAACAGTCGAATGTAGTTGTTCGATTCTCATAGGCCGAAATGCCAGGGGTGGAGTAATGAGCATGTCTTCCCTATTAAAGTACAGGAATTTTAGGCAGCACAGTGTTGAGTCAGGGAAACTGCATTGTATGATTTAGTCATGGCACTTGAATACCATAGTCGGCGTAAGTTTCGGAGGGGCTGTAAAAGGAGGTTGCATAACTCACAATAGGATTTGTAGTGGAGAAGACATTAACAAAGAAACCCTTTGACTTGTTTGTATTTTGCAAGTTAGCCATAATTCCCGTATCATGTCCACTCATTGCTGTGGGAAAAGGTCTTCACTGGTCACATGTAATCAGACATGTGGAAAGCCACGTTCCTGATGTACATGTAATGTTCAGTGTGTCTTGTGGGAGGCCCCCGCGTCGGTCCCTGGGTATATAGAGGCCCCCGAAGGGAGATGCCTAGCTGTTTCAACAGGAAGGCCACTATATAAGGGTAGGGTTGCACAACCATGGACGTTTTACGGTATGTTAGAAGAGGGAGAAGAAGTAAGAGAAGAAGAAAGGGCAAAAAGAAGATAATGATGAAGAGGAAATGCAAGGTGAGAACAGAAAAACAATAACGAAAAAACGGAAAATGATATTATAGGATAGCATTGTTCGCACCTCATCAATCAAGGCATGTCGCTTGCACATACAGCTGTGGATCTTTTCTCTACTACGTTACTGCAAGGGGACAGGGTATCGATGCGAACCCATGTCGCGCAACTCAACATGATATGCAACCAAAATCCGCGTCTTGATAAGATAAGTCAATATTTACTTTCCATGTGGCACTTTGGTAAACTCATCACGGGGGTGCGGACCTCTATCCCTTTCTAGAGATCCCCCCCCCCCCCCTTCCCTATCCCCGTCAGGATGTGCAGTCTCGGGAGAGAGAGGTGGGCTAGAACGCCAGGGCACTGTAGATGCATTATGCCACTGCTGATGTGTTTTTCTTCGTTGAATGACCCAATTTCTTGAGTACACCAAACATTTTCAGACATGCGACGCACTTTTGTGAAGTTAAAGGTCGTCCTGGTTTTCCGATATCATTCGACTCCAATGAGGAATCTATGACCGGAGGTAGTGTTACTCGGTTGGTCGGGAACGGTGTAGGGTAGGGGTTGGGGTTAAAGGTGTCATCCGTTATTAACTATAGTCCTCCAACTTCCCACTAAAGGCCCACTGGTGTCTGGCATTTCAGTGTTCAGAACATTCGCTTGCATAATTGCGAGAGTGACAACTGAGAAATAACTCGATCCGCTTGATCTCATTCCATGCACCTCGATTGAACCCACTTTCCCATCCTATCACAACTCAGGAAAGAGTGCAGACTGCCGTCATTTTTTTTTCAGAGACACCCGAGATACCTTCTGGGCATCACCATTTTGGAAACATGGCAAAAATCTCCTCATAACGTCCGAATTCAGGATGTTGCCTTTAATTCTGCAGGTGGTACCATCAGCCATAAAGCAATTACACACATGTCGTATCAGTCCTCTTAAGCGAAATGGCATTTTCTTTCACTAAAGTGCTGATTGCAGCGATCTCTTTGATCAGATTATTTCGGGGATTTTTCTGAATGTCTCCCATCTCAAATTGTCAAAGCCACCACGTATGACTTAGTAATCATTATTTTACTTGTTGGTGTATCTGTGTGTGTATTTGTGTGTTTAATGTGCGTGTCTTGAATTGTGTGCGTGTTTTAAGTGTGTGCGTTAAGAAAATAAAAATTGTCTGATAGATAAATGTTATCTTGATATTTTCAATAGGATAGAACTAATTTTTCTATTCAATCATCATTCAAGCCAACATACAACAAATTGAATCTGGGTTAAGAGTAGTATAAACAAAGGAGGGACGTTAAAATGAAATAATTATTATCATTTTCACACATAGTTCTTGATAAGAAGAACAAAGCCATACACCCACCTCTAACCGTGTCAATGGAACCGTTAACCCGTAACTGCACGACGTTGGGGACATAAAGACATAAAGTCTTATCAGGGAGGGCCTACCTCCCTGATCTTATAGTGCCCGGCTTTGTGAGCAGATGGGACCTCCATAGTCGAAGTCCCGCACAACGCGCTGTGGTACAACATTACATATCCCTGGATAATTTCTGCACATCGACACTCACTCTGCTCCAAGCTAGTCCATCGGGATTGCCTGAGCGTTGGAGGTGACGAGCGTATAAAATTTATCCATCCACCATGCCCTTCCGCTGGTCTTTCGTGACAGAAAGTTTAAATTCGTGGATCAAAAATGAACAGCACGTGATTTCCGCAAGTGCGGAGATAAAGTTGAAATAGTAAGTTCATTATAAGGATTACGGAAGGGTACCCTGTTGTTTGATGTGTTCTTGAGGCAAACTGTTTGGGTCATCAGAATGTAGATTCTGGTAGATACAACTGTAGTTCTCTCCGTCGTTTGTAGCGCGATTTTCAGGTCTGTGTCTAGACTCAGACCTGACGACTCGATCCCGAGAACCTGTCCGACAGCAACGTCTCTTCATGGAGCAATCACACCTCTCGAGGAATGAAGTATGTCATGTGTTGTTACGACAGCATTATGCTGGTGATCATCATCATCAAGTCGATCATGGTCATCACCGTCGACGTCATCATCATCATCGTCGTCACCGACATCGTTATAGTCGCCGTCTTCATCATCACCATCGTCGCCATCATTGTCATTATCATGATTGCAATCAATAATAAATAAAAACAATCCTAGATCCTGGATTCATCATAACAAAAGCGGGTTTTCGTGTGTTTTATTTTTTTTCTTCCTATTAGTCGATTTTTGACACGCAATGTTTCATAAGAAGGTTGACTAATAAAGCAATAAAAACAAAGTTTGAGATTCACTTTTAGATAAAAAGATTGCCATCTCCCCGTCTAACGGTTTACGTGTTTTTTTTGTTTTTTTTTGTAAGTGTGTGTGTGTTTGTTGTATTTGATTGTGTGTGCGTGTTTTGATTTTGTTTTGTTTTTTGTGTGTGCTTTCGTTATCTTTCGTGGCTGGTGAAACCCTTCGGTGAGCTGTTGGCAGATGACGGAGCCACCTCGCGTGGTGTCGTGACGACTAACAGTGTTTGACAAGTTTGGTGCCGAAATACTTTCGGTTATATCGTACCTTGCGCTCGCACGAAGGGCAAAAGTTAGAGGGCCTATAACAACGATGAGGCGAAGGATTTCCAGGTGTCAACCGACTGCTTCCATGAGGGATAAGCGCACATTTTTTTTTCCCTGTCGTTGTTATTTGCTTTCGTTGTTGTTGTTGCTGTTTTCTTCGTTCAATATTGTTGTTGTCTTGGAGAGTTGGCGATGTGAGAGAGAAACATACCGTGACGCGAATGATTCAACTGACACGATATGACTGAACATCAGCTAATGTACCCGTCACCAAACCACATTACCTTGAGAAGAAAGCTGTGTATATGCGACAACAGGTATACTACTTTAAAAAGGGAAAGGTGGGGGGGGGGGGGAGAGAAAAAAGTTCAAGAGGGATTTTGTCCAAAAAAAACATATAAGTAGATTAAAAACGAGTCTACAGTATGAGTATTAGTGAAATATCCAAGAGGTTTGAAAAAAAAACAACAACCCAGGAGGTTCGTTTAAAATTTCAGAATTCTCATGATTTTCGTGTGATTAATAGCAAACTGAAGAAAAAACATTTTCTCGATCTGATTTTATGATGTTTCAAGCAAATCAGACTATTCCCTCTGCCTTTTGGATGAGCTTGGGCAAACGGTCCCTCAGTGTCCTAAAAGAGAGAGAGAGGGAGAGAGAGAGAGAGAGAGGAACTTTTGTGGGATCCGCTTTCGTTCTCTTTATCATAATTGTTTGATATCACAACTGGTTGTAAAATCCCACTGGGAGGAGCCAGCACATAGAATCAACCTAAAGTTTACAAATTTGTAAATGTTGAATGTATCGTATGATTTTCGTATTCTCTTAGGGTTGCCTTGATCTCTTTGCTAATTCCAAATAAATGAGAGGGGACAATTACCCTTAAGTCTTCATTTTCATAGTACTTTAATAGTACTAAAAATGACCTCGATAACGCTATGAAGACATTATGGATTGGTTTTTGTTTGTTTGTTTGTTTGTTTGTTTGTTTGTTTGTGTGTTTTTTTTTTACATTTCCTCACTTTACAAACAAAAATGACTATCGGGTGGGAGTACTCGTTGAAGAATACCATTATTCCACACGCATAATAATACATCTGCAATCTGCTAAAGATGGTGTGTTTGTTTGTGTTCCTTTTTGTGTCCCTATGTTTCCAGCTTTTAAGATTTGAATCACTCCTCTCTTTTCTTTTCTTTTCTTTTGTGTTCGTTTTCTTCTTCTTCTCCCTCTCTTTCTCTCGCTAGGTGACAAGTTTAGCTTCCTCGTTTGATCCATGTAACGGGAAACAGTGCCTGCTTCCCCGGGCGCAGCCGGCAACGGCAAGCGGAGTTATCCGTCTTCCACCGCTACACATTGTGATCACCATCGTCTCCCACATTAGCCTCCAAGCAGAAGCAAACTACTGCATTAGTTCCCACTAATCATTTCTCGATGGAGCGTTTATTTTCTCCTTCGATGCTCGTTAGTAATGCCGATTCGCAGCATTTTTTTTTTTTTTTCGAGAGGGGAGCGGGTAGTTTTTCTTTCTTTCTTTGTTTAATTCTCGCTAAAGTCATTTCTCCGTATAACGTTTTGGAGGTAGTAGCCATAAAGACATGTTTTCCTTATGGAGCGGGATGGTCACCCTTCAGGAAAAAAAAAAATAAAGCTTCTGTCGTCCCTCCTTCGCACATTTACGGACAATGCTGCCGTTTTGATGAAGAGAATTTTGATAACGATAATGCCAATGATCACATTTGCTGATGGACACGATAAATATAAAATATTGCAATGGCACTGACATTTAAATAATATGGAGAATTAATGTAATTATCCACGTTGTTACAGTTTGCTCTTATGTGTGGGGAAACTTTAATATGTGGTATCGACTTAAAGAAAAGCATTGCAAGTTATCTTTCTCCCTGCATGCATGAAAAACCAAGGAACAGACCAAGTTTAATAATATTATGATTGAAATGTCATTCGATGGCACTTTTAGGAACTGTCTCATCAATTTTTTTAAGGCTTTCACTTGCACAAAACACATGACAAGATGTATTCCCATAAGGCTGACTATCAGACCTCATATACCCTAATTCATCACTTATAACATTAATGTAGTACGAACATGACAATGTAAGATCACGTTCAAAGCCCGAGGCAGATTCAGACTCTGACTCTAATCCTGAGTGTCACGTACACACAATGTTGTCCCTCGCTGTCATAGCAGTGTGCGTAATCTACGTCCATGGTGTATACATACGTGTAACATCGAATGGTTCCAATCAGTGTATCTGCATAAGACAGCGAACAAATCAGTCGAGCTGATTGGATTGTTCGAGAAATGGAGAACGTTCGTTTCTTTCTTTTCTGTCTTTGGTGGGTTTTTTTTTTTCACCTTTTTCTCTAATGATTAAACTTTTAATCATCTCGTTTTCAAGTATCTTAGTCAACCAAACTCCACCCCTCCGATTCAGGTCTGGCTTGACGAAGATCATGCCACATTTTTGCATGGTGCGTAAATCATACTCATAATCATCACATGACAGAATGTTCAAACTTTCTGAACACATGTCGTCTACTAGGACGACTTTTGGCAAGCGATGGCACAAAGACAAAAAAAATCGCATTACATATCAATGTTTCACGCCACGATATTCCCAGGTCCTGTCTGGCAGAGTCGACCTGGTCTGACTGTAGCTCATGACTTTTTGATCCATGTCAATACTGTAATGCGAGGCTCCTTGGGGCGAGTTAGGGAGTTTAATGTTTAGAACACTCATTAACCCGAAAGAGACGACAGACCTTGTACATTTGGATTTGTTTATTCTAGGGTTGTTGTTGTTTTGTTTTTTACCGTTGTCCTTTTTCTTTTTCTTAAACAAAATGATTTGCTCAGTAGGCTATAAACGGGATGGTGATAATGATGATAATGGAAGCGTCGACTACGTTCTACTGACGACATGGCGAGATGCGTCAGCTTCTCAAATCGACTTATCTTGTCGATTTGTCAAGATATGTTACTTACCATGTCGACATATCAACTTTGATAAATCGACATGGCGACATAGCTAATCACGCAAAGGGGCTTTTTACACTTGCAAATTTTTGCTTAGTCCCGTACCAACGGTGGGGCTAAGGGGGACCTTAGCCCCACCCGTTGGTACCGGACTTTCCTTAGCCCACTTTCTGTTTACACTTGTTTGTGCCAAAGTGGGCTAGCCCCACCGATAATCCCGTACTATCTGGCCCTGCAAAATAGCAGGGTTAGCACCGCAATTGCGGTGCTAACCCCGCAATTGCGGTGCCAAGCAAGTGAGTGTAAACAGAACGAAAAAATAATCCGGGGCTAAGCGACGGAGACGAAGTCCGACCCCCACTGACCAATCAGAAACGAGGTAATCAAGTGCTGCCGGTGCGTGCGTGTACTTGTACAGTGCACAGCGTAATCATGAATATTCATGCGGTTTGGAATGTACGGGACTAAGAAATACGAGTGTAAAAAGGTCATTTTTCTCCTTAGCCCAGGACAAGAGCTTAGTACGGGATTTATTGGCCAGTGTAAAAAGCTGAAAAAAAAATTGGTACGGGACTAACGATAGTCCTGGGTCAGAGAAAGTACGGGGTTAAGAAACACAAGTGTAAAAGGGGCTAAAGTCGACTTCCCTAAAAGGGTATTTCGACATGGCGACAAGTCGACTCTGCAAGATAATGTATATGCCGCCATATCGAGATACACTTTTTTTTGGAAGTGCACTTGGCAAGATAATGTATATCGCCATGTCCACACACACTTTTATGGAAGTCAGCTTGGCGAGATACAATATTGTAAGCTATGTCGCCATGTCGACATGATATGAATATTATATCGACTTGACAAGATGAAGTATCTCGCCAGGTCGTCAGGTAGAATGGGGTTTGTTTCTTTGTTCCTTTGTTTGTTTGTTTGTTTGTTTGTTTGTTTGTTCATTTCCATCTTAGAAGATGGCTGGATAGCCCATATTCAGTTACGCTAAGCTGCTCTTCCATGGGGTCCCAGTTGGATGTGAGGCGGAACCACTTCACCGAGTTAAACACCCAGCTTTTTGCAATGAATGAATGAAGCTGGATCTTTTTCGTGCATGAGTAGTGACTCTCTCACACACGGGACCTCCATTTTATGTCCTATCCGAGGGACAGAGTGTTTTGCCTCTTGCTAGAGGGGACAGTATGATTACACACAACATTGCTCAGTGAGACTCAGGTATCGAACCCCGGTCGTTTGGGTTGAAGGCAGAAGTGCTACCGACTGAGCCAACTCACCGCCCTAGCTTAAAACTTCCGGAGTCGACAGAACAACAGTTGCTAACATTTGCGCCTGATATCTTTAGAGCTTGCTGGAGATGTTCTCGACGAGTGGTCGCGCGACCAAGAAAATCTCCCAATCCGGAGTTGCAGTAGAGGGATGACGTTGCTCCTCTCAGAGCCAGTTGCCATGGAAACAACTTTGGAGCTTTCAGAAATGGTCAGTGATGTTTTCACACGCGGGGGGGGGGGATGATGCTACCAGGAGTAATACGTTTCAGCAAGTCACGCTGGATTTAAAAAAAAAAATATATATAATAATATCATTACACACTTGGAAAGGAAAGAAGAGATCAGGCCAAACGGCGAATCGGATTTCCGATGCCTTGTTTCTTACAATTATTGCTGATTTCTTTTTCAGCAGCAAAGGGATATATCTTTATCAGCTCAGTTTCCTCAATCGTGCCACTTGCGTCAGTTCAGAGGTGCTTCGTCGACTAAGTTCTCCATTCATTAATCCTTGTTTTGTCTCATCACCTTCTATTCCTCCTACTTTTGTTTTTGTTTTCTCTTTTATATCATTTGCTCGTCTTTTCCTCTCGGTATTCAGCTCTTCATTTTTTTTTTCTTTTCCTTCATTTTCTTATCTTTTTTCTTTTCTTTTTCGTGTCCTCTTTGTCGGCTATGTTCTTTTTGGAAGCTTGATACACTGCAGACAAAGAGAGAGAGAAAAAAGAGAGAGAGAGAAAGAAAAAAAAAGTCACAATGAACTTGAGTCACTTACACGTCGCAAAATGCTTCAGGCAATGTTGGTTTTTCAGGGTAATCTATAATCTAATGAGCTGGCTAGAGTTGATGCGCTGCCCGACAGATTACACCAGAAATGCTTTTCGCAGCCTGGGCAAGACCCGCGCATGAGAATAACCGGATCTGTCTATCGAAAGCTTGGAATGAAGTGGTCCACGACTACGGGACACATGTCTATCCGAACAGATTTCTTTGTTTCTGAATATATATATATATATATATATATATATATATATATATATATATATATATATATACATATATACATATATACTAACCCTAGCATAGATAGATAGATAATAGATATATAGATAGATAGATTGAAGATAGATTGATAGATATATTCTTTGTTTGTATGCATCAGTTATTCGTTCTCTTTGTCATGATGTGACCCTGACACTTATCCCAAAACGAATTGTTAAAAAAGGCATATTTATGTTTACTTTTAGTTGTGGACGTGAGTACTATTTCCATGGTAGATATATCCTCACATGTACACTCCGTACAACCAGGAACGTGACATCCCTGGTACAATCATACCAATTCTTCGAAACTGGGATTGTGCGCTTAAAGATTTAAAAAAAAATAATAATACAAGATTGAGTGCGAGTTGTTGCTGGGAAAAAAAGAAAGAGAAGGGAAGAAGTTTGCTAGTCCTAAATTTGATTTGCTGTCTCACGTGATCCTGCGTTTGAAAGCTGGAACCCCCTCCCCCCCCCCTCCCCCCCCCTCCCCCCCCCCCTCCCCCCCCTCCCCCCCCCCCCCCCCCGCCAGAGTCGATACACCCTGTAAGCTAAATTACTGTAATCTTTACGCACACATTAATGTTGTTGGGGTTTTTTTTTCATTTTTCTTTCTCTATTGCTCTATCCCTCTCCATCTCCCCCTCCCCCTTTTGTTTTAGGATTGTCGGCACAATACATGGCCAATCATGCTCAGACAGACATCTTAACGGGACAAACAGCCGTCTGACACTAAGCCCAGCCCATCGTTGTTACGGTAACAATTAGACTCCTTGTACAGTCTCTCTTGTGAAAAGCAAGGACTGGAAACCAAAATGTCCACAGTAAGATATAATGTGTAGACGTCGCAAGAATGCTGAGAATACGACCGATAAATTGGCGCCAATCACCGGATACCTGCATGGCCAAATTGTCGTTCTTACGAATACATATCATCCATTATACATGATTTATTCCAAATCTTTTGGTGAGAGTCTGGAAAGCGGTACCGTGGAAAACCAAAATACCATGCGAGATTATAGCACATTTGAATTTTCTTTTTTCATTTTTTAAGCAGGACATAACTTACAGTCTACAAGTATTTATCTCATCAGCAATAAAGAGACGGTTTTATTCTCCATGTTATTCTCATCCTTATAATAAAAAATAATAAAATAATAACAAGGATCAAATCAGCGCATGCTCAGTGGAAATGAATTATGATATCTGATACTGTATACAAAACCCGAAATCAGTATGGATGGCCACGTCTGTTTCGTCAATAATATCAGTGATAATGTCTGCGGCTACTGGCAATTCCGACAAGTTACTTTGGTTCTTGTCTTGTCTTGAACAAAATTAAATGCATTTTTTTCGTCACATGAAGCATTACTTTCGAATACTATCACTTTAATAGTAAATAAAAAATGAAGAAATAGAATTGAAAAGTAGCTATGCTTATTTCTTTGGTCCTTAAAAGAGAGAGAGAAAAAAGCTCTGACGTTCATGGGCCTTATGATGCCATATTTAAGGCCTCAATGGACTAATACGCACTTTTTTAATATCACGCCTCGTTTTATTGAAGGACAAATTGATTTTTTTTTATTTTTTTTTTTGGGGGGGGGAGGGGGGGGGGGGGGTGTCGGAAGGACACAATCGCTGGTCGTTCTGACCGGTTCGTTGGACTACAGTTAACTTTGAACTTTTCCCGCTGGAACCCATGTTTCCCCGCAACATTACATTTCTGTCCTGTATGTGGAGAAGGGAAACTCGTTGATACTGTTTACGATCTTTTTTCCGTCTATCACTCATGCTTGCCTGATTCCTTCTGATGCTTTGTTTGTGCACGGGTGACTAAAAACAAGATGCGGAAAGGAATATTCGTGGTATGGATTTGCGCTCAGACAGGATCGCCCGAGGCGTTTTGCACCGCCGAGCTCCGCGTCACTATGGGGAAGAGACGGAGAAACATACAAGTAGAGAAAGAGAGAGAGAGAGAGAAAGGGTGGGAGAGGGATATATAAAGAGAGACAAACATTCATGTAAGCGAGTGAAGACCAGCGTTGGAAGAATAAGGAGAAGTTTGGAGCTTAAAGGGATGGTATAGTTTGGTTGAGATGGGGGATTCAGATTTTAACTTTTTGCGAGATGATTAGAAACCACGTATGAAATATTAAAGAGCATGCAATTCTTAGAGGAACTCAAAGTTTATTTGGTAAAAATTGGTTTGAAATAGCTGAGATACCCGAAAAAAAAGTAAATCAAAGTGGTTCTACTATAATGGAGTCCTAGCACAATAAGACTCACCCCTTTTATCAGGACCTCCCTTTTTTTTTTTGATATGTCAGTCATTTTAAAACAGATTTTCATGAAATAAACTTTGAATTCTTTTTAAAACTGCTTGTTCTTTTATATTCCATAAGAAAAAACGATGGAAACCTGAAGCCAAATCTCGAAAAAAAAACTGTATTACCCCTTTAAGAATGCCAACGCCGTCAGCTACGTGACTAGCGAGAGGGTAAATTCCTCTTCTTTTATCATTGGACGGGTAGATCACTATGTGCCTCATCTAGAAAAGATGATCAAATGTATGCGATATGCTAACACATTGTCTATCACTAGTGGAAATCGTGAAAATTTACACACACACATACACACACACACACACACACGCACACACACACACACACACACACATACACACACATATATATATATATATATATATATATATATATATATATATATTACTGATAACATGACTTATGATGATGATGATGATTATTATTATTAATGTATGGTTATTATTATTATTATTATTATTATTATTATTATTATTATTATTATTATTATTATTATCACCATCATCATCATTATTATCATTATTAATTTTATTTGGCCATACCATAGCAAGATAACATACATACAGGGGTACATGTATAAAATGTAAGGGAGTGATACGTGGGCTCACAAAAGTAAAATTCTTTACGGTTATTAGATTGTTAGAGAAATGATAATCCTTTTAATGATTAGTATATAAATCATTACATAAATGATAAGACTCACCACTAGTCAAAACTAAAGCCTTCTTTCACGAATGAGAAAAAAGAAGGAAGAAAGCAGGTTTGATTACAAAGAGTCACTTCAAGGTCAAGGCCAATGTTGGTGGAAAATTTAAGTTCAACAAGTTCAACTTTATTTTCATTTCCATTAAATAAACAGGAGAAGTTATATTCAATGCATAAACAAAACAAATTTGTAGTAATTTCGATAAACGTACATCAACAAGATACATGTGATGATGAGTAACGACATACAATTGCATTTATAAGGTATTATGCATATTACACGAATGGTAATGGAAATGGAGGGTCCCACTAAAAAGCCAAGCTTGTACGATATGGGACCCTCAGAAATACATAAAAAGCAAATAATGGCTTCATGAAACTACAAACAAATATATGAAACAAAATCAAAGAAACCAATGTCTACTGACAAAAAATGAAATAACAGGAAAGAACGAAAAAAAAAACAAAATGGGAAAAAATGAAACTGCAACACACGCCATCGTGGACACAAGCAAACAGATTTCCAGGATGTATAGGAGTAGTAATACGCACCCTTGAATGATATTGTGAATATAAGGATTGGGTACATATACCAGAAAAACTACAAAAGCGCGGACATATTAAAAGCAAAGAATAGACACAATGATGCATTGTTCGATGACTGTCATATTTGAGGAGAACTTATATTCGACAGATTATTTTACTCTCATGATAGAAAATAATTGATGTGTAATGATTAATGCATAAAAATAAGTGATAACTTAATTGAGTTAATGAAACAAACCTAGTTCGGTAATATGTTATAATTAAATAATTATGATTTCAATAAAAATAATTTCAATTTATTCTTGAAAGAATTCAAAGTTCGTACTGTTACAATATCATTAGGAAGTGAGTTCCAAAACTTTGGCCCATCACTTGATAAATAAAGGTGTTCTGAGCCAGAAGAGTTCTGAAAAAGGGCAAATGAAACTCATTCGAACGCCTTGTTGGGTAATTGTGGACGGACTGATTTCTTGGAAACATTGTTTCAAATATATTTGGAAGATTTTTTTTATCATAATTAAACATAAATTGTCCTAGGTTATACAGATACAAATCCTTGATTTTCAATATTTTGTTTTCAAAAAATAATTTGACAAGTATTACAGGATCGCAAACACTTGCAGTACTGATAACATCAGGTGACGAGCTTAAAAGGACAAGTTCACCTTCATAGACATGTGGGTTGAGTAGATGCAGCAATATTAGTAGAACACATCAGTGAGAGTTTGAGGAAAATCGGAAAATCCGTTCAAAAGTTATGACTTTTTGAAGTTTCTGCTCAGTCAAGGCTGGATGAGAAGACTACTATAGCTTGTGATGTCACAAGTCTACAACGATATAAAGAAAGAATAAAGAAAATTCAACATATTTTCACTTTTCTCGCATAACAAAAGAACCCTCGACTTCTCTCTTTCAGAAGGCAGGGGGAATAATATTACCCTTAGGATATATCAGTCGAAGAAATGTGCACTTTATTCAAAAAGAAAAGTTTTGTGAAATTCTCTTTTTATTTTCCTTATATCGTTGTACGCATGTGACATCATGCACTATAGTAGTCTTCTCATCCAGCAGTGATTGCGCAGATACTTTAAAAATTCGTAACTTTGGAACGGATCGTCAGATTTCTCCCGAACTTTCACTGCTGTGTTCTACTAATATTGTTGCATTCACTCAATCCACATGTATATGAAGGTAGACTTCTCCTTCAACATGTTCATGTTACGTTAGCTCTCTTGGTCTTCTAACAGTGATTTGTGAGTGATCATTGTGTGTGTGTGTGTGTGTGTGTGTGTGTGTGTGTGTGTGTTGCTGTTGTTGTTGTTGTTGTTGTTGTTGTTGCTGCTGATGCTTCTGCCCCCTTAAAGGCGGTATTTAGTATTTGCAGATGAAACAAGAACCCAGCTTTGGTGCTTCAAAATAGTTCTGAAATGTGAGGTAGGAATAGAAACAACGAATGTGAAAATGTTAATCAGTATAAACAATGTTAAGTATTGTTAAATATACAAAAGGTGAACAATAGTTATAATAGAATTGTTTCTAGAATAAACCATCTATGGTTATTGAGATAAATAGGGATATCTCCTTATATTGCGAAATTTATGGTAAGGTGTTTCGTGATACAACTGACCTACTTTTTGCATTAAGAAAGTGCGATAACTCAAACATTAAATTTAGTCACTGCTCCTAATGGTAAACAATACCTTTAATTATAATGCATTTGGGCAAAAACTTTTTTGTTTTCCATTTCTCGAATCATTGTGGAGAATTTCCCCTTTTGTCATATTAAAAATAATGTGAACAATGGTGAACTTTGTAGCAATATTTTTCCAAGCCTAATCATCCTAGAGAATTATGTTATAGGAGAAACCACGACATTGACGATAAACCACGCACAAGCCGTGTTAAGGCCGTCATGACCTTGTGGCCGTTTTGGTTCGCTAACGGCTTATGTGGTACGCTGCGTTAGCAAATATCCCCGACCTTAATGTAAAACGCCATATCCTGCTCAGGCTGATGTTCACATTAATGTGCACCGTCACCTCGGAAGCCCGATAAATTTACCAAACATTCATTTTCTGCTTTTGGTTATTTTCTTGTTTATTCTTTTGACTTCAGGTTGTTGTTGTTGTTTTTTTTCAAATAGGTATACTTGCCACTAAAACAACAACGGCAGCACACAATACCACAAAGTTAATTTTTTAGTTATTTTTATAGAAAGGGATAAACTTCAGGCTAAAATTCTTGTCACCTTACATTACAGCCAGTGTACGAATAGTGTGCTAACAGTCTGATAGTTACTAGTACCAATTTGCTCTTAACAAGGCACCCACCGCAATATACAAATTGATCATAAACCATAAGTTTTCCTCTATTCTCGTAGCTTCATTATTTCATTGTCAGCTCGTATATTGAGCATGGATGTACTGTGTAAAAAAAACAAGGATGTACAAGACTCGCCTCTTGCCTCCTTTGTAAAACATGACAAATTCATAGGCGTATCGCTTCAGAAATAAGTTTCATCGCACTATCAGTTATAACATGTATTTAAAGAACTGTAGAATAATCAATAGCATACTGCAACAGGAGTTTCGGTGATTTCATTATATCTATATTTTGTTTTGTATTATATGCGTTTTCATGGATATATAGACTGAAGTTGTATTTGTTTTTTGAGGCTGAGAATAACATTATTTATAACTGAAAGTGGTTACTGAATTGAAAAGTTGAATTGTTTTTAAATTTTGTTTATATGAAAATGTTTAAGAATGTCTGGTTATAATTATTTGTTGTTGATTTTTGCCAATGAAGCTCATAAAGTAAAGTAATATATTTTGTGTAATAATTGGTATGAATTGTTTATTGTTTTTATATGATGTTGTATATTTGTTATGTTAATGTAATTGGTATTTGTTATTGTTAAATGTTCATATAATGTATCCTTTTTGATGCAATTGATATGTTTTTCAATGTGATGCATTATAATTTAGCCTTCGGGCTACTACTTTGTATGTTTGTGTCAATAAACCATTATCAATCAATCAATCAATTTAGTTTTTATCATTTACATTGAAATTGATTTAATGGTAATTTCAATACCAAATATCAATATCAAAATCATTATTACCACTTTCACATTAGCATAGGCATTGATGTTTTGATTATTTTTATTTTCTATACAACTTTCTTGACTTTTAATCGCAAATATCTCCATTTGGCCAATATGGACTTATCGGTTTTTGCAAACAAACTCTTCAAGTATTACCCCTACTGGAAAGAACACAGTGTCCCACAGTGTGTTCACAGTGTGTTCATATATGTGAAAATGCTCGAATTTATTTTAACAGTGTGGTTTTCACAGTGATCACAAGTAATGTTTTGTTTCACATTGTGGATTGACGACTCACATTGTGTTCACACTGTTAAAACGCTCGAATTTAACAGTATGAAGACATTTCACATTGTGTTCACAATGTGTTCACATTGTGTTCACAATGTGTTCACACTGTGGTTCTCACACTGTGGGACACTGTGTTTTTTCCAGCAGAGACGGCAAATGTAGTTATCACTTTAGTTTATCACGATAGTCACCGAGGGTCTAGTGCTTCTGTGTAACAGATTTGACGAAGAAGTAACATAAATTGAATTACAGATCAGACACTATTGCAATTGTCACGGTTATAGCATCTCAGATTTTGTTAACATATCAGCAACACGTTTGTTTGTTACCTTAACATCGACGTCACACTCAGAGTGATTTATGCTCTCATCATTATGCTTTCAATTTTTAAGAGAAACGAGTACGTAATTCAATGAAAAATTATCAGTATCGTTGCACGATAAATGAGAAAGTTTCAGCAGGCCGCGAGCTTCCATGCACCGTTTTTTTTTTTTTTTTTTTTGTTTTTTGTTTTTTTCCGATGGAAGATATCTTCACATGTGGGACGATGTTCAATTCAGCTGCCTGGGACAAAGTTTTTGTTATACGTGATGGTTTGGTTATTACCTCGGTCTTGAGGATTACAAGCGAGCCCGAAGGTTTAGCAGATGAATAGAAACTTAAATGATACAGCACTTTGGACAGAGTATACCTCAATTATCGTCCTGCTTCTCGTCTCTGGTCCGTTTCCCGTGGCAACGATGTAAGTCCACTTCATCCAATCTCGAGCGGTCTGCAGAGCAGGTGTCACAATGTACGCATGCGCCTTACATCAGATGACGCTGTAGGTGAACGCGGCAAACTTAGTTTACGATTATCTATGTCGAAGTTCACACTGTCTGTAAGTGGGTCTAAGACCTTTGTTGACTACGCCGTGGCGAAACCCTTCGGATGTATAGAGAACCTGAGGAAAAGAAAAATAAATCAGAGAAAACGTGGGATTCCATTGAGCTATGTCACAGGCAGTGTTGTATTCTGGACATTATGCACGTCGTGAATATACAAATCTCCTCATGAATGAGAGCTGTGGAGGATGAACGGTTAAAATGACCCGGCTAAGAGATCACAGGCTTTCATACTCGTATGAAATTCGTAGTTTCTTAAGCAGGGCACTTTATATTCTCTCTGCCAAGTCTTTCGGAGGAGACTCAAAGTCATTGGTTCCCTTTGTAGAAGAGCAATGCCCTATGCAAGTAAAAGAACACGCTTTATTTCTCTCGTAAGGAGCAAGGTCAAATACGCATTCCTTTCTTCCGTCCTTCCTTCGTTCGTCCGTTCGTATTTACTCTGCATCTCAAAGCAAATCAAAATAAATTACATACGCGTGACACATCTTAACAAAACATAACCAAATGGCAACACTGGAGCAATACAAAAGAGCAGTTTATACAACATGCATAACAAAATCATTGTAAAACATTTATGGTTGCATATAAATACAGAAAAGGCAGTGCATTATCTGATTCACCAAGAAAGTAGGAGACCTTCAGTATAAGAATGGCTTGACTGGGCTGATGGCCTCATTGGGAATGTAGCTCGGGTTTGCTTCTCACGAAAGTTTTTTTTATTTTTTATTGTATTTTTATTATCATTGATTTATAGCAATTGGTATGTCTTAATGTATTATATATAATATATTGGATTATATTATATTTTGTTAAATTATAGTTTCAAAGGAAAACAGTAATGTTTGTGTTTCGAAGGAGTCGTGAGGTGTTAAAGTGCAAAAATCAGGCTGATAACGAATTTTCAGGATCGAAGGGGGCAGATTACACCCAGAGGAAAATCAAAATCGAAGACGAAGATGAAAGAGAAGGCGAGGAAGAAGAAGGAGAAGAGGATGATAATGATGAGCAACAAGAAAGAGAACAGTCATGTTAAACATTTAACGCTCACGACACACATGAGAAACAGAAATCTCAAGCGAGTCATTAAGACTATAGGATAGGAAAGCCTTGGCGACAATCAGAGACAGGGATTAAAAGAAAACAAGATGAAGATAGGCGGGGGAGAGAAGAGATTGAATCCGAACTACAGACAAGTCAAAATATAGGTTTTAATCATTTACGTCTCTTACGTGGCGCTGTGGCAAGGCGTCTTACGAAGTTGAGTCGGCACCAAGGCCAGGTTTCTTATTTCAACATATGATCATATTAGTCATTACTTTCATTGCATGACATTTATATTCTATATCAGCTTTGCGTTAGAATGTATTTGGTAATAAACAAAAGCATGATTCCATGTTTCTTTTTTCAATGAATTTTAATTGTCTTCTAGCACGCGTCTAAGCAAACAATCTTTTTTGTTGTTGCTGGAAGTTTGCGTTAACTGTGCTCTTTCTTCATGGTATGTTGAAAATGCAATCATGTTTATGACCTTGAACAGAATTAAAAGTGAACTCGTAGAGATTTGTGTGTATTTGTGTGAGTGTGTGGGTATGTGCGTTTGTTTGTGTCAGAGGCGTTAGATGTGTTTGTGTGTTTGGTTGGTGTATCACGTCGATTTGAATTTGATTGCGGAATACCGGAATGTGAATCTCCAATGAGAAGAGAAACCAAGATACAGCGTATTTCAGTAATTAAGTAATGTAACATACTTAAACACATTTTAAGACCAGTTTGCAATATAAATCATGTAAACATATACATACAAATTCATATTATGTTAACACACACACACTATGTGTAGGTGTGTGTGTGTGTGTGTGTGTGTGTACAGTATTATGTATGTATATACATATACGTATAGGCGTATAATTTCAATAATGTGGGATGTGTACATTGATATATAAATATGTATTATGATATATATATATATATATATATATATATATATATATATATATATGAAGAGTTTGTTTGCAAAAACCGATAAGTCCATTTTTGAAGATTTTGAAGTACGGCCTCTGTCATAAAGTGCAAAATAATACCTTTTAAATGATATATTGGTCACTACATATAAAGGTATATTTTTGAAGTTATGGTCAAAAGAAGCAAAAATTTTCTTATTATTCTCGTTATTTTTCTTGACCTTTAAACGCAAATATCTCCATTTGGTAAATATGGACTTATCGGTTTTTGCAAACAAGCTCTTCATATATATATATATATATAATGTATGTACATATACATGTTATCATAGAAGGTATGGCTGCACTCGACTACGAGCAATTGATGAAACGTATCATACGGAAGTAGGGCAGCCTCAAAATTGATAGCAGTAAATCACAATAAGGCCTGTAAATTATCCTATATTTGCCCAGACCATGCTGGGCTTGTTCAATACAGATTCTCCACATCGATATATATCATCAATGTGTTCTTCTGATAATTTTGAATCTTTTTCATTAGTCACCCGCATTTTCTACTTTCATCAAGCTATCATTCAGATTTTTAAAATGAATCATGTAATATCATACCTCATATTTGATGCATTTCTGTTTTTTTTTTATTATTTCAATTGAAGGTTCTCTCTTCCTTAGCGATATATGTTTCATAGTTACTAGTATACTTTTTTCACTATTTAAGACACTATGTACGTGCATAGTGGTTGAGTCAATTCACTGCATTCGTATGAGTATAAAATTTGAGTGTGTCTGTGTGTGTGTGTGTGTGTGTGTGTGTGTGTGTGTGTGTGTGTGTGTCTGTGTCTGTGTCTGTGTCTGTATTTTTTAATGTGATTGTTTAAAAAGGAGCGATTGATTGTGTGTTTATGCTGATTGAAATTCGGTAAACCACGTTGTGACGGTGTACAAAGGCAAGCCCTGACGAATATGTACCGCAACATTTTTTTTTTCTTCTCAAAATAGGGCTAAGTTATGCTTGGGGCAATTCTTTTTTTCTTTTTTTTCGGAAGGATTTAAGAAGTAATGACTACCCGTCGCTTGCCAGTTCCACGAATTCTGTATTATCATTGCCCTTATATAGATAAAAGAGCGGAACGCTCAATGATGTCATTCTCTTTTGGAACAACAATTTCCCTTTTCAGCGGGGGAAGAATTTTCCAAACGCACAAACGTACAAACGCATTTGTCTGTGCATTGACTAACCGCAAAAGGAGAGTAAGATATGATATGATATGATATGATATGATATGATATGATATGATATGATATGATATATATATATATATATATATATATATATATATATATATATATATGGTGTGAAAGATGTGTTTTCAGTTCCCCTGGGCCGTCGCATCTTAGTAGTGTGTAGGTAAAGAAGAGGCGGTAGACGTAGCTTTTGATCCTCACAATTTGATTTTACTTCTCGAGCTTTCGGATCCTGCCCTTTATCAAGACTGAGGACAAATCTTTATTCTCACCTTATATATATATATATATATATATATATATATATATATATATATATATATTCCATGGCTATTATGATATAACTTCATAATAATGTTCATTTGTCTTTGTTTTGAACAAAGTGCCACTCTGAGGATTGACTTTATACATGAAATCATAACGAGAGTTTCTGAGACTCAATTTACATTCAAAGATTTTTTTTTTCCCGGAATATTTTCTTAGTTCTGCAATCATCTAAGACAGACCAAGACAGAACAGTACTGATTCGGTTTCTTTTTCGTGTATGTTCTTCGTATAACAGCGAGGAGCTATGATTTATCTGTTACCGAGTGATACTTTAATGAATATCACACTAAGTGTCTTCCGTGGTTTTTAATGACTTACCAGAAAAAAACTAGATGAATAATCTTTTTTTTTAATTATGTAATTGAAGTCAATGTCAAGACAATTTTTCCTTACGTTTGAACTCTCTTTCTATGACCATTCATGCACAATCTTTTCCATCAGGTATGGTATGAAAATATTATCTGGAAATGAGTTAAAAAATCACTATCAATTGTTGAGCATAACGATATTAAGCAAGATCAAGTAAAACATCTGATAGTAATTTTCGCTTAGTATCTCTAGTAAGCAAAGTTAAAAAAAAAAATGTAGAAACTTTTCACTAATGGCTGAGGTGCTTCCAATATACCACTGCTTCTTATAAAATACCACTATGACAATAATCTCCTTTCTCACAATTATGTTAGCAGTTATTATGTCAAGGGATGCTGCAAATTATGTTTAAATGTACATTTCAATGCATTCTTGTTCAGTCAATCAGGAAAGTTACTTTACACATCTTTCGCTGCTTCTTACTTTAGTTCTCTTTGATGTATGTAGAAAGTAATTATTGTATACATCTCTTCACTTTGTGCCAAATAATGTTTGCGTCTGTGTGGCTGTCTAATAAAGAAACATCGCTGGTTTGACCGTAGTACTTGTTTGCATTGCCTTGAGAAAGTAGACTATACCTTTAAAAAACATCAGCCGTCTTCTTGTTTGGTGAGCCCTGTCCAAATTGTTGACCCACTTATGGTGTGCTGTTTGTCCTCGTAATTATAATGCGAGTTAATGGCACGCCTTCTATAGCATTACCAATCCTGTTACGGGATCAGCGAAAACTACGCAGGATCTCCCATACCAGCAGCGGTCCATGTGGACCTCTGAGCATAATCACGTTAGTAACCCATTACGGTCGTTACGTTAAATTAGGACATTGTCGTATCTTCAAAGTATATTAATGATATATCTGGGTCAGCAAAATTTACTTTTGGCCGATAAGATCAGACTTTCTCGAACGCAACACAGATTGCGAAGTCTTCAAACCGAAGAATTAGAGCACGAATGATCGGTGGATTGGGGCTCCGTTTGCGGAATCTGGGTTCCAGACGATTATTTCATTTTCGCGGCTCTGCGCTGAGAAGATATCCCAGCCGATGTTTAGTTCTTGTTGTTTTCTTCTTTCACCTGGTTACTGCTAAGCAGTGTTAACATCATCGGCACAGTGAACCGTTTCATCTTCTTGCATTATTTCAGTCAGTGAACTCGTGAAGCATATTTTTTTCCGTTTGCTATGTAAGAACAAAAAATCGTTATCCTTTTATCAGCACAGTCACCTTTCTCATGCAAATCCCTCTTTGAGTGAAAAAAAGAGAAATTTATAAAACAAACAAAGCATATAGAGTCTCCTTTATTACCGTTTAAAAGCGCCATGCCTCGATCTGCTCACGTCGTGCCGACACGATTACAAGTTGCCATGAACGCGCGACCTTGCAGTTGTGTCTTCTCCGGAAGTGAAATCTGGGTCATATTTGCACCCTAGTCCCCCAATGGATCGAGGGCGAATCGATAACTATCTCCTTCCTCTTCTCCCTTCTCCCCACATCCACATCAGCCTCCCTTCACTCACCCCCTCCCCATGCACTCATCTTCTTCTCCCATTGATGAGAAAGTTAGAAACTCGTATCACGTACACCTACAATCTTCAGCTAATTGAATTGGTATACTTGTTTGATAAGCGGGTAATATTACAGCTTCTCTTTTGTACAGTTTCTCCCTTTCCCATCCTCAAGTAACAGTTGTAAGAACAATGACAGTACAACGGTACCCTCAACAATTATTACATTATTCAAATTCATGAAATTCTTCCGATTGACAAATAGCCCCATATCGACGTAAATAAGCAATGAATTGATCAGTGTTTTTAGTAGTAGCAATGATAAAAATCATGGGCGTACATACTCGAGCAGCGGGATTCGAACATACGACTTCCTGATCACCGGACAGGCGTCATCTCCATTTGACCACCGAGCTTTCGCCCGACATCAAGTGTGGGTCGTAATCCTTATAGCATGCAGCGGGTATTACTGAAATTCTTCCGTCGAGATGATTTCATTGCAACTGATTGACAAATTGCACTACATAAATAAACACTACGTAAATAAGCACTGAATTGATCAGTGTTTGATTTTTATCAAATTTAAATTTAAATTGTGGAAAAATGGTTCTTACGGTGTTCGTTAGGAATTCGCAAAGGCATTTGTGACCGAGCGTTAAAATACGATAAGTGCGTTCACCCAGTTGCCAAATAACAGCTGGGCGAAGAGACCGAACCAGTCATTTTAATGAAAAAGGCGGAAATATCTATCGCAACTCTGTAGACAGAAGGCAGACTAACAAAGAATCAAAGTGCTTCTACTAACAAAAGAATTATAGTCGTGGGAAATGTAGGTTAGGTCACTGATATCTAGAGACATTCAAGCATGTATCTAACAATTATTTTAAAGAATCAATTGAGCTATAATTGCGCGAAACTGGGAGGGTACAGAATTGTATAATATTAGATTATGTTTAGTCCGGTGTGTCGATTATACTCTTTCAGCTACGTAATAGTTCTGGTATTTGTTAAAGCAAATCAATATTGTGGGCGTTTCTTGTGCATAAGAATAAATTTGCTTATTGAATAAAAATGTTAAAATATTCATTAAGTAAAATGGTAAGCACTCAGTATACTGTAGCTAGACATGAGGGAAAGCTCAGGCCCCTTTTGACTCCATTAAACATGAAGGAACTTCATTAAACATGAAGGAACTTAACAAGCAGTCTGTAAGAAATTAATGCCGTCCACTTTCAAAATCTTTGAGCTTGAAAAAATGGGTCCATGCGAGCTCTATCATAATCATTTCCGGGACAGATACTTCAAGCTTCCTTTTGAACAAAGAATAGATAAATAAATAATGATCATAATAATAATAATAATAATAATAATAATAATAATAATAATAATAATAATAAATGAAACAAATGAATAAATACATAGAATGATAATAACAATATTGAAATAAAATACAAATGGATACATAAATAAATAAGAATAATAAATAAAAAGATAAATATGTATATAATTGGGTGTATATATATATACATATATATATACATATATATATATATATATATATATATATATATATATACATATATATAATTAAATACTGAATTTGTACTATTGCATGAAGTTGCCAAGGCAATGATGCAATATGTTATAAATGATCAGACGAGTGAATTATAGAGCATGTAAAGAGTTTTCACTGGACAGTAAGTATATTTTTTTTTTAGAAATTAAAAAAACAAACACACAAACAAACTGGAAATAAACTCACTTGTTGCGACGTTTTGCCAATTATCAATTGGCTTCTTCAGGCGAATGAAACTCCCGTTGATGGAACGGCCCTTATTGAAGGCCTATAGTGCGAGATTGTGCATAGCGAGCACCCACTGGACCTTGTCCAGCGCGCGAAAGGCGTCTTGAACTCCTCAGAACGGCCCGGTCCCACGTGTGTGAAAAATTGAAGCGGAGACCTCCTCCTTTCTTGTTGAGTACTGGTCTCTCCACTCATTCCCAGATGGCTTCTTTAACGCCCCTTTCAAACCATTTGGATTCTCTACCGGAAAAAAAAAAATGATCACCTCTTTATAGTGTTGAAAGGGACGGCACAGTTTCGGTTAAGATGGGACTTCAGGTTTCCAACATGTTTTTATGATGATTCCTTCAGATAATGAGAAACCTCTTATGAAATATGGAAGAGAGTATAATTCTAAGACATGTAAGAGGAATTCAAAGTTTATTTGAAATATTGGTTTTGAAATGGCTGAGACGTTCAAAACAAAGAGATCCTTATAAAAGGTGGTGTCCATCTTTTATTAGGATGGCTTTGTTTTATGTTGTTTTTGGATATCTCAGCCATTTCAAATTCGATTTTCATCAAATAAACTTTGAATTCCTCTAAGAATGCCTTTTAACATTTCATAAAGTGGTTTCTAAGTCTCTTGCAAAAAGATAAAGGCCGAATCCTCATGTCAACCAACACTAGACTCTCCCTTTAATGTGTTGGTAGACTGCTGAGTCTGGGATACTATCAGAGCTGCTGGGCCTTCGATGTTGGTTCACGCGGCCTTTTGTTGAGTCTCCTCTACGTATAAATCGTTGCAGTCCTCATGGGAACATCGAATGCCTTAGACCACGTTCCTCGGCTTTTCTTTTGGGACTCGGTCCTATGACGTGTACCAATTCTGTCTCAGGGTGTTGTGAGGTTTGAAGGCAGTGCTGATACCATGTTTTCGGAATAATCTCTCCATCTTGCCTGAGAGATTATAAAAGTACGGGGATGGTAACGGCGCCTTTTCGTCTCTGTAGACCGTGTGTCTTACGTGTGTTCTTGCTCGGGTGCTTCGTATAGTATCAGCTTTCGAAACCGCCCAGTTAAGGTGTACCCACATCCGGCTCAGGCGATATTTATGTTTGTCTTCTTTGTGACAATGAACTATCTCAGTATGGTGTCTTCCCTGACTTTGAGAGAGGCAGGGTGGAAGAGGGTCCACATTCCAAGTCGTCTTTCGCGCGCTGGATAAGGTTCGGTGCGCGCTAGTTCTGCACAATCTCGATCTGATACACTCGATATGTAACGGCCGTTCCATCAACAGGAGCGTCAATCGGCAGAAGAAACCAATTGATAATTGACAAAACGTCACAAACAAGTAAGTTTATTTCCAGTTCTTGTTTTGATACAAATAATTGTACGATCTTGTACTTCGACTTGATAAATAAGAAGAATTTAGTATCAAAATTTACATAAAACATTAATTGGAGTAGAACTATGACCATCAGTGTAATTATGTTTTATATATGGACGCCCCCAAAAAATTGGCACATAAATAAGAAACTATTTTCTGGATCCTGATTTATTTTTCTACAATTTTAAAAATGGATAGAATTTGTTTTTTAAGAAATTAAGAGATAGGACAAAGTGACAATTTTGGTAAATACTTCCATTACTATTGCCTAATTCATAACAGTTACCGCTATAGCTTATCTTAAAGGGGATGGCTAGTAACTGATCAGTGGGAATCAGTGGGAATGCTGGGGGATGATTGTTCCAATTCTTGTGGGATTTATTCAAGAATACATTATAATGTTTATTGTTATGTGAAAATTATTTGCTTCAGAACGGTCTCATGTTCAAGTAATGTGCAGTTTAATTGATAATTATTTAATAGATAAGTAAAATTCCTCTCTCATTGCATTATACATAAGATAAGTGCGTTCACCCAGTTGCCAAGTAACGGCTGGGTGAAGAAACCGAACCATTCATTTAACATGAAAAAGGTGAAAACACTTTATGGCAACTCTGTACATAAAAGGCAGACTAACGAAGAATCAAAGAACTTCAAATAACAAAGGAACGCAGTCATGGGAAATGTAGGTAAGGTCACTGACAGGGAAACAAGCACGTCTCTAACGATTGTTTTAAAGAATAAATTGAGCTAATTGCGCAAAACTTGAGTCATATACGAGTTTTAGGGTTGGTTAAAATGATTGAATATTGGGGCGTTTCTCTTGTGGATAAGAATGAATTTGTTTATTGAATTTGAAAACATTTATTAGGTAGAAGGGTAGAACTCAGTACTGTAGCAAAACATGAAGGTAGCAGTCCTTAAAAAAAAAAAAATAAAAAGTAATGATAATATCGTCGACTTTCAAAATCTTGTATTTTTGAAAGTTGGGTAAGTGTGAGCTCTGTTGTAATCAGTTTTGGCATAGATAGGCATAGCTTTCTCTTGCAGAAAAAAAAAAATACCGAATTTGTCATGTTTGTAGAACCGTTTGTATGAGGTTGCCCAGACAATGTTGCAATAAGTTATATAGTATGATTAGACGAGTGAATAGTATGTAGCCCCTGTTTGGTGCAACATTAAATGATATGTTTCATGTTGCATAGTTTAAATGGTTTAAAGGTACTAGCCCACATTTGCAAACCCACGAAAATCAAAACTGCATAAAACAGGTCCAATATGACTTCAAGTACAAGTTATAACAGTAACATACCTCACCCGTTGCTCTTTGTCTATACCATTCGATAAAAGAGAGATAATCATCGTTTTAAAATCAATTTTCAAACCGGGTCAACCCGACCCAAAATCGAATTACGAGCGCGGGCTAGCTACGTACATTAACTTACACATGTATCGCATGCATGTAGTACGTGCGTGGACCGGAGCTAGCGAGCGTTTTTATACGCACGCATACGGTGCATTTTCATTTATTTTTTATGGAAGTAATGGACTTATTGGAACGAAATTTTGCACAGGTGTTACTGCAATCATACCCAAACTCCATGCTAACTATGAGACCAATTGCTGCAGGTTTACAAATGTGGGCTAATACCTTTAAACTAGTATATAGGATGACGAGGATGCTGCAACAAAATGAAAGTGGGCAAGCAGCTTACATTCCTGAGCACTGTGGTCACTACTGGTCAGTAATAGACCGCTCTAAACACACACACCTGTATGTTGACAGGTTCCGAAGTCCAGTCAGTGTGGTTGCCATGGCAATGCACATTTTATATACCAGCTTCTGGTAGGAGCTTACGTCACTGCCCTCTTCTTTCTCTCTCTCCTCTCTCTTGCTTTATCCACTCCCACTCTTGGTTCCCAAACTCCCTCTGTCTCTGTCTCCCCTTTCTCTCTTTACCTACCACTTCCTCTCCCTTCCCCTCTCTATTGCCTCTTCTCAAGAAAGTAGCGTTAGTCATTTAATGAGAAATGGACTCTTCCATCTCAACAGATGAAGGTGGATAAAGGTTATTCGAGTATATTGAAGTTATGATATTTGAGAGTAATTAGTTTAAGAATATGTGTTTCATGTGTTTATGTGTATAAGTGCTAATAACAATGTGGTAAAACAGCACACTATGTAGTACAAATATGCTTTACCTGAAGACTCCACAACCACCCTCCCCCCCCCCCCCCATCAGATTACAGTATCCAGTGCACCCTCTAATATAGCAAGATGGTACCGTCCACCTCATCTTGCATCATTTTGGCTCAAACTTCCTCCTCTTTTGCTCCCGCTCTTCAAAGAGCGAGGATGTGTTGAGCATCCCAGCTTTTGACAGTCTTCCAAACTTTTGGTATTTCAGGTAAGCTATTTGCACTCAATTCTAATTGTTGTTATTGTGAAATTGTGCTGCTTTAAAGTGATTGCTTTGAAGTAATATTAGTAAGGATAAATAAGATTTTGCTGTATTTCAAGTATTTGAAAGAAGTCAATTGATAACAATGTGCTTTTATACTTTATTGATTCCAAGAGTTAAGCTCATCTTCTTTTATGATAAATATTGACACTTTGGTAAATCGTACACTGGGTTATTTGTTCATCTGTGCAGTATTGCTACGCCGCCCATGATGCTTTGTTTGATGCTTCAGTTACATGACTTTGAAGTGAAAGTCATATTGATTTTGGATTTAAATGAAGTGGTATTGTCAGGACCATCAGATAGACTGCAGCTATCTGTGACTGCCACATCACATTAGGCTCACAATGTATTTATGTAAAGCCTAACTGAACAGATCGTGCACTTGCCATATAATTACTTTGTGTGTATTTATGTATCGAATGTTATTCATGTTTTAACACAACATTGTAAGATTAATTGATTCATGTTCGATCCATGAAGTTTTGCTTCATTTAATAGACTACGTCTTTGAAGTTAGATAGAAGAAATTATTTGATTATCCTCGTTTGCTCCCGCTCTTCAAAGAGCGAGGATGTGTTGAGCATCCCAGCTTTTGACAGTCTTCCAAACTTTTGGTATTTCAGGTCAACTCGACTACAGTGACCTGAAACAATGGCTTAAGTAAAATGTCTGCACTGAAAACTTGCTCAATCTTTGCAATGGCTCGTATTTGGTTAAATTGTTAGGAACAATCTTATAATGACTTAAGAAATAAAACCGTTGAGAAACAGGACAATTAAATCCAGACATGTAGGGTCTGATTGGAATGCCCTTGGCATGACTAAATCATAATTATTGTAAATAATGTATATGTGTTCTTTATATAACCATTAAAGGAAGCTATATATTTCCTTTAAAGACAGTTGTCTTGATAGTTATCGATCAGCAGTCATGGTTGTGAATTTATTTAATCACTCTTTGCTGGTGAGCATAGTATGTATGATGGTGAGTGTAGATGAAAGTGTTTCACCATGCTGTATGTGTGAATGAATTGGTGTGAATGTGTATAGTTGTGACTGAGTGATGTTGATGTGACTTGTTGCACACTGTACATATGTTTGAAACCTTCCCGTAGACCGAAAGGTGGGGATATATTTTGAGTGTTAGTGTATGTTAACATAATATCACATACACATAACAATAAGCCCAACAAAAATTCTACCGCTGCGTATTAATATCTGTGTTTTATGAAAGGTCATCCCCCACCCTAAAAGTTTCGGCGCTACACATGCAGCATGAAAAGAGCTTTCAATGGAAGGTTAGCAGGTTAGTATCGTAATTAAAGTAAATCACCAATGTTGCTTGTAGTGGTAGTAGAAATATGCTTTACATGACGAGACCATAACCTTTACTTAAATATACGTTTATAACAACGCCGAAATTTACCACGTTATTTTCTCTTTTCTTTTCCATTTGCAAAATCATCTATAAATAACAAACTATTTTCTGAATCATCACTTCTTCTTCTACAACTTTTTGAAATTTATAATATTTGTTTTCAACAAATCAAGAGAGAGGACAAAGTTAACAATTTTGGTGGATGCTTCTATCACCATTATCTATATATGGTAGTTACTATTAAAACTTATCTTCGTATGCTTTCTTTTCGTTTGTTTTCATTTTGTTTCGTTTTTTCCCCATCCTTCCCTGTAAAGCATACATTATCTTGGTAGGAGGTAAAACAAACCTGCATGAAACCACATGGAATTTATCACTTGTATCACTCGTTTTTATTTCGGCAACACTTCTTTCTTTCATTGTTATGGTTATACATCAAAGCAAACAACCATTCTACCAGTTTCATATAAATATGTACAGATTTTGTTCATCTCAATAATAAATAGCATGGATCATGGTGTGAGAAAAAAAAAAGAAAAACGACGAACTCTAATTATAAAACATGCAAGTTACCGTCTAATGTCAATGACAAGGTGATATTTTATGACATGTTTGTAAATAAAAGGCAATACAGATCGACACATTCCAAATCAATAGAGAATAAATCATATATCATCAAACGAAAGATGATATCATGTATAAATATATATACATATATATATATATATATATATATATATATATATATATATATGGGCGCATTGTATGTACAAGCAGTTATGTATAAATGTACATGATAATATGTATTCATAGATATAATTATCATAAGACAAGTATATCCTCATTTATTCTAACTGTATTGTAACTGTTTTTTTTCCTGTGATATATAAGTGATATCATTTGACTACTGAAGGACAAATTATATATATATATATATATATATATATATATATATATATGTATATATAAAGTTGTCATTTTTCTTCACGATGGCCAATTATGCAAATGTCTGTAAAACAGACATTTTCCCTCGGTATTATACGACAAATATAATATCCTGAGTGAAAAGATGTTCGATGAGCTTTGTCGTCCCTACTGTAGATATTTTTTTTTTCGGTTTGTTTTTTGTCCACAAGGGAAAAAAAAGGTTTTTAATGAATGGCTAATGCCGCTCGTTCATATTTGACCCAGATTTCTTAATCACAGCACCGGGTAATTTGGTCATTACTAGACTGTCTAGAAGCGAAGTTCAAACAGTCGCATAGAAGGAGAGTAAAACTCCCAGTGATGTGGAATTAATTTGAATTCAAATGTCTGTTTTGAAAATAGTAATAAGAAACAAATTTGTATAATATATATATATATATATATATATATATATATACATATAGGTATATATATATATATATATATATATATATATATATATATATATAAACTGTTCTGCACCCTTTCTGTCTGTCTCCATGTATGTTTATCTCTCTATATCCCTGTCTCTCTCTCTCTCTCTCTCTCTCTGTCGTTATATCTCTCCTATTCTACAGGACGAATTTTCAAGTCTACACTGTTTGTATCAATCTTCAGAAACAACCTTTCATTGAATAAGTTAGTGATTATGGTTTGCAAATAACAGAAAACAATGAATTAATCGTACGATACAACCACAAATCATCTACTTGAAGAATGCAAGCGTGCAGGTCATGTGACGAAAATTGGATAAAACTGAATAATAATTGGATAATAAATCACTGTAAGGTTCCTCAATTATTGTATAGTCCATTCATTCTACAATGTTCACTTTATCTTATTCTTTTTTACCAAAGGAAGTGAAATACAGATATGTTTTGTCGAAAAACGAAATAAACTTTGAAATTGAAAGAAAAAGTGAAACAAAAAATATTGTTTGCATCTTTTAAATTCTTCATCTGTTTAGAAGAAGAAGAGAATAAAAAAGCGTCACTAGACTGAACTGAAACATGTGCCCACATTTTGGTTATGAATTAAATCAACATTCCTAATGCGCAGTCATCAATTGCAGATGGTATTCAGCACGGGTTGTCGGTTGACTTTCTAGCACGTCGTGCAGCATTTCTATCTGCTTTCATCGTAAGACGTGGATTATTGGCTACACGCTTTTATTATATCGTATCCATATATCTATGCATACGACGGTAATCACACACAACACACACACTCACACAAAGAGAACAGAAAGAAATTCTCTAATTCTGAAGGGAAAACAGGGTATAATAGAAAGAGACGGTGAGAGAGGGAGTATTGTAAAGAGAAGAGAATGATATCTCCCGCATTCTTTTCTCATTATTGGAATCGCTCCAAGATCATTAAGGATGGGACTAATGTTTTATAACATTCACGATTAATTGTTTACGATACAACTTAGAAAGGGCTCCAGACGGTGGACTCTCTGCGGATTATTGTCACTAATCAGCGAGACCCCTCCCCCTGTCAGTCTGGATCGTATACATGAATCAACAGTAAGAGTCAGCAGAATTAATCATATTTGATTTATACAATATAAAAAGCCTCTCTCTCTCTCTCTCTCTCTCCCTCTCTTCCTCCCTCGCCAAGACCCTCTCTCTTCCTCTTGTTTAATGGTAACAATTTATATGTCTTATTTGTTATTTATATTTCGCGTTAGTTTAGTTGAATTTTGTGTTGAGTGAAATGATTGCTTTGATTTGCAAAAAGAATAAATATGGTGTATATATTTCGGCCAATCTCCACCTACATAGATTTTGACGTTGAAGCATAACCGATGCCGTAGAGACGACAAGTGAATGAATGACTTGATAAGATTCTTAACCAAGGCTGACAAGATCGAACTGCTTTATCACAAATGATTTGCCGTGGTCAGATAAATGAACAACACAACCAAAGTCATGGGAATGTTTTCATTCATTTTCCTAATATGAATATTCCATGAGAGAAATTCTGGGTTCTTACTGCTCGTTACATGATTATATTATCTGCAATCGAATTAATGAGCGAAGGGGACTAGCTTCACGTAGGTTAGAGAGTGATCCTGCCCCCCCCCCCCTTAGTCATTGTTTATTGAAGAGGAGAGAGACCCATGTCATTATAACTGCGTCTCTTTCCGAACTAATCTGCAGTCTGTGAGAAAAGCTGATATAATCAAATCGTTTTCAGGATGTTGATGTCGAAACTGCACATCCCCATCCCCAACCTCCCTTCATCGACATCGCATTAGCTGGAATTCTTACAAAATTATTAGGGGTAGGAATGATCTAATGTGAGTTATCATTTTGATTGCACCTTTGTTTCACTTGATATTCCTTTTTTTGTAACGAATCAATGAATGTAAGATAATCAGATCAAACCAGTAACTTCAACAAGATAAAGTTACACCGCATTTGAAAAAAAAAAAGCAACGCTAATTACTGAGTGGTGCTGCTATTGTTGTGTTTGTAACATGACTTTCGCGTTCGAATGTATCAAAGGGAGCCAGTCATGTGTCAAATCGAGCTATTTATCGTGGTGAACTTTGTCTGTGGCGCCTGCCAGTAGTGTCCAAAGTGCACCACAAGGTGGCGGGCTGCATCATATTTATGTGAGGGCGAAGTGCCATCGGGCAGCCGAGCTAGCAAAATGACGGTACAATATTTTCATGCGAGATTACCACTGTAACCGTTACACATTGTAAAAGTACCGAGAGTGCGCTTGAGCTGTCCTAAATACAGGTCTATACTAAGAAGAAAGCAACGGATGTTTGACTAAAATGGGAGCCCGTAGAGATTTAAACCTCTCTAAGGAGAAACATACTATTAATTAGATGTTCAGATGAGCTTAATTTGAATCGGAATCCCCAATTTGTTTTGAACGGAATTAAAATACTGTAATACATAGGCCTATACAGACACAGACATACACATACACACACAGTCACGCCCAGACACACACACGCGTACACACGCGTACAGGTGCACGCAATAATGTCTGTATTATAAAAATATGATGAGATGTGTATCTTGACTAAATCACTGAATTGATACGTATAACAATATAATTATATTTACCGTTACAATAACCATTTTTATTTATTATTTTTTTTTTTTAATCAAGGAATGATCATCCATGATCTTTTATCCTTATTCAAAAATATTCCTTCGGTACATGGTGTTCCTGAGAGTGGTGTCAAAGTTATTGATTATGCAAGAGTTATTTTTGTTGATGTCTTTCATGGTCTGTTGTAATCGTTGGTAGTGACGTGTGATAGACGCAGAAAGAGAGGGAAGGGGGGGGGCAGGGAGAGAAAGATTGTGGAGAAGAAGAGGAGAGTGCAGAGTCAAGATGGTGGAAAGGACAGAGTGAGAGCGGAAGAGAAGCAGAAGGAGATAGAGAAAGAGAAAGACGGGTAAACTACACTACACGGGAAAAGATACACCACAATATATGGGCGGAGTCAAGAGATCGACAATCGACAAATGTTACACTAGAAACTTACCCCAACAAAAATGTAAAGAGGCGAAATGAAAGAGCATCCAAGAAAGTACAGCAGTCTGCGGGTCAAATAAAGATCTGTTAGTTTTCTGGGGGTATTGTTTATCAGATTTTTTAGCCCGAATATCCAGGGGCAATTGTTTGGTCTCACTCAATCAAATAAAATTCGAGAACCGGGTACGAGGGGCAGGGAGAGAGGGCAACGGAGGGTAGGGAAAAAAGAGGAATAGGGGTAGACGGATGACGGAACGAAGAGGATACAGGTTAAGGAGGAGGAAGGGGGGTCTAAAAGATGGCGAACGAAAAGTGTAAACGAGTAGCAAAGTCTGCAATCGAATTGGGGGTTCCCTCTAATGTTTGTGAGGGATATAATCTAAGAGTTCCCTGCTCTTTATAAATTCCTTCTGGCGAGTTAGGAGCTTCCATTGAGGTTATATAGGTCAACGGGGCTTCGGGGCGTTTTGCGTGAACCTGCCTGCTCTCCCGAGTTAAGAATATACCTCGGCAAACAAATAGTTTAAGCTTATTTTCATTTTTCCCCTCCTCCTTTCTTGTAACTCCTTACCTCCCGTTTCTCTTTCGCTCCCTCTCCTTTTCTCTCCCCAAGTCGTCTCTGCCTTTCTTCAACCTTATCGTTCAACGTAATTGAAATCTATCGCCCCATTATAGTTTTTTTTTCCATCGCTAATTAAATCATAGAACAAATAAGGATATTATGTTTTGTGGTGGTTTTGTGACCATAGTTCTTCTCTTCTTCTCTTACGTCATAATTTAGGTTTGACCTATAAATACAAGATATTCGATCTCAGGATAAGTGGTATTGCGGAAAGCGCCTTCTCTAGCTGTCATAGCTGGTGAAGAAGGCGGGTCTGTTGTCTTTATTGTTCTTGTTGAATGTAACTATAATTACATCGATACACACACACCCTCCCTCCCTCCCTCCCTCTCCCTCTCTCACTGCTGTTCCGTTTCCTCCCATTTTTAAATTTATCAATCCTTCCTGAGTTTCCTCTGTATACTCCCATCTCCTTCCCCCTTCCATTCCTAGTCTTGTTCCTTCCAACGCTCTTCTCTCCTCTTCTCTTACCCCTCTCTTCCCCCTCTCCGCCATCCTCCCCCCCCCCACCCTCCTCCCCACCCAACCCCGTCTTCCTCCCAACGACATCCCTTCTCCATAACCTCTTCTTGAGCGCTTACCCTAGTTTCTTCGGATGACAATTAAATTACTTCGGCATACGCAGACGACAGAAAACTAGGCCATGTGTGTTTAAGAGATGGCGCGAAGCTAAATGGAGATATTCATAAATGAGGTTAACTCAGATGTCATCTCGTCCATTCTGCCAGTGAGCGATTAGCCCCCCCCCCCCCTTTTTTTTTACCCCCTTCATAATCTATGTCTCTTCCTCTTTCTCCTCCCTCTTCTCTGTTGCCCTATGAACTTCACACAAAGTCCCTTTCTTCCTCCCTCTCTCCATCCTCCTCTCTCCTTTCCTCTCTCTCTCTCTCTCTCTCCCTAGGAGTAACAATCGTGTATAGTTCCTATACCCCTACGGCTCAGAGTAGTTTGTTGTATGTAACACGTACCTCCTTTCTTTCGTCTTTTTAACAATGCATATCAAATCAATATTCTTTTGCATAGCTTTTGCCCGCTTTTCTAAAAGTACACTTAGCAGAAAACCCTACCTGGACCCCATGCACCCCCCCCCCCCCAAAAAAAAAGCCCAGCGGGGCTCGATTTTTTTTTTAACCTCTCTCTTTTTAAAGCCATTGAAAGGTCAAAACTTTGTTGTTTCCCCAGTAGAGGAACAATCTGAATGGTCGATGAAATAAGCCATAAAAGTGGCACAGCATATAGGCATTGCACTAACACCGTCAAGTTTACCATTACATGTTGGGGCCCTAACCCTTGACCTCAGTGTACGGAGGGTCTGCCTGTACATCTTACTAATGGACATCATGAAATTACCACGTACAATTCTGACAGACCGGGCACGGGGAAATGTCTTTGGTGAGACTTAATTCCCCGGTGGAAAAGCGGGCCAATTCAGTTTAAAAGGGAACGTTTTTATGGGTCATTTTGCTTCTAGGCCAGTGGCACGTCTGCATATGAAATCAGTTCATCGCAATTTCAGCAAGCCTTGGCAACATCAACACGTGTATTCAGTTCAGTCCGGAGATGGGTTTAGCGACTGCGATTTCAGAAGGTATGTACGGATGACTTGTATCGACGGCTGAGCGAGGATGACACTCAACAGCGTGCTGGATAAAGTTAGTGTACACCTCCCCCTCCCCCTCCCCTTATATGAAGCCTTCTTTATACGCCCTTATCTCTTGGGGGAAAAAAGGTAAAGCTTCACAGCTATATTATGAGGATTCATTTTGTATGAAATGTATTCGGTTGAACAACAAAGTGTTGGAAAACGAAATGTTTAAGTCCTGCGAATCGTGTTTTAACCGGGTCAATGATAATGAATGATTTGAAACAAAATGGTCTAGATAGGGGGGGGGGGGGGAATAAGAGCAGAAAGAAACTGTAATTGGCTCTGATTTCTGAGATCAATAAAAAGGCGAGTTCGATTAGTCACATCGGCGAGGTTCTCCTCCCCCTCCCTCAGTTTTCCCCCCTCTCTCTCTCTCTCCCGAATATCACAACCCTGAGGCCCGCGTGGAACTCCGAATTAGGTGACGGAGACTCGATTTAAATGACGGCCGAATCTCCGGCGGGGCCGTGACTGACACGTCGCCTCGCAAGTGAGCAGCGTGTCTGTGTCACTCACTCACCTCCTACTCACACGGAACGCGGAGACCGGTGTGGGCAATGCCCGACACACAAGCGTCCCAACAGCACCGGAGACCCCTGAGCAGCACCGTCACCAAAAATTTATCCCAAATATGGCTGAGTATAACTACTTTACGATAACCCCGAGAAACTATAGACTTACTTTTATGCATTGAAGCCTGCGTACATCGAATCTTAATTTCATCATCATTCGAACTTTATCCTCCATTGTTTCGTTATCTCCGTGATTTTCTCAAATTATAAGGAAAATATCGGTGGAGTTCGAAGCAGTGCGTCTACATGTTTGTGAATTACTTAAATATCACATCAACATTATAGCTACACGCTTCTTCCCTTGCTCCTTAATTTGACACAACTAAAAACTATAGTTGTCACTGTTTATTATTTCTTCCATGTTGATATATCCAGTAACTTTAATCCGTGCCAAAAAAAGCAGATAAAATCATGATAATAATGATAACAACGTTATGTCAGCGCGTATTCGATATATGTACATCGCGAAACTTTGGACATGTGCTCTAGCAGTAAATGTGTCAAAAGCATCGCATATCACATTAAACTGCAAATTTGGGTGTACACGCCATAGAGATATATTGCGAATGAAAAGAGTAAAATGATACTTTCTAGGGTGGGACCCATCAAATATAGACACAGCAATTAAAAACAAAATATAGACATAGAAATTAAAAAAAAAAATCATAATACTGATCAAACCATCTGATGATGGTGTTTCATAACAGAGCAAATCCCCATTTATTGATTTCGTGTTCTGCACGTAAGGAGCCATACGACATAGCAATCCATCATCTTTGTTGTATTCAGGTTTGATTTATAAGTGTGTCAATTTATATTGCATTTCATTTTATATGATATCATTGATTATTCCTCAAATGCTGAAATATGAAAGATAATGAATTATAGGTTGCAGATATAATTTCCATGTTTAACAAAATTAATCACCTCTATCACTATCATGTTTACCTTAAAAAAATACGGCGTTCAAACAACTCACATGGATTAATTAGATGAGTACTGAAAGTAATACTTTGTGAATAATATCAAATGACGCATTACAGATATGTATTCTCAGTTTAGTTAAATTCAGCTCTTTTTCGAAATCTTACGTTTATCCAGTGATTGAGTAACACATATTAATAATCGTATCATATCCTTTCATATCCTCTCGTACAGCATGTTGTTGAATAGAGAAATGGAGGAAATTTTGTGAATTTCCCTGATTTGTAAAGCCAAGATTGTTTATAGTAACGTGCCTTATTGATTTGATTCTGTAGTTCACAAATGGATCGATAACGTATATGTACATAATGCATATTGTATTGGTATGGATGTAAATACACATGACACAACCGAGTTTCGCTTTAGCATTGGACACCTAAAACACTCCGATTGAGAAAAATACCCAAGTTTAAGAGGTACAAACAAAAAACACATGAACGAATAACTATAGCGCTTTTTTTTTCTGCTCATCTGTGCTTGATATTGCTGTTCAAATTCTTATTCGTTAGATGTCTAACCTTTCAAATATGTCCTCATTTTGTTTTTCTTTGCTTGTGTTACTCTTACGAAATGTATTGTCTACGACCTGACTTTCTTTAAAGATACAATGAAATAAATCATTGGAAGTTTACCTCGTCAAGCTCTATACACGAGGACGACGTTTTTTCTGATCCCGTTTTGTTTCATTGATCGTGATGATGACGGGGCAATACGGCGCCAAGTCACTCACAAAAGTGACTAAACATTTGGGATACGTTTTGAGGCAAAAAAAGATTCCAATATGGCGACTGTTTCCGTTGTGTTGTGACGACCGGTGCTAGCAGCGAGAACTGAGAGCAGTCAGCTAGCACGCGAAATTATCGTGTCATGGCCTGTCGAAGACAAGGAAGTCTTCGGAAGGTTAATGAATGTTTGACAGCTTTATGGGCATAAAAAGAAACGTTGGCTACTGGAAGATAATTGGAAGGAAAATAACCTCCTCAAGAAATAAAATAGATAATAAAGATATATATATATATATATATATATATATATATATATATATATATATATACAGAAAAGGGGAAGCGTTTTACAGGATAGATATATTATTAAAGGACACTTTTTAAACCCGGGAGGTTCCGTCTCACTTTCCTGTTTTAACCACGTGAAAGGTCTGTTGCCCGTAGCGTAGTTACGAAATATAGCTCGTAGTAATGGAGGCGAATATCTCGTGTGACACAGATAGCATGCATACTTTTCTTTATTTTCTTTCTGTTTTTATTTTTTACATAGGTTTTAGCCCTGAATTCATGGGGTACGTTAAAGCATGCGACAAATGCGCGCCAGTTTTGGTGCAACTTTTTTTAATAGCTATTCTCGTTTTAGGTTGTGGCAAGGTCGTTGAATTGCAGCACTATGGGTAATGACAGTGAAGGAGTGTTATATTGAAGGGGACTCGTGGTTTGATACGTTGAACTCCATGCACGGCTTGGCTTACATTATTTTGTCATGTTTGTTGTGGACGTCTGGGGGCCTTCCAAGTACTGTTGCCCAGCTATAGTCAGCTTACAGTCACAATGTATTGTACGTGGGTAAAGTGTCCAATGTGTTCTGTAATATTCTGAACTTTTCATTCGTGTCGTCACAAGTCATTCCAAACGAAAATATGATCGACATATCCCAATTACCCTTCATGCATATGTACATATGGACGCACATAGTTATGTCATCCTTTCATTTGTTACCATATTTATTCTCATCGATTGCTTTTGGGTGGTTCTGTTGCCAGTTTGTTCACGTAATATGTACTATGTCCTATACTATAATTGTGTAATGATAAAGGGGTTGAAGAGGTAAGCCCATAGCAGGGCATTCAAAGTGTTATAAAGAAAGGACAACGTACTTCTGGTACTTGTCGATCTGCTTGTCTTACTACACTCGCAGACAATTAATCTATTTAGTATCTCTTTCTGCATGATTAAGCTATGGGCAACAATGGCCCTTTCGTTTGTTTATTTGTTGTTTTAAGTTTTGTATCTTTCTTTCTTTGTTTTTGAACATGTGTATCAATCTTTAACCTGTTTCCAAGTACACGTGTATCTCTACTGTTAAGATTAGATATTACTATAATAACTTTGTTCAATTGACTTTATGAAAATATGATCGACATATCCCAATTATACCCTTCATGCATATGTACATATTGACGCACATAGTTATGTCATCCTTTCATTTGTTACCAAATTTATTCTAATCGATTGCTTTTGGGTGGTTCTGTTGCCAGTTTGTTCACGTAATATGTACTATGTCCTACTATAATTGTGTAATGATAAAGGGGTTGAAGAGGTAAGCCCATAGCAGGGCATTCAAAGTGTTATAAAGAAAGGACAACGTACTTCTGGTACTTGTCGATCTGCTTGTCTTACTACACTCGCAGACAATTGATCTATTTAGTATCTCTTTCTGCATGATTAAGCTATGGGCTACAATGGCCCTTTCGTTTGTTTATTTGTTGTTTTAAGTTTTGTATCTTTCTTTCTTTGTTTTTGAACATGTGTATCAATCTTTAACCTGTTTCCAAGTACACGTATATCTCTACTGTTAAGATTAGATATTACTATAATAACTTTGTTCAATTGACTTTTTGTTATATTTTTGTATGGAAAAGGAATTCAGGATTCAAATAAAATAAAATCAACTTATCAGTCATAGAAGACAAAGCCAATAACCCTCTTCGGTGTATTCAAAGTCGCCGTTTGTTGTATGAAAATGACACTGATTAGTAAGCTCTGCCACAATTTCTTAAAGTATTACGAGAGTGCACATACTTATTTTACTTTAATTTACTTTGGTTCACGTGCTTACTCACGATTAAAAAGAAAACTAAAAAAAGGCATACGAGTCATTAATGTTTTCTTTTAATGATTATATGAGTAATATGGTAAGGTACCAATATGATATTATAATCTGCTGGTCGCATTTGAATGACTGAATGTTTAATCTGAATTGTCTTTGAGTTTTATGCCTTATCCGATTGTGTGCTGTGAGTGCCGATTGATACAGAAAACCCACACAGGCAGATAGGGTTGTACACACTGTCCAATGTCCCTGACATAGACAGAGTTAATCTTCTGTCACATCGGAAGCTAAGGGTTAAATAACACTTTTAAAAGCGGGGTGTCATAATTTGGTTGTTTACTGATTGACAGACTGACGCTAATTGCAGTTGGTCACTGATAATATATTTACATAGATATGATTACAATTTCAAAATTAATGAGAAGTAATTTCCTGAAGTAAGTTCCTGTCTGTAAGAGGATCCCTTTTAAAGACACAGATTCTGCTTCTTTTTTTTTCTTTCTTTTTTTACGGTGGTATACTTTGACGGTAGAAACTCGTCACACTTGCTGCTTCATTCTGTAGATACCAAGTTAACAACTGTCAGTGGAGCTTAAGTGTGTGGAACTTGAAAAGGTCACTGGAGAACACACGATTAACCTCATAACTACGGGGGATTTGTCGAGTCCTAACTCGGATTTAAGTTTAAAGTGGTGCAGTGAAGGACTTTAAAAGGTTAACGTTTCACTACATGCATATTAAACAAGTAAATGATAAAAAAAAATCTTATTGTGAAAGAAATGAATGAGAACTAAGCATCTACAACAATTTTGACACATCATTACTTATTTGTGAATACCAATTAATACTAATGCCATTTTCCAAAACAAAACAGAAAGTACCTACTGATTGTATAATATTTTTTCTTACCTAACTCGGAGAAACAACAGAAAATTATGTTTTCTTTTCAATCACAGTCGTTTTATCTTATCATGATTATATTATGTCAGGAAAGCAAGATGCAATGAATGTAGTGTTTCAATGGGATATCACTGTCCTTTCATTTGTAACATTTTTTTTTAACGAATAAACATTGATATACACGTATCTAATTTTGTGAGCAACAGGACTGGTGTTCCATACGTATATTTTATCAATCTACATCGTGTGTATGTGTCTCTGTCTCTGTGTGTGTGTGTGTGTGCGTATGTATTTGCTTATATTAATTGCTCATTTGCTCGTCACCACGTAGCTTCTTGCCACATTCAGAAAACTGTAACTTTTAGTGACTTGGAAAGAAAATAATTTCTATGTTGATTTTCCTAACAAAAGTGAGAAACTTGGATGATTTGACAACCCCCTCTTCGAATTTGGGTAGTCTTAGAATGTTTTGTATTGACCATACAATGTATATATATATATATATATATATATATATATATATATATATATATGTGTGTATGTATATATATATATATATACGGGTTTTTCGTGTATGCATTTAAAAGCGTTATACGATGATATTTTGAATTGACCTTTGTGCATTTAACAACATTTAAATCTCTAAACCTATCTTCTAACAAAAAAAAAATAAAAATCTAATCAACAAACAAACAAATTAATCATGTGTTTGTTGTCATCAATTTTCTTCTCTTTACTAAATTTGTGTCTCTTAATGAAAACGGAGTTGGACAAATTACACTGCTATGAAAATGACTATATAATGAACATCGACTGCATTTAAACCTCGACGCTCATATATTTTGTTGATAATAAACAAACAGATAAACAAACAGGTCCTTCTCGTACATTAAATTTCTATGTTTGGTTATTAGAAATAGAGTTGGAAAAATTGTTGAGAACTATGAGAGGCGTGCCTATGCCAGGCCTACAAAATTCAATGTTTGGTTTTTTTGTTGTTTATTTTTTTTAGGTTTTTCTGGTGAAGATTGTTATCGTACATTCACAGAAGCGAAAAGAGCCAGAAGCCAGAAGCCAGAAGCCTCAAAGATGTGACAGCTATATAAATGGGACAAATATTTATCGACTGAGATTGCCAAGCTTTTCGTTCCTTTTGCCTCAATCTCAAACAACGCAGGTGTCAATCGCCTCAGATATAATACATTATGGTAGCTCCTTCTTTTCCCATTTTTCTGCATTTCATACAACAGCGCAAGTGCAGAGTTACGAGGCAACAGAAACTATTCATTGGAGAATCTGTGTGCACGAGAGTTTGTACATGGGGGCATTGGCGATGTCAGTACAATGTGAGTGCGCGCGTTTGTGTGTGTGCGTAGCGGGAGTCTGTGTGTATCTGCAAATGTGTGTGTCTCTCTGTGTGTATGACCTAATTTATGCGCTTCATAAAAGTAATATTCATCACGTTCACAATTATCATTATTAGAAGGGATGTGCTGAAAGAAAGACTAAAAATAAAATAACTAGGACAACAGAATTTCATAATCAAACAGAGGAACGAAAGCTCTGCTTTTATTGAAAGACTATAATGTAAATATCCCGCTTACTGAATTCTTCGATCAATATGTACCCACATTTCTCATACGATCGAGGTCTTTAGTTCTAGGTGTTGAATCAAGATGTGATCCAATATTGCCGTTTTCATATCCAAACACAAATCTCATGGCCCAGATTCGAACTGAATTGGGATGTTTCTAATTAGTCTCTTCGATGCTACCCGATTATGACACATCAACGTTTAAGCTAACAGGCGAAAAATAGCTAATGCTCCCCCTCAAAAGATGTCTTCGTCTGCGCATTCTCCAATTTTAGGGTTTTTCCTAAAATTGTCACTTCCGTCTACGATTACGCCTCGGTATCGCCTGATTTATTTCATGGCGCAAGTTTCAAAGCCAAAAAGTCTAAAGTATAATTGTCCTCAAGGTGAGTTCGGTTTATCCACCGACAATTAGAAGTAAAATTGAAAAATTTACAGCACTAGATAATCCTTAGGAAATCCCTTGGCGAAGGAGGTTTTTACATTTTTAAAGGTCAAAGTGATTTGATAGGGTGTTAAGGATGAAAAGATTTAACATTGTCAGAAGTAAATAAAAATTAATGTCAAATTTTGAAATGAAGAAAGTAAAGTAGCCAACATAAAAATATACACACAGCTTCATTGCCATAAAAAAAAGTTATATCACATAAATGAGTTTTCTGTATGAAAAGAAACTCTGCGATATCAGGAATAAAAATCACACGTAATGCAATAGCCTTACATGAAAAGCCGTATTAATATCGTTCGTACGTCGGTATGCCATATCATCAAGTTTTTTTTCTTTTACACGAATAACAACAACAGACGACATGTATATGAATAAATAATCACAGCTATTTAGAGCTTAAACAAGCTTTCCGCAAAATGAGCGGTTCGGAATTATCTGTAATAAATGATTTTGATGTTGGAGCAGGTAACGTGGGTTAAAAGGTAAATGGGCCAATGCGCAATGCATATCCACATTTTGCCGCCCGCTGGCTTCAACGTTATTGACGAAAGGTGACAAGTAATGCATTATCCTACTTATGTGACACATCCAATATGAAAAATGAATTCTATTCGGCATTGAATCGTCTGGTTGTAGCTGGCATCGACAATAATGCCTAATTAATAATCCCGTCATGAATGGGCTCGCTGTTCGCGCGATCTATTCTACTCAGCCACCATTTCAGCTCACAGTAAGACACACTGTCCGACGGATTGCATTCCTGGCCGCGATGGGACTGCGAGAAGCCCTCTCACCCTGACTACGTTTGAAGTGGGGGGAAAAGGGACCGGAAGCAAAGGTTGCAATTTATGATAGATAACGATAGCTATTTTCCTTATTCGAAAAGTCTGAGTTTTGAAAATGATGATAGCGGGTGTTGGTAACCGTGTCATTCAGAAAGTAGAACCGGGATACGCCTATATATATATATATATATATATATTTTTTTTTAAAGAGGTGTGGAAATTGAAAGAAGGGGGTGGGAATGCTTTGGTGGTGGAGGTGAAATGACGCTAAGGGTGATACTGTTGACGTGATAGATCTGCGTCTAAAAAGCCTGTTCACTGTTGGAAAGTGGCGTATCACCTGTTCAGTACTCTGCCGAAACGAGGCAACACGATGGAGTCGCCTGTACAAGCCTTCTCCACCTGCCCAGCCCAAATCTGTCCACCCTTTTGCCCGTGTGCAGTCTGTGCGTAATCGTGCCTGTGCGTGTGCTTGAGTGTGCGTTTGCGCGCGTGTGTGTGTGTGTGTGCGTGGATAAGGTGTGTGTGTGTGGGCCTACCACCTACCAAAGTGACTGACGATATCTGACTTGCCGAATCCCTCCCAAATCCAGACAAAATTACAAGCCAAGTCGCGGTAAGTGGTCTGAAATCCAAGAACCGTTTGGAAAAGCCGCTGTTTTCTTAGATACGAAAGGTGGTCCCTACAATACAACATGAAAGCAGGGAACAAGAAGGGAAGAGGAATCTCGGAAGGACGGAGAGAGGCAAAAAAAAGAAAGCAGAGAGAAAGAAAATATCTTTAAACGAGGAGGTAGTAAATAAACAGAGTCATTTGGGTTCAAAATGGGTCGTGCTGAAAGAACACTGGCGGTAGCACGGGTATGATGAGATTGGGGAAGCGAGCGTCCATAATCTGTCTGCGTCTAGCCGGATCGTCGTGCGAGCGACTCGCCCTGAACAATATTGTCCACACACCGGCTGTGAGAATCTGCGCGCTAAGATCGGCAGCCTTCTGCCGGCGAGTCGATTTTGTGACTATCCACCACCAGCGACTCTAGATCATATAGACATAAAGTCCGTTTCTAGGACACGTTTACATTTTCCCTTTTTTCTTCTCCTGATCGCAGTCGAAATTAACAGGCGATCAGAAGGCGGCTTATTTCTCTCCCTCGTTGCTTCAGTAAACAAATTGGAGACTCAAAGAGGTAAAGACCAGGGAAGGCAAAATCCACATCCAATATTTTTTCTTTTCGTAAACGGAAAGTAAAGTTGTGTCTTTGCAGGTTTACGTGAGTTTTGCTTTTCCCCCATACTTTGTATATATTTCAGACCAAATAAACGCGCGCACGCTGTTCAAAACAGCTGTTGAATAAGGGGCAGAAACGTGACTGGACAATACCAAAGTTGCAACAGAACTTGCGACATCATCAATCTATTGACTTTACAGCGGTCATTTCGTCGTCTTCGTATGTGGAAACACAAAAATGAAGGGAGACTTATATATTTTTTTTCTTTCCCCGTTTAATAAGTTCTTGCCGGGGGTACGAACAATATCATCTCAGCACCTTTTTACAAAGAAAAACGGTTGATGTTAGTCTGGGCGGCTTGGCATTCAGAATGAAACCCACTAAAGTAAACGACAGAGTTGTGTATAATAGGGAAAAAGATACCACCTGCGAGTCCCATGTTGGCAGACTTGTGCAAATATTAATTCTAGTCCTACTTCGAAATGATAAGATTAGCCTGATTGAGACGAACACGGAAGGCAAACTCAACGTTTATAAGAGCCGAAATCTTTGGGGAGATGTAGTCCTCCCCGTGGGGAGACGCATTTTAGATACGCAACAGCGCAAGCATCGCAACATACTGTCGATTACACGTACAGTAAGAAAGGGAAAGAAAATGGGATTCAAACTCTAAAGAAATCTTTCTTACCAGCGGTCTTCATCTGTTAGTTTTGTGATTGAAAAGGTCTTATGACTAGCACAATAATTTGTCACCCCCTTTTCCAAACTATGTCCCCCTACATCCCCACCCCCCCCCTCTCTCTCTCCCTCTCTCTCAACTTTGGTTTTTAGTATCTCTCGCATCTAATCAAGCCGTCTAGATTTGTAGGACTGCTTATATCCGCATATTTTATGTTTGTGTGATTTCTCCCCGTTTATCTTTCATTTCTATAAATGATGATTATATCAACGTGTCTATTTCTGTTCTATCTGCCGTCTGGTTGAGGTACATCATTCCAAATCGTGTTTTTTGCCACATAGTAGAACCTACATGACGTTTCCTTCTTCTTCTTCTTCTTCTTCTTCTTCTTCTTCTTCTCCTCCTTCCTCTTCAATTCCATATTCTGTCGTGAGATTGAAAACACAGATTTGAAATGAAAATAGACTTGAAATCCCCAAACATTTTCCTAACAATGACTTACAATGTACAATAATTATGTCATGCAATATGCATAGGATTATGATCGTGTTGTGCGTATGCATGTACACTCATAACATACATACATAATTATTTTCATTAGACTATCTAATGTAAGACTATGAAGGATGCAGTGGACGTATGAGGGTCTGTGCTATAGACCTTCATTAGGGCTGCACAAAACTATATGCAACATATTACAACATACAATGACTCACAGGTAAAATGTAAATTGCATCCAGCATCCTCTTCGCACATTATATTAAAGGACCTATGCGGTGCAAATGCATGCTGATTTGTGTTGATTCATGATACCCTCAACATCGACTATGTGGCAAAACGAATATCTTGATAAATTTCATTTATTTCATAATATTTTGCTACTATTTTTCTTTGGATTACTTGAATTGATGTACGCAAACGAAAAACTTCCTACCTAAGATTCTGCCCATGACTATTAATCGTTGCTGAAGTACTAATACGATATTAGAACACACACACACACACACACACACACACACACTCACACACACACACACACACACACACATACACACACACACACACACACACACACACACACACACACACACATTTTAATGTACCTTCTCCTAAATCGATGTTTTTTATGTTATCAGTCATATAAGTAACATGGAAGCATGCAAGTTAAGCTCAGTCCAGGGGAAGCTACATTCCAATATACTTTGTTCAACACATTACACTAGTAATGATTGACAGCTAAGCTCACGAGCAAAGTCTTGGTTTGGGAAGTTTTGTTTTGTTTTTGTTTTGTTTTTTTCGTGGGCGTATCAAAATAACCTTAAAAAATAGAATAATATTGTGGACATCATGAATCAACACAATTTGATATACATTTGCATTTAGCATAGTTCCTTTGAGTATAATGAAGGAGTTACACTGGTGTTCATATTATGTTTGTGTATGTATGTGATTTATTGTGTACTAAAGGTATTTCTTACAAGTTTTAAAAACAATATGATTTGTGAAATGTATACGACTCGTATTATGCCTTACACCTTGTTGGATGGAAATAAATTAATATTTAACTGAATTGATTGAACAAACGCACACACACACACACACACACACACACACACATATGGGTATGTGTACAACTGTATATTTAATATCTATGCATAGACAGATAGAGAGAGATATATATCATGAGCATGATTGCATGTGTTAACGTATTAACAATGGACAATATTGATGTATACTTTTTGATAACGCTGTCATCGCCGTATCCAATGGACCTGGCTACACAGTACGCCACATGCAGCATTTATAATGATGTCTTGCGTTGGTGCTGTTCGAGTCAGCGGGACCACCTGTACACAGCACTATTAGTTACGCACCCTCCAGGACTGCCTGGGTGTGCGTAGTGGTCCAAGGCTCCGGTGTGCTGTACTACACCGAACCATGGCTACAGGTATATCAAATTTATCCCCTCCATACATGACGGGGGTGGGGGGAGGGGGTCATGTCAAAATAGTTACACCCTTGGGCTTCCCGAGCTGGGTGCATGGATCATTGTCTCATGTTGATCGAGGGGAAAAATCCATACAGAGGATAGAGTATCATCGTTGACTCTTCGTCTGGATTAGGTGACTTTACTATCTTCGTTGCAAACTCGAATTCGCGGGACGTCTCTTGAGTTCTGCGACAACACATAGTGAGGGCGGTGTCGCGGAAAGTTTTGCCGAGAGGGGCGCCCTTCAATGTGCCCGTTACGACTGCGACAGCGATACAACTTCGACCGAGTTTGACAGGGTTTCTTTTTTCACACTTCTTCTTCTCCTTCTTCTCCTTCTTCTTCTTCTTCTTCTTCTTCTTCTTCTTCTTCTTCTTCTTCTTTTTTCTCTTCTTTTTCTTTTTCTTTTTCTTCTTCTTTCTCTTTTTTCTTTTTCTTCTTCTTTTTCCTGTTCTTTTTTCCTCTCCTCTCTCAGCTAAACAATCTACTTAAAATTGTCAGTCTTTATTTTTTTTCTTTTACGCAGTAAAAACTGAGCAAATTAATGTTTATGAGAAACTTCGCGGACAAGAATTTTTAAAGATTGAAGCAATGAATTTACGCCATCAGAAATGATATTGAATGTGTCTATAATCTAACGTTAAGTTAGATGTAAGTAACTCCTGCTGTTGAGACTATCTAGGGAGTACTATAGCGATCATTTAAATTCGAGATGACTGCCAAGTAGAAATAAGAAAACAATTAGAATGGTAATTCGACATGGCTAGCCTGATACCCTGGTTAGTGGCATTATTAGAGATTACAGTCATTTGTTCTTTTTTCTTAAATAGGGCCTATGTTTTGAATAGCAGAGTGATGTTAAAAGAAATAAAGAGGAAAATGTCTTCTACGCGTATAGCATTACGACGCTATACTGGTTAATATTGCTGTCAAACGTGACAAACACATGTGGAATGATTGTTTGTCGTTGATGTTTTCTTTCTCCATTTCTGATTTAGATGTTCTTTAAATCTGTAAACAATGCCATGTACCAATGTGAAGAATGAACAAACTTATCAGCCGAAGTTTGATGTTAAATTTGCTTACATTTTTTTTGTTTTTATTCATTCTAAATAACGAGTTTAAAGTGATGACATCACAATTTGTTTTACCCATTATATGAATTGAAATATACAGTATTATGTAATGTACTGAACATACTTTTACAGATCAAAATTATCCCAGCAGAGCGCACACCTCACAGCACTACGCAACTTCAGCACTGCTATTTGTTATTTACTAAATCGTGAAGAGCTGTATCTTAGATAGTTTCATTTTATGTGGTAAATTTGTCTGGGACCATCTTCCTAGTCAAGCCCGGCTTACGAAGATGGTCCCCTGCATTTCCAATTTCATATAATATTGTCGATATTCTTTAAACTCAATTTGAACTGTTCCTTTATCGTAAAATTTACATTCAATTTGACATTGTTGCATATATTTTTCTCCCCATTATATATTTTCTTTGTAACAATCGTACCCCGCAATATGTAATGCATTACAACAATTCATATGATTTAGGATATAATTATTGCTAACTTCTTTGATACATTTATTGAAAACGGAATGCAGAAATAAACTGAACTGAACTGAAATGAAATGAAATTTGATTGCATCATGTTGGTACATGGTTATCCGACGATATAAACGCGACAAGCGTCGCTGTCTAAGTCTCACAAATGTTTTCCACCATCCCGTAACATTTACGCACGATAGTTTATCCCACTATTGACTCGTTCCTCAGCTATCCTCGCCATACAGACCAGGTCTAGTCACTGCACTTCGCAGGTCACAAGCAGAAAGAAACCCTCTGGGGACAATGTTCTTCGTTTCAACAAACAATTCGCCAATGGATGAGCGCGTCACTCCTACCCATGTGATAGAATTTGACAGGGAACGGAAGAGAAGATGCTAGCTGATTTTCTTTCTTTTTTTTTCTCTGATTCTTTCTTTTTTTTTTCAAACAAACGAACAACAATAATAAACACAATCACAAGTATCGGATAAGGTAGAAACCATACGTGTAAGCTCTTGACCTTTATTTCCGTTGCCAATTTAAAATTCATTCAGTTTCCTTTGAAGAGAGAGAAAGGGGAGGGAAGGGGAGATAGTTTGGACACTATTCTAACCCCCAATGATTCGATATACCACTATACCCTTTACGCTTTTCACAGCTTTTCAGTCTGATCTTAATAATCATACCATAATCTTCTTCAAATGCTAATCTACTTGTGTCCCGATCTGGAACCGCAGAGACAGAAATGTAATCCTGTGTTCTCGCCGCAAAGATCTTTTTAAGAGTTCCCAAGATTTCTCTGAATGAAACTCGACGGCGGCAACTCTTCTGCACGCGGTTGAAATATCAAGGGTTAGACCTGTGCCGTGTGATTATGCCCCCACTCCGATGTCTCATCACATCCAAAGCCTTTGAGGAATACCACGGTGAAAACCATCACTGCATTTGGGGTTTGCAACTCAACTCAAAACACAGAAACCACCCCGCCCCTCCTCATCTTCAAACCCCAAGCCGCCCCGCCATCCGGCACCCACCCCCCCCCCCCTTCTCCGCCCTCAATTCCCTCACCTACCTTCATCGCTACCTGAAAAGCGATTACCCACCTTCATATAAGGTGTCATAATTGTGACATTTTAACCCAGATTTCGCCCCTTGTCTATGCCGACGAATGTTGAACTACAAAACTAATGCTTTTAACATGCTCTCGAGGAACCAGAAGAAGAAACGGAAAGAGGGTGAAAAAAAAAATCATCTCTCGCGGGATAACACTTGGTGATATACCGCCGAGGCATAACGATATGGCGGTAAATTCATCTAAACCTGTTTTCGGCCATAATGGCTATTTCCACGATCCGACGCAGACTGTTGATGGTTGCAGACTGTATTATTGACGAACACTTTTGATCGTGTGCTCTTTCATCATTCTAGAAAAAGAAAAAAAATATCGAAACCCATTTTATATGTTTATCAGGGCAAGAAGGCATAATGTTTTCATGATATATGTAAGTATGCTTAAAGTGTACCATTATGGGTTCCGTGGTGCCTCTTTACACTGAGTTTACGTATACGACCTATATGATGTAAACGCTCCGGGGGTAGGTTTTTCCCCAAAATACTTTGAGACTGTGCCCCTTCAAAATGGGTTTACGTATCCGACCTATATGTTGTAAAATGATTGGGGTAGGTCCCCCCCCCCAAAAAAAAAAAAAAAAAAAAGTACTTCGAGCCTATATGCGTGGGACTTTCTTGATCAGGCACGAGAATGATTCGTTCATAGTGCTTAACTTTGAATTTAGTGCAATTGTTCTGTTATATTGAACGAGACAAACAATGCTGGGTAATAAAATATCAGACGTTGTTTCACCCATTTCACTTTACTGGAATGTCTCATTAGGTATTAGTTTTCAAAATATTACTCTTTTGATCTGATTTCTCATGAAAAGAAATGTTTATCTGATCAATTATCACTTCTTGTGGATATCGTTTTTATAGTTCCGACAAAATTCGTAATAAGTTATCATTGATCATGGGGCTTCACGTTGACTTTGATGATCGTGAAGCTCGCTGTGATCCAAGTCCATAGATTCTTTTTCAGGGCTTAGTCCCATCCATGTACCCTGTTGTAGAGATTCGGCGCTTCCTCCGTGCTTCCCTCCTGACGATAGTGTTTTTCAAAGGTTATGTGTGGGTTTTTTTTAATGCTTCTCTGTTTTATGAGATGAATTTATTCATTGGTACAAACTTTCGTGGATATTTCGAATTCCACAAGTGCAGTTAATTATTCCACATGACTATTGCGTGGGGTGAGGTAAAATCTGAAGCTTACCTTGATTCTCCACTGCTCGGACAAGCTCCAGAGCCAACTGACATGACTGAACGTTTCAGACAAACATGACCGTTTCCGTCCATCTGAAGAAGGACTTTGGCAGACACGCAAAGTATAGAATCCTAGTGGAGAGGGTCCATGACTAAGTGGGACGTATAAAAGGGGAACATTTGCTGTAACGCCAGCAACTGCAAACACAAAACAGGACGGGCAAAGGGCCAGAGTTACAACTGTGACCATGAATCCCAACACGCGCGAGAAAATAGTTCTTTCCCCGATGGTGTAGCTGCTGCTGTGATGGCGTTGCTGGACCGTCAGGGTCCGGGCTTTGCGGCTAGAGATAATTCGCCTGGGATCTTCATAGTCCAACAGATGAACTACGTGACTCAGTCTCACTATTACGGGTAACGTAATATGAAAATAATCGCTTGTAAGACTTACGCAAATGATCCTGTTATAATAACACGGCTCTCAAGTGGTCAAGTCCTGTTAAGTGATTATTGATAACTTACAGTCTATCCGGAGTGAACTTTGAGATTTCAGACTCTGTTTGTTCTCGTTACAAATTACCAAGAATCCTCGAAATGCGCTTTGGGAAACTATTTGGAAGGAAATGAGTTCAAACCCATTCCCAGCCTTTGCCTGCATAGCTGTAGTATCAAGTGTTCGACTAAAATGTATCTTGAGGTTTTCAAACGTTCCAAAAACTATATGAGTGAGAGATATTGATAGATTGACCAATCAAGTTCGCGGAAATCGTTGGAAACAGCCCAGATTTGTTTCATTGTCATTGTGTTGTGTGTTTTCCCCCCTGGCGCGACGTGTTGAAAAGCCGTTCAGGGAGGAGACATAGGGGGGAAAAGGGAAATGAGCGCTGTCTGCAAGCAAAGTCGGCAACCAAAGTTTGTGAATGGATTCGCCGTGCCTCATTCTACTATTGACTCACAGTGTCGGAATGCTCTTGTCGGAAAGTCTGGTACAATCCGACCCCTGTTATCCGGTCATGTCGGGACCGGCGCTCTTTCCGGATAAGCGACTGGGTCGGATACCTGAGAGGTAATGTGTATGTATATGAACATGGTCATATATAGCTGCCGACCTTCCCGTAAAATACGTATACACTACGACTTGGTGGTAGCTAAGTAGGTAGCGTACACCGTGGTGTAATCAGTAATTCAATCTATGCTAGCCTACTTGAAATAAAGTCCGTTTTCTTGGGAAAATGAAACATAACATGTTTCTGTTGGTACATAAACTGTGTGAGGTTTTGCAGGAGTTTTAATGTTATCGTATACGAAATCTCCATTATCTGTTTGTTTTGTTTTGTCTTTTGTTTGTTTGTTTGTTTGTTTGTTTGTTTGTTTGTTTGTTTTATCGTCTTCCCTGCGCGAACACGTCCGTATGATAGAAGTTCGGATAAGAGATGGCCGGATAATCGGGGTCGGACTGTACCTGCATGGCGCTCGAGGTATTCAGCAATGCAGTGGTCGCGCCCGTATCGTCGGGTGGCTGCTCGTCTTCCTCTCGAGGACGCCACTTGCTGTTCGAGCTTGCAACCACACTCGTTCATCCAACAAACTGTTGAGGGGTGGGGTGGTGGGGGAGGAGGGAGGGGTAAGGATGGTTCCTTATAAAGTTGAAGAGCTCGTTTGAGGTCGCCATGCGTTGTACGGTAGTGGCGTGTACCTTGTCTCCGTCCAAAATGGCGCTGAATATCGCATTGTTACGTCCATCAATGTAACGGCATTGTATTATTCTTGCCCCGGTGTTGATTATAATCCACGGTCTGTTCATCTTGCAATGTCATACCTGCATCTTCTATTGTATTGTATTTTCTTTCTGTCTTTTTTTATATTTTTTTTATCTGCCTCGTGTTTGTGTATGTGTGATTGTGCGTGTGTGTGGGCTTCCTTTTTTCTTTCTTTTCATGTTTTCTATTAAAGGCAATTTGCCTAGTTTTGAATGATTGATATTTTTGTTCATTTACTTTTCTCACATAAATGTATTACGAAGCCAATTGAACAAACTAATTGAGTGGTATATTGTTTGAATTAAACAGGTGAAACAGGTGAATGATTAATTCAAGTATACGACATTATTGCATGATAATGCAAAATAAAGACGAGCAGGCTTTGCTAGTTTAAAAGGCATTATTTGCCATTTGCGGATGAAACACAAACCCATCTTTAGTGCTTCAAAATAATTCTAAAATGTGAGTTAGGGAAAGAAACAACCAATGAAGAAATGTTAATCAGTATAATCAATGTTAAGTATTGTTAAAGATACAAAATGTGAACAATAGTTATAACAAAAACAGTTTCTAGATTAAACCGTCTATAGTTGTGATTTTTTTTTTTGAGAAAAATAGTGATATCTCCTTATATTCAAGGCTTTATTGCGAAATGTTTATAATCATTATAGGCTGTTTGTGATACGACCGACCTACGCATATGCATCAATTGTGATAACTCGAACGTTCTTTTTTTAATCACTATACGAAAGACCAAGGAAAGGTAAAATTTGGTGGGTGGGTTTCATCTAGTGTTTATGTAAAAAAAAAAAAAAAAAAATCTTGTCTTGTTTTCTTTTTCTTATTTTTGTTTTGCTTTTTTATGATTCAAAAGGCATTATAATTAAGCATGAATCATACAATGTAGGAGAGTAGAATAACACACACAATAAAAGAACTGCACCAGACAGCTAATGTCTTGTGAGAACATGGTATCTTTAATGTACTTGAAAATCGTTTACATTTAACCATGCATTTTTTTTCACGTACGACTTGCACTCCTTGCATGCTTCTCACAAATAATACATGCAATAACAATACATGTGTGTGCGTGTGTGTGTGTGTGTGTGTGTGTCACAACGGTAACATCCTCCTTTCAAAGATCAAAAGATGAACGCTTCAGTTGTTTTCTTTATGCTTTTTATTTTCTTTATTTGCTTCTTTCTTTATCTATGTATGTATTTGTCGATCTGTAAACCTATTTTTGCTAATGTAGAAATTTAATAGAGGGCTGGGCGTCCTCTCCGCAATTAGGTCTATCTTTAAGTTTGAAAAAAAAAGTATGAAAATATGTAAAGTATGTTTGGATTCATTTTTTTGGTAGTATCTGCTTTTGTTATGCCAAAGACAACAGCCTTTCACTCCATAACCCGTTTTAGAGTTTATTCATCGTCGGTTAGATCTGTACACAGTCTTCAGACAAAGGGTTGAATTGGGACGGAACAATTTCAACACCTTTAGACCATAATCCCAAGGCAGCAAGTGGGGCTGACTCGGGAAGTGGAGGTTACCACATGTAGGCCATCGCTATGAAATGCTTTCTCGGTATTCGCTTTCTCTTTCTAAAGGTCAAGCCATGGAATCCGGTGTGGACACGAGCTTGATAATTGAAGACCTTAAACATCCAAATGGATTAATGGTTGGTGTCCTTCAGTTGTGTAAATCTCACACAACGCCACCTTTTTTGTCAAACTCTGGGCATCTTTTTTATTACCTCCATCGTCTTCAGGAGTTCTGTGTGGCGAAGCACGAATCTCGCATACGAAAGCGGAGCCGAAGTTGTAAAACATGACAACTTTGTTTTCATGTTTGCATCCGAGGTCTTGGTATCGTTGGGAGTCCGTGATAGTATGCACTTTGTGTGACTCGTCAATGAACCGTGGGTATAGGATTGAGGAGGCGAAGAAGGTGTAGGTGGGGGTGGGGGGGGGGAGATATGTATGCACTTCAAACGTTGTATAGGGCAAATGTAAACAAAAGACAGTGTGACGCGGGTGCTGAAAAGATCACGAGCAGATTTCAGGAGTTGGTGGATAAGACTCAAGAAAATAAGAAAGGATAGAATCAAATTATTCAAATACGACCAAAGAAAGACGGAAGGGATAGAATCTTTACCCATATTGGCCATTAGTTACTGTCTATTGTTTGGTGTTGTTGTTGGTGGTGGTGTTTTTTTTTTTTTTTTACTGTGTGTGTATTTGGTCTATTGGCTATATTTAGGGGGCGAAACTTTGTTAGGCCCTATTTCGCATGTGTGTATGTCTTTGTCTAATGCCAGATCTTAGATTCGATATCATACATTCAAACTGAATCGGTATGACTTGAGTCGACATGAGGCGCCACCATCCGTAGTTAATGGCATTGATGTACGCACAATAAATGTTTATGAATCTTAGAATATTGTGTAGTCAGTCGCATTTTTCTTGAGTGTGTGTGTGTGGTAGTCTTTAGAAAAGCAAATATGCTGTACGCGTATTTTAGTCTATCTAGCCATTACCTGTAGGTTTGCCATACATTAGAATGTAAACCATTCTGGTACTTTCTTACATTATTCTTTCACTTCAGTGGACTGAATCTTAGTAGCTGTCTACGTTTCGGGTTTTTTAGACTCGTTTTGATTTGCTTTACTTGTCTATTCAGCAAGAAAAAAAAAAGGAAAAATCGTTAGGTATGCACAAGATGCTTACGTCAATAATCATTTCTAGTGTCAACTCGAGTGAGCGGACTACCACCACGGGAAAAAGTGGTCTATATCGATGGTGCAGATCTACTCGTATCTTATCCATTTACAAAGAAACTCGAGCGAACTACAGCTTCCATCAATGGATACACGAAGTAAAAGACTGCATATTACAAATGCATACTCGAACACATTCATCGATCAATATCAAAAACAGAAAAGTCTCTCCTTTTTTTTTTTTTTGTCGTTGTCACTTAAAAACTCAGAAGTATGAGGATATATTATCATAATTATATTGTTGCGGGAAAAAATGAATGCTTTCGAAACTTTTGATGTGACAGAAGCTGAAGTGATTAAGAATTAAAACAGGTGGAACGTCGTGATATTTGAAAACCGGTAAGTCTTCAACCATGGCTTCTTATGAATAATTGAAGATTAGTATTGATTATTCGATCCTGACAGTTATTAAACAAAAACAAAAAAAAACTGTCGATCAATCTATTATCAAAATAATCTTAAATGAAGTCAAATAATGTTAATAATTGATGTTTAGTATACAAAGTTTTGGAATAGACAACTCAATAATGTAATCATTATAACATAAAAAGCTTGTAACTATCTGACTGAAGTTTTTCGCTTTTAAAGGGATGGTATAGCTTTGGCTAAGATGGGGTTTTAGGTTTCTTACTTTTTTTGACATAATGAGAACTCCTTATGAAATATGAAAGAGCATACAATTCTAGGATGTATTCAAAGTTTATTTGATGAAAATTGGCTCTGGAATAATTGAGATATGGAAAAAGAAAAATTTCCTAAAAAACGGTGGGTTCCACCAGGTTTGGACCATTTTTTTTCCACTTTGTTTTAGAATATCTCACCCAATTAAAACCGATTTTCATCAAATGAACTCTGAAAACTTGAATTGTATGCTCTTTAATATTTCATGAGTGGTTTCTAATTATCTAGCAAAAACTTAAAATCTGAATCCCCCATCTCAACCATAACTATACCACCCCTTTAAGATATACTCAGGTCTGTCAAATGATTGTCTCTAAGGAAAAGGAATATAGAGGCTATTTCAGTGTACTGAAGGCATGGTTAAAGGCATATTTACCATTTGCAGATGGAGCAAAAACCGAGCTTTAGTGCTTCAAAGTAGTTCCAAAATGTGAGTTAAGGATAGAAACAACCAATGTAAAAATGTTGATCAGTATAATTTATGTTAAGTATTGTCAAATACACAAAATGTGAACAATAGTCATACTAAAATTGTTTCTAGAATAAACCGTCCACAGTTATGGTTTATTGAGAAAAAAAAAAGTGATATCTCCTTACATTTTAGATTTTATTGCAAAATTTCCATATGGTAGGATGTTTTGTGATACAACTGACCTGCACATGTATGCATCAAATAATTATGATAACTCAAACATTTTTAACTCACTGCTGCAGCTCCCGATGGTAAATAATACCTTTATTTTGGAATATCTTTCTTGTTCTTGTTCTATAGTTCTCACCATAACACATTTATGATATCTTTATAACAAGTTACCTTCTCACATTCAAAATATCTCCACGAGTGGCAATTCAAATATCCTTCTGAAGAAAACTTATACTCAGTCAAGCTTAAATAAATGAATTCGACAAGCTATGATTTGATTCTCATGTTTGTACTCGTTCATTCATAATCTCAATATATCATCAAATAATTTCGTTTCATCAATGTATAAGTTATGTGATACATAATTTGATGAAGAGTATAAAAACACGCGCTGCAGCTGTAATTATCGTAATTATTATTATAAGATTATAAACAAGCGAAGTATTCCTCTTTTGCCGAGTAATACTCTTTTCCTACATTTTATGTGACATTTCAATTTCAATTTCAATTTATTTATTTCATACTTCTCATTTATGAACATTACAACAGAAATAATAGTACAAGTTCTTTTACCTTGTAAACAAATTAATAATTATTCATGCATAGTATGAACGTTGTTAGCCAATGAATACATTCGTATATGCATGTTGACATTGACTTGTGCCTTTCTGTTTTATTTTTGTCAGCAACGCAATTAATTATATTACTAGTAATATTTTGAGACTGTGCCTAGTATGACACAGAGTTATGTCCATATTACAATTGCTGTGATGACGTTATATTCTACATTCTTTAAAAAAGAATGATGATCAATTATCATTAATTTGAATGAATCTCTTCCTTGTATATTTGTGATTTTTGAATTGCCTACTTAAAAATCAATCCAATAAAAAAGGTTGAAAAATCCCAATCATAATGTATACCTGCAGAAGATAAAACATTGAACCCCCTATCTTTAACCAAAAATATATGCGCTTGTGTGTGAGTATGTGGATCGCCATCATGAAATGTACATAAACATACAATCAGGGGCAGCGAATCTGATATTGACTGAGTCTGAATTTTTTCTTCTCCAACTCTAAATTGTCTAATGACGTTACGATTTGTTCCACTTCATTTTCACAACTCAACCACAGAAAAATTTCGATATAAAACAGGCTTAAATGAAAGGAAATATGTAATGCAAATGCATTACAAATGAAATTGAATTGAATTGAAAAAAAAAATGAATGTCTTATAATAACTTTTGTTTCTGTGGGTGTTTTTTTTTTTATAGAAAACTTCGTATGCCCACAAACATTTTCAAACCAACATTTTGTCGATGACATCACCTGTCAATCACCGTTACATTGCTAAATTGATTAACAAGACATTGGAGTGCACATTTCCTCTGAACTAAGCACAACTTGCATATTTCCATTGAAATTAATCATCTTGTATGGCCACATCAGCATACTATCACAGCTTCTACGGCATTAGATGTTTGAGAATCTTTTACGAATTACAGAGTTACAAGCCTCTTCCCTCACTTTGTGTCATAATCAATTGAGGGAGGGTGAAGTTAACTACTTGACTGTCAAATGGCACTTGGACAGTGCTCTTAAAAAGAGTGAATCAAAAAAAGAAGAAGATGAAAGACACTATACAACCCGTATTCCTCTGTCGCACATTCGTACTCGTTACACTTGTCTCATTCAAGTTGTTCAGAGTGACGTCATCGGCAGGTTCGAGATGAATATTAATCGATTCTCTTCGCTGTCACTACCCAGCACCCCGGCCGGCAAGGAAAGTAGCTGATCGATTATGAGAAAGAGGCAGGGTGTATTTTACTAATTGATATCCGCCGTGTGGCCTGGAAAAAAAAAGGGGTGTGGATCATATCTTCGATCAAATATGCATTGCCTCATTGGCAATGCATGAGTGGAAATCTAAACGCGAATCTTCTTCAGCTATATTTTCGGCAACTTCGGCCGTCGAAAGGCAGAGGCCTGAATAATGTAATGACCTTTTTGGGCATGCAACGAATCGCGTTCGTTGACGGTCACGTTTTATCACGGAAGAAAAAAAAAATTGTATGTATACCATTCAAGGTCTTCAATGAATCGGAGCAGGGAAAACGGAAGACTTTGGCGCCTGAGAATGAACACGGCTTAGGAAGTAGACGTTATAGGCTTCATTCCTTCAAGCAACACTCTACATTCACAAACAGACAATGCAAAGACACTGTGAAAGTTCGAATGCAACAGAATAATGTCAGAGAATTGTTTTCACGTAGAGAAAATAAGAAAAAAAAATCTCTCCGGGACCTAGATGCATTCATTCACGGCATCGATCCATCCTCTAGAAATGAGCTTCTGTTGTTCAACAGATCGAAAAACATAAATGCAGGCATAATATACCATAACATGTACATACAATCACATGTATCCGTGTTAATATGTATATATATATATATATATATATATATATATATATATATATATATATATACATATAATAAATAATTATATGTAATATATAATCATACATAAATGTCGTAAGGGTCAAGGAATGGATCTGTGTGAGTTCAATTTGGGTCATCAGCCAGAAGAGGAAACTAAGGGGGAAAATGAACAGAAAAAAAGGAAAACGCGGTTGCATCTCTGCGATCGTCATTTTGTCTGACAGGCGAGAGACATTTGTGACCTACTTACATACATCAAGCTTACGACGGAGCCCGTGTAGTGTGCGTGTTTGGGTTTGTCATTATGTAGAAGAACTGCTCCTGAGAAAGGGGAGATGACACAGATCGCAGTTCAGGGTGGCTCATGAAAAGGAAGAGAGAGAGAGAGAGAGAGAGAATGACGATGTTGAAGAAGGCTCATTGATGTCGTTTCATTGTTATTTTTTTGGAAGATCATTCCTTTGTGAAACACTACTTTCAAACGATTACACGTCAATAGAAGAAATACAACATAACTGCGAAGCTGGTTTGTAAAACGTCACACTGTTTTAGTTATGTCATCAGATATTACACACACAAAAAAAAAAACACTGAAAACTGCTCTTCAAAGTAGGCTATATCAATAACTTTTTTTTTGTAATAACTAAAATTAAAAACTAAACTTTTCAGTATTTCAAGACTATTTGGTTAACGCTTTTGTGCCTTGGTGTCTGTGTCTGTCAATAGACCAATCCATGCCTTCAAGTCTGTCAGTCCAAATCTCATTATTTCACGGTTAAATTGTTTAGTAGTTTCCGTTTGATCCCTGACAATGTTCAGCCAAATCGTTGAAGGCTGCGTTGACTTGGTTAAGATCCAGTGGTTAAGATCCATGCGTTTCCATAAACCTAAAGTTACAATGATTTTGTATTTCTCCGCAGTACAACGTTTACATGAAATATTCATGTCCACTTAAAAAGTTCGCAAAAAAAGGCACACTTAATGATTTAAAGAATTTCTTTAGGTGACATTGTCGCATGGGAACGCGTCAATTCAATAAGAAATGCAGCATTGGTCGAGTATCATGAAACGTGTGCGTGCGTTTGTGTGTATCTGTCTGTCTGTTTATTGTGTGTATTTATCAACAACATGCTTGTACGAGTGTAACCTCAAGACGCTTTTAATCAAACCTGAATCGTATTGTCTTGCAACTTTTCATCGTTTTATTTTACCTGATATTGACCACTTCAACTGTTACAGTATTAGAATCAGGAGAGGTAAGTACGAGGGGCGTTAATAATATCACTTCTCCATAATGTCGATGGTCCAATATTACAAACATTATTATCATCTTTTCTTTTTTTTTTAGCATTATATGCATCCCATTCTGTCATCCACTCTCACTCGCGGGAAGATTTTTCTTAGGACGCCTGTACCTCTTGGTGGACAAGTGTAATAATTGATGTTTACTTACAATCGCTACTAGTCCTCTTTCATCCGGAGAGGTACCGAAGGTGGTAGTTGAGCGCGATCGGGCGTTGCGTCGGGAGAGAGAGCGTGAGGAGAATTGGCCGTGTACGTCAATGAGAACGGGTATGTACGTACGTACCATCGGCAATACTCTGGGGTCTGGGCTTTTTTTTTTCTGTCTGTTCTGAAAAGGATTAAACCTGCCCTTGCTGTCGGTATAACATGACTGTAATGGTTCGAACGGAATGCAAATGTTATCTCGCCGTCAAAGGCGGAGGAGTGTGTCAGGTCTCAGTCTGGAGACAATGCTGTTGTTTCTGCATTTTTTTTTCTCGGGCACCTTTTACCGTGATCGCTGAGCTGGATACGGCCAGTTTTCTTTCCTTTTGTTTTCTTTTTCTTCCATATTTTCTCTTTCCATACAATTTTTATGGGCAATCTTGGGAATTAGGATGCGATCGTAAGACGCGCTGGCCAACAAATCCGACCATTGCGTTTTCTCAGCCCATAAACCAATTATGTAAGGAGCCCATTGACGGAATTTCTATCTTCTTTCGGATGCATTAAAGCAAACATTTGGGTTTCCTGCATTGGCATCTTAAACATGTTGCAACCGTGTTTTCCAATAATTGCTGTGAAAATATGGGTCTCCATAGTGAAATATCGGACCGACGGTCTTAGCAGCCGAAATGCTAGCCCTTCAATTTGATGAAATGCAAGCGAGGGAACAGAATGACAGGGGGAGTCATTTAATATAGGATAATGTTTAAGAATGTGACATAATTGCCAGACGGAAAATGGTTAAGCAGCCTTTAAACAAGGTTAGATAATGCCTTTAGATATGCGTCCGCAGGCGAGAATTAACAAAGACAAAGAGAAAGGGAGAGAGAAAAAGAGGGAGAGGGAGGGAGAGAGCGGAAAAGAAAGTCAGTTAGAGCTTCTAGGGTATTTTCTGCCTCATACGAGGAGGGAGCTTGTCATTTTCGGCGAAGATAAATCACTCGCGATAAGACTGCGATGAACTTGCGATAAATATGGAATTGGGTCACAGGCTATGACATCATAATAGGTATAGTCGCCTCGTAAGTAGGGCACGGATACAATTATGAAAGGTAAATATCTTCGTCGATCATAACGCAGGCCCGAAACGAAAGGGGGGCCTTCCCACAGAAGCGCTGCACTCTTGCCTTGCTACAATGCGGCAACGCCGGATAAACCGGGTTACCTACCGCGCATCCTCTGCAACAACACCCATTTGTCACACTACAGCAATGCTCGCACACAATAATCCCTGCGCTTCCAATACTGTGATCACGTTAAAGCATCCCATGTGTGTATGTGTGTGTGCGTGCGTGTGTGTGTGTGTGCGTTGTGCGTGTGTGCGAGTGTGTGCGTATGTGTGTATGTGTATGATTCCTATGTGTCGGTATTTACCGACAGGAATTTGAAATTTTATCTCACCCTCGTTCCACATTTTCGTTTATTTATGCCGTCGAATGTTATCATTTGCATTTAACTTGGCACAATGGACCATGATAATGCAGAGTGGGTGTGTACACAATGTAATTACATTAATCTTGATTTCAGCTCGTATCACTTGACCTGGTATGATGAATAGCAGCAGCTCGTTGTAGACACGATGATCGCGTTATTCTTGTTTGTAGCATCAAGGTCTGCTACTCTCCCTCCCTCTTTTCTTCCATCCTTGTCTGTCTGTCTGTCTGTCTGTCTGCCTGTGTCTCTATCTCGGTCTCTCCGTTCCTGTTCTACTCATCCGTCTCGCTCCAACCCCCCCCCCCCCCCACCATTCTCTCTTTCGAAATCCTCTCTGTATTTGACAATGTGGGAGCTGCAACCTATTTATTCTATTCTTATCTTTTTATCATTTCATTTTTTCTGCTTGATTAAGGATGTAGAGTGAACTTTGCTGTCTCTCACTTCCGACAACCATGTCTCACCAAAGATTTTTTTTTCATTTCTTCTTTTTAAAAAAAAAGTTAAAAAAGGGCATGTGTTTCCTGCCTTCAGTCATCTGTAACATTTGTTTTTTCAAGGTTCAAGTTTAACAAGAGCTAATCTTAGCTGCTGTGTTGTCTGGTGTTTCAGATTTGGTGTCTTGATTTCATAAACAATGCTCTAATCACACTTGATTAGTTACATCTCCAAGACAGCCGTCTTGGCAGCCTTGATAGAAACAGCAGCCTATGCTGGGCATGTATTATTCCAGGGTGCAAACACAGGTAAAGGGAATGGCAATAGAGGGGGCGGAGGCCGGGGGTGTTGCGCACCTGGGGGGTGTGTAAACTTTTGGGAGATAGCTAAATGAAGATGTCAAGCATGAGTACTTGTTTCAGGCATCTACGGCGTCGCAGAGCAACACGTCATCATTGTGGAGGTAAATGTTCGTAGTTTTAATGAACACGCCAAATGAAGCAACAAAAGTCGAGCAGCATCGGTCAGGCTTAAGCGAAGAGAGGTCGGGGATGGTTGTAAACGCTAATTAGTAGGTAAGGGGTTAATAGGTTTATGAAGGGCACTGGGTGTCCGCGAGAGAGGCAGACGTTGGTGTGTATGGTACGATTAGCCTTGATCAGAGTCCTTGATGTTCTACGCACGACCTCGATACGCCACGGTCAGTGTAGTAAGCCAGTCTCTCTTTCTTTCTTTCTCTCTCTCTCTCTCTCCCCCTCTCTCTCTCTCCCTATCTCTCCTTTCTTTATTATAACTATTATATCTCTCTGTCTTTACATGTCTGTCTTTAACTCTATTTTATATATATATATATATATATATATATATATATATATATATATATATATATACATCTTTCTATCTATTACCACTTGGTATCTATAATTTTCCTCCGTGCACCGATATATAAATGAATGAATGAATGCATGAATGAATGAATGGATATGCGTTTCTGTGTATGTGTGTTGTGTACGTGTCTGTTTGTGCGCAATAATCACGTGCTCGCGGTCTCTCCCACAATTCCATTATTTCACATTGATCAGTAAAAAATGTGGTGATGAAAATCTAAGGCCAATGCCGGATATTTACACAGTCGATAGTCACATCTCGGACAGTATTCTAAAGATATGTAGTGAAAGGACATCAAAATATCTCACTTTAATCATTCACGAATGGTTCGCGTCTTCTTATAGACCAAGATGAAGGGTCTATAGAAGAATGCGATACCTGATTTCCTCACAATAGGTTATTATAACACAGCTCTTCAAACTGTTCACTGCACGGATGCCAATCTATTTTCTATTTAATCCTCTGTGTGCCACTTGTATTTCCTCTCCATTGGTTTGTGTGTGAATTTCGTTCGCATTTGACTGATTGGCATCTGGGTTCACCTGATATCAGTGGAATATGAAATTATTGTACTGTAGGACAGTATGCGATCTTTAGCAAATCATATGCTTAAAGGGGATGGCTAGTAACTGATCAGTGGGAATCAGTGGGAATGCTGGGAAAGGATTGTTCCAATCCTTGTGGGATTCATTTAAGAGTACATTATATATCTATTGTGGTGTGAAAATTATTTGCTTCAGAACGGTCTCATATTTAAGTAATGTGCAGTTTAATGCCCGTCACTGTACAGGCATACTAACCTGGAAACATTAAACTGCACATCACTTGAATATGAGACCATTCTGAAGCAAATAATTTCCACACAACAATAGATATATAATGTACTCTTAAATGAATTCCACAAGGATTGGAACAATCATCCCCCAGCATTCCCACTGATCAGTGTTACTAGCCATCCCCTTTAACACGAGTACACTAAACTCAGCGTATATAGCATAATGCTACCATTCATAAATGTGAAATGCTCACTGGGTTGGGACCAGAAAACCGCTGGAATGGAGCAATTATTGCGCGGCTTTAACGTTGACCCCACCAACCCCCCCCCCCCCCCCCCCCGTGTACTTATTATAATGTGTATATTTGTGTGTGCGTGCGTGTGCGTATGCTTGGTGTGTTTACGGCTGTTGGCGCTCCAATATAATTCTAGTAATGCACAATTGGTTTTTGGTTTTTGGTAATTTGTTTCTGTCAACCTTTGAAAGTGTCGATTTACACGTTTACACAGCATACAGAAATATTGCAGCTCGATTGACGCCAATCGTCAGACACAAGGACCACCATCCTATCTGCCGTTCACTCTTTCCCGCTCTTTCTCTGTTTGTCTGTCTGTCTGTATATATGTATGTACGCCTACATCTGTCTATGTCTATATTTATTCATATTCATAATTATACATTTATTTATTTATATTCATATACAATTATAGAAAGACGAATGGGTTTATTTGTGTATGTGTGTTTTGATGTGTATAATAATGAAGGTGTCTGCATAATGATTTTATAAACATATGAATATTATTACATACATGCATGTAGACCTATATAGATGCATACACTATTCGCATAAGCACAACATGCATGTGCGTTTACATACTAACACGCATAACGCACACACACGCGCGCGCGCAGAGAGATCATACGCCTTTGCATTTCCTAGCACTTTAAGATCATTCCAATGGACATGATGGATGAACACTTTTAATAATACACTTTTTTTTTCTTTCAATGTGCAAATCTATTCTTGTTCATGTAGCCTTTAAAGGGATAGTACAGTATTGGTGGAGATGAGAATTGGGCTGAGAATTGGGCTTTTAACTTTTTGTGAGATACCAAAAAATCACTTATGAAGAGTACAGAGCATACCATTTTAAGAGGAATTCAACGTTTATTTGATGAAAATCGGGTTTGGAATGACTGAAACATCAAAAACCAAAGTAAAACAAAGCGATCGTAATAAAACGTGGGTCCCACACCTTATTGAATCGCTCTGTTTTGGATATCTCAGCCATTTCAAAATCAATTTTCATCAAAATAAACGTTGAATTCATGCTCTTTCATATTTCATAAGAGGTTTCTCATTATCTCACCAAAAAATGTCAGAAACCTGAAATTACATGCTCTTTCATATTTCATAAGAGGTTTCTCATTATCTCACCAAAAAATGTTAGAAACCTGAAATTGGGTCTCAACCAAATCTATACTATCCCATTAAGGCCTGGAGTAAAATCAGACACACACACAAAAAAAAAAGAAAGAAGCAATCAACATAGGACCTCAAAGAAAGATTTTTAGTTGTTTTAAGAATAATCTAAAAATGTTAGGCGCAAATCAATGAGAGAGGTCTGCATACTGCATAGTGACACCTCAACTGATATGCATACGTGGTTACAACCGAAATCCATAATGATATGGAAACCTATAAAACTATAAATGAACAGTTTGATCGCATAACGGGCTAAGCGCCATTTTTAAACATTTCAAAGTACTACAAGTAAGTCCATCACCAGGTAGAACAAAGTCAAACATTTGCAGTGGCACCTGACTTTTACATAAGGAATATTCTTGAAGATGTAATTGAAGATATCCCTTATTTTCTCATGATTTTTCTTTGTTTTTCTGCAGCTTAAGTGGCAAATATCTCAAATTAACAGGAGTGGAGTTAACCCCTTTTGCGAGTAAACTCTTCAAACACACAAAAATGTCTGCAAACCACTCATACCTTTTTTTTTTGACAGCTGATAGGTTAATTTCTCAGGCACTCAGGCATCAGTTTGATGTCTTATTCTAAGATTCATTACATTTCCAGTTTCATTTCATTTGTATAACAGAAAAAATGAGAGGATATTTATTTTTAATGCTCTTTTTTCTCCCGATTCGGACATTAGCCATCAATATTTATCCTAAACCATTTGTTTGTAATAACAACATTCATTGTTCTGGATTTCACAATGTTCCTAGCGAGAATTAATGACGGCAACAAATATGGAATTGTCAACGTTTCTATTGTTATGCGAACAAAGTTAAACCCAAATTTACTTTAATTGGTAGATGGCATCTAAATACATCAGAGTCACACCAAAGTAAGATAATTCTCTCATTTACATATTTCCGAAAAAACACTAAAAATGTTTCAGGGTATGAATAATTATGCTCTCAACTATATATACAACTTTCTTATCGTAGACCTGATTTTGATGAAGTTCCTCAAATTCTGTGCAGCCTATTCCCTTTGTTCGTTAAAGAACATTTATGGTGTGAAATTACACATGGAAATGGCGACAGCCGTTCAAAACAGTGGGTTGGTCTGTTTCCGTACATCACCTGTGATGACTAGATGCACGAATACATGAAAGATAGATATTATTAAAGCAGAGGGGTGAATATAATGTGTGATAGTTTTTATTGACCTAGGACTGTAAGCTCCACCAAGGATGTACATTTACAACTATTCAGAGTGACTATAAAAACCAAACGCACTCGCATACGCAGAGCTATTCTGCTTCTCTCTGCAGCACTGTCATTACGATTGCAAGTGTTGATGAAAACAAAAGTGTCACATGCCATAAATTAGCACATGCGGTAATGTGTCTGTTATCAGATACTCTGTATGACAAAGACGCATAAAAACCAGTTCATTATTAAACATTCACTTCTTTTCTTTGTCATATAATAGGAGAGGTCTTTGTGACCAGAAGGGAGCACAAATAGCAAGCAACAAATCTTTTCAGTACTGCCAGAAACAATAACGTCCAGTATGAACGACAGCAAACAAAGAATATAGAATTGTCAAAAAGGAAGGTAAACTTGCCACTCATTTTCAAAAATGGAGGTCTGAAATCTAAATTGAAACTGTTTAATTAACTTACAGGGCACTTTCATCACATTTGATATGTAATATTTTTAGTTATCATTAAAAAATTTTCGTTATGCTACATCTTTTTCATTTATTATGTGATTCTGTAATTCACTTGATTTTTATTCTTTGCTGTAAATGCCAGTTATTTTTTGACCAATGAATTTGGAATTATGTAAAAAAAATGCTTTACATTACACGCGGATTTTCATAATCACATAAAACACACACACACACACACACACACACACACACACACACACACACACAAAGGCACAAACGTAATAGACTGTTACGTCTCCAGGAGAAAAAAAAAAGAAGCCTTCCATATAATTTGCAATGCATCATGGAGAGGTAATACTGGCGTTTTACTTTCCGAAAATAAGATTTTAAAGGTAACTGATCTTTATTATCACCATGTTGGTCAATTCATGTATGAATTTAGTAATTATTTCTTTCCTCCCTCCTTCACTGGCATGTTTGTGAAAAACAAACAATTCCATAGATACCCAACTCGTCAATCTAACATTGTCTAATGAATTTCATTTGCCTTTCACTGGGACTTTATTTACTCGATCTACAGTTACTCTTGATGAACCCAAATTTTGAAAGCGGCCCCGCGTTTGAATTCTTTCAAAATTAATCTAAAGATATTCTTTTTAGGTATTAACAAAAATTCATCTGAGCTTTATCATTTAATATGTTGTTCTTAGACGTCCAAATTATATATAAAAAAGAAAGTCTGCTAATTTGTCAATGGCAGCAAAAGTACCGGAACATTTGACTTTAATTTTTCTATAACATTAAGCGTATATTCTCCTTCCATCTATCACCTTTTGTCTTCGACATCGATCTTTTTCTTAATTTTCACATCATGTTATCAGCTATTCTTGTTTCACTTATTTTATTTTGCACTTATATCTTCCTTTAAAAAGTCGTATTTGCATGTTTTGTTGGAGATGGAAAAATGAATGAATGAATAAATGAATGAATAGTGAAGAATGTAATGTAATTTGTGTATTGAATTTCATAGGATTGCAAAATTGCCTGCAAAACAGTGATGTTGATTTCACAACATGTATAATTATACATGTCTTTATATATATATATATATATATATATATACACATATATTGACATTATATATCTGTTTATACATTTGTAACCAACCAAAGGAAACTTGTACCCCCAAACATGATGACGTAATTACGATGACGTCATTTATGTCGAGGTGACTAACAATCTCCTGCACCCATCATCGGACGAAAGCCATTCGTGCACATCTTGTATGTCTTGGCGGAGAGCTCACTGAGAAATGCGATGACAAAATGGAGGGGAAAGGAACCTATGCAGTTGTGGGTTTAGGCTTTCATTGTTCTGAAGGTACTGTCTACCTTTGGGAGGAGTGATTTAAAAATGTTCGAGAGATCAAATTTGATGCATATGTCTAGGTCTGTTGTATCACAAAACATCCTACCATGTATAATATTTTGTAAACATTTTGCAAGACAGCATGAAATATAAGGAGATATCACTATGTTTCTCAATAAATCATAACTGTAGACGGTTTAGTATAGAAATAGTTTACTATAATTATTGTTCACATTTTTGTATATCTAACATCAATTGTACTGATTCAAATTTTTAAATTGCTTGTTTCTATAATTTACTCACATTCTAGAACTATTTTGAAGCACTAAAGCTGGGTCTTTGTTTCATCTGCAAATGGTAAATAATGGCTATAAGACAGTTGTAAATCTTATCTCTTTTTTGATATCATACATATCTACAGAAGATATTATGTGGAGTTTTTCTTCTCTGTTCGAAGAAGCGTTTGTATAACTTTCCCGTGTCCATGTGGTTTGTTACTTATTCAGATGACTTACAATGTCATTATGATTTTTTTTTTCTTCTCGTAATATCAACACCGGTAAAATTAGGGGCAATGGAAAGTATGGGGGAAAATAAATAGAATTATTTTTGTCCTCATGCACACCGCTTGGTCAGTAATGGCCCGAGGGAATGGTTCCTTGTGGTCTCTCAAAGTGGAACGAAAAGAAGGGAACGAGTGAGCAACACCAAAGGTTATGCTTGAATAACTGGGCTACTGGAGAATGGGGGTATTTGCAGGTAGAAGATTAATACGTTTTAATAATCACTGACCTAGGAGGGTCTTTTCTCTGCATAAAGAGCGGAGGAAGGGTTGGCTGCTACACAACAGTTCTATCCATACGCGAATCTAAGCCAAAAATTCATGGAAGGGTTTCTCACATAGTTGTAATAACAAAACATAAAAAACAACAAGAGGGAAATTACTTCAGAGAAAAAAGCGCAGCATATCAATCAAAACTGAGCATGATTATTTGTGACAGAGAAAAATATCAAAACTATATCTTTTGAAGTTTTCAAAGTCGGTTATCAAACCTGTGGCTTGGAGGGCGTGTTAACTTCCTTGCTGGTCAGTGATAACTTTTCGGTGACAATAACAACAAAAAAGCCACATATTTAGGTTAGATTGAAACGCTTGATAATGCTCCTTTATCTTTCTGATCGTACATACGTATTTTTGGTCGTGAATGCACCGCTTTTTCGCGCGATGGTGCGTGCTTGATTTCATCCGGTCGAGCTGTGTGTGCATTACACATTATCAAACCGAACAACCATTAATTCTGGACGTTTGTTATCAGTATACAGCGTAAAGGCTTACAATGATAGCAGTGAGCTGTATGTGAGCTTTGGGAGGAAAAAACTGATTTTTGGTTGCTTTTTGCAGGAGTTTTGTTCATGCTTTTCCATTGTTCAAGTGCATCTAGTTATGGAAATGATATTAATGCTGGTTGAAGTATCTGTGATTGGGATGTCCATGGTAATAGTGATGACAATTATTATGATGACGGTCATGACGAAATGAGGCTATGAAAGACAAAATAGAATGAGAAAAAAAGAATATGTATACACTAGGAAATAATTACATGATTGTGAAAGATTATATTAGGAATAACAGGAATCTTAAGTGGCAACAATAATAAAGTTGAAAATAATAGTGTGTGGTGATGATTACACCAATGGTTGACCCTCCCGACGGTTAACAGGTGTTGAGAACGTTTTTAAGGTTCAAGATTCAAGAATCAAATCTATTTTCATTTCCATCAAATAAACAGTGAAATTATATACAATGTACAAGCAGAACATATTTGTAATGATTGCAAAAAACGTGATTTATCAAAGTACATGTGAAAATGAGTAACAAAACGGTCGACAGTGTATCTGCTAACTGATTTGCATGAGTTACTTGAAAAACACATGTATCAGGTAATTATTACATCCCTTTCGTCTATGCATTGCTTAAACTGTATGTGGTATCTGTAGAACACCTGTTAAAGAACAACAATCAATCATTACCAATGATATTGCTGTGGAATGACATAACCAGTAAAGACAAAATTAATGCACGGTCAAGCGAGAAGAGCTTCAAATATAGCTGGAGCTGATGCCCATCAAAAAACAAACAAACAAACAAATTCTAAATTGTTGTCTTTCAGTGAAAGACGTCTAATCCTTGCTTGGGATGATTACAAGTATACCGTCTCTGAAAAACTGAGATGTTCCAGAAAAGTGCTAAGGCCTGAGACAGATTAGAAACAGACGCCCTGAGAAAACAACATCAACAAACAAAACGTTTGCAGTCTATTTGCGGTCCAAAGAGAGCACTTTCTTTCAAACCTGTCATCATTTCAAATGTTTCTGAGAGAAATCTGTTCAAGAGATTGCTCCCCGACGATACGATACGTCTCTAATCGATTCAGGCGCTGGGAAAGTTAGTGCGGCTATCTTAAGGTTCGTTAGCTTCCAACCAACGGGTGCCCATCGGAAAACGTGCCCGCCTGCGGTGGATGTCAGCTACACGCCCGCTGGATCGAACCTGATGGTGTATGTGGCTGTCATGGATGTTCACACTTGCTCTCCTCACTGGCGACCCTCATGTCGAAGGGATGGAGGGGTCAAAATATGGCGCGAAGAACTTTCTGCCTACTGCTGAATTGACCACGTGACACCGTTAGGGAAGGAGAGGGGGTAAGCGCCAATTAGGAAGGGCGGCACTTGATGGTGGAGCCAGAGGCAGACTTCGACCAGAGAGGTGAGTAACTACTCTCAGTATTATATCACGCCTCATCAGCGGAAGGTTACTGCGGTAAGATTATTCTTCAGTCAGAAACGCCTGCACTGCAACGTTCACGTAGACTGAGCCAGACCTATGGCTAATTCCCTGCGGGAAAGCAAGCGTCAGACGAGTCTGAGTCGCCTGCCTGGCGTCCAGGTCTCACCCGATTCTACCAAAACACCTGTAGGACCATGTTGTTGGACAGGTCGTGGTGGGTATGCAGTGAGATCTACGTAAGATCAATGGATAAGGATCTAGGCCTATATAATTCCATTATGACGCAGCAAAATGCAATAGCTCCTTATCCAGGCTGTGAGTACGGCGAGAGGTTAGGGAAGTTATTCATACACACAAATCTGCTTCGGAAGATTCTTACTTCAACTTTAATAAGTACATTGTTAATAAAAGAACATCTACATAACAATTTAACTAATATTCATTGATTGGTGGTTGATTTTAATGACTTGATTTGAGTGTACAAATGATATTGAACAAATTTGATTTGATTCTCTAACGGGACTCGGACCTGAGACATTTTTCATCATTAGAAACATTCATTATTGGTATATCGAATATTGAAACGCAATAAATATCTAATGCAAACGATACTTTCGGAGTTTCTCGTGATAGTTTAATGTCAGACCCCTCCCCTACCCCACAATCCAGTGAGGGGTAAGCACGCGATGAAATACCGCATCTAACTTGCATGCGAATACGTGGCTGCTATTGATTAATTATCATTCTTTCATAATAAATATATAAACTTGTTTAGGGTTTGAAGGAAAAATTGCAAATTATCTTATTTATTATTTAAATTGGTTTTAAAAAAAACCTCTCATTTCATAACCTAGCTGTTTTCCACAAGTAACTCAATTCATCCAACCAAACTTGAGCATGTCGTTACATTGCACTGGAAAGATCACTTTCTTTCGCATGTTAATGAATAATATTAGACAGTTCCACGTAGATTATATCATTTTTTTTTCCAACACTACTATAGGTCTTCCTACAAATAAGAATTATTGTAATTACTGCATGGGGGGGGGAGATCTCACATAACTACGGTGATTTCAAAACAGTAGCAAGAGAAAATGTGGTCGAATTGAGTTGATATTAGTTTGATATTTACATTCATGGAGTTTTATGTTTATAACCTATGTATTTATTCCATCAATTCCTCAGAATTATCCCAAAAGAAGGGGTCCATCCCTGAAGAGAAAATTATCAAAATTGTGCATTGAAGACCGTAGGTCTGTGATCTGTGGTAAATAATAAGTAACTATTTGCCACAAACTTCTCTGACAGCAATTAAACGCAGTACGGGTGTTTCATAGAATTATGCTGGGAAATTCCACCGTGATGATGTTGGTATGAATTAACTTTTTTCTTCTATATCATGTCATCTTTTTTTACGTGAAGTTGAATACAAAGATGTTCCAGAAAAGATAATTTCATATTGAAGACTTGGCATATCCAATTAAAAGACACTATTTACAATTTGCAGATGAAACAAAAACCCAGCTTTAGTGCTTCAAAATAGTTCTAAAATGTGACTTGGGGATAAAAACCACTAATGTAAAAATGTTAATTAGGGTAATCAATGTTAAGTATTGTTAAGTATAAAAAAATTTAAACAACATAATAAAATTGTTTCTGGACTAAACCGTCTACAGTTTTGGTTTATTGAAAAAGGTATTGATATCTCCTTATATTTTAAAGGCATAATTTACCATTTGCAGATGAAAGCATTAGTGCTTTAAAATAGTTCTAAAATGTGAGTTAGGGATAGAAACAACCACTGTCAAAATTTGAATCCATATAATCGATGTTAAGTGTTGTTAAATACACGAAATGTGAACAATAGTTATAATAAAAATGTTTCCAGACTAAACCGTATACAGTTACGGTTTACTGAGAAAAACCCTGATATCTCCTTATATTTTAGGTTTTATTGCAAATATTTCATATGGTAGGATGTTTTATGATACAACAGACCTACACATATGCATCAAATGTGATATCTTGAACATTTTTGAAATCACTGCTCCCAAAGGTAAACTGGACCTTTATGTGTTGTTAAATACACAAAATGTGAACAATAGTTATAATAAAAATGTTTCCAGACTAAACCGTATACAGTTACGGTTTACTGAGAAAAACCCTGATATCTCCTTATATTTTAGGTTTTATTGCAAATATTTCATATGGTAGGATGTTTTATGATAAAACAGACCTACACATATGCATCAAATGTGATATCTTGAACATTTTTGAAATCACTGCTCCCAAAGGTAACTGGACCTTTAAGCTTTACCGCGAAATGTATATATGGTAGGATGTTTTGTGATACCACTGACCTACACATATGCATCAATTACTGTGATAACTCGAACATTTTAATATCACTGATCCCAATGGTAAACAATGCCTTTAAACATGTAGTAAATACGCACATCATGTAAAAGATGCATATAACTCTTCAATATACACAAAAGTAATAGGTCACTACCACGAGCGTATTATCGTTTCCCATTTCTTTGGAGACTGCAATCACGCAGAGAAATCAATAAACAATATCACGTGTTGACTAACAAAGCAGAAAGACCTGTAGGGGAAAAAATCAACGACTTTTGATGAGATATAAAATGTATATTCGAGAACATGGCTAAGGAAATGCAGGTAGTCAACATTCGATTAATATTGACGACTGAAAGACGAAACGGAATAAACCGTTACTGTTTGGGTATATACATAGAATGGGCTGTCGGCTATATATTTAACTGTTAGATTAAATATGACCCTGCATCATAAAACCAACAACAAGTCGCCAGACATGGATTTTTAGTTCAAGGGCAGATTCTGGAAAGATCAGACTCTAAATGATGTATAACTAAATACAGCTAGACCTTCCTAACCTGTTTGAATAATGGAAAGAAAGTACGCTCTGGAAAAGAGTTTACTAAGAAAAAAAAGGCTTTGAAGTTAGGTATTGGTTAGGCCTACAATTGGGAACAGTGATTTTTAAAAATGTTCGACTTATCACATTTGATTCACATTTGCAAGTCGGTTGTAGCACAAAACATCTTACCACATAACAATTTCGGAATAATGCCTAAAATATAAGGAGATATCGCTGTTTTTTTCTTAATAAATCAATACTGTGGACGGTTTATTCTAGAATTAACTTCATTATAACTATTGTTCACATTTTGTATATTCAACAATGATCAACATTGATTATACTGATTAACATTTTTACATTGGTTATTTCTATCCCTAACTCAAATTTTAGATCTATTTTGAAGCAATAAAGCTGGGTTTTTTGTTTCATCTGCAAATGGTAAATAATGCCTTAAAAATCTATTAAAGTGCTTAATCTCACCATGGTATGCCCTGTGCAATGGATGAAAGAAAAAACAGAATGTAAACTTTGTAAAAACCATAATGAAGGAGTTTTTGGAAATGAGCTGAAATTTTCGATTCATGACTGATACCAACTTCAAATACAGTAGCGCTATCGTTTCAAAATTTATCACAGTTGAAACTGATTGGTGTGCAAAGTGATTTTACAAAATGAAAGGGGGGTCTGTAAAGCACATCTAATCACACTATTCTTTAAAAAACGGTGCTCTGCTAAAACTGTAAAAATCGTAAACTGTAAAAAACACAACTTTTCATTCGTTAGAAACCTTAGAAATACATAAAGAATATTGTTCTTCCATAAAATGTAAATATACATACAAACTGAAAATTGACTACACTCACCAATTTCTATTTTGAGTCTTCACGAAGAACCAGGGTGCACGACTTGTTGGTTTTGTGATGCACGGTCACAAACGAGGAACTATAGTCATTATTATTATCATTATTATTATTATTTCCATTATTACTATCATTACTATTATTATCATCGTGATTTGTCGTCGAGGAAACTGCAATGTGGCAGTATGCCAAAGAAGAATGTGTGGGACTTTATCACGAGAAGTATCGATCGTTGGCATATCTCAGGTATTAACTTTTGTAATAGCTATGTTTGCTTCAATAAATTTTAGGTAAGGCTGTTTCGCACAGTCAGCAGTAATAGGACAAGTAAAATCGCGCTGTCGTGGAAATTGAGGTGTTGTATTAATCATCATATCTCCTTTCAAGAAAATTTCGCTATCTTTTCCCCGAATAAGGAAGAAAACCACTGGACGAATGAGCTTCAAATTCTTAAATAAGTTTGAGACTAGGGTGTTGTTTAATCTGTACGGAATAACATGCAAATTAATGTGTGTGTGGGTGTGTGTATGCCTTGCATGCATAACTTACACACAGACACACAAACACACACACACACACCCACACACACACACACAAACACAGAATTTTGTAATGTGACATAAGGGGACTGTTTGTTTCTATGTTACAATTGACTGTGGGGACCAAATTTCATACAAACGCGTCCATACAACACACTCAAACTACATATAACTGTCATTTTCCATTACTTCTTTCCCCCTTTTTTTGCAAAAAGGATATACTAAGAAAAATACTAAATTCACATGATATAGTATATACGTATATATATATATATACATATAAATAAATAGATAGATAAAACACATACATACATACATACATACATACACTAACATTTTATATGTATGTATCCATATGATCCCACAGAAAACAACAACATATAATTACTCTAAGTATAAATTAAAGTAGAAGGGAGAAGAACACATGGATTCGAGTTTATTCATATCTCGACTATCGGGTCTCTTCTCTCTTGGTTTCTCTCTTTCTTTTTATTTTCATTTTTCTTCTTTAAGGTCCATTTCTGTTTACATCTGTCATTTTGCACATGGCAGCGGCTTAGAGAGGAACATTTACCTAAGTCTCTCATATCCAATTACACAAATATATTAAAGCAATAATACGTATATGTATATAAATCATAATATCGCATAGTTGTAATACATTGTACGTTCTGTTTTCCTTTAACTTGTATCGACAACAAAAACGTGCTGTTGGAAATAAAATCTCATTTGAATTGAATTGAATTGAATTGAATTGAATTGAATTGAATTGAATTGAATTGAATTGAATTGAACTGAATTGAATTGAATTGAAATGAATTGAACTTGTATGATATTTATTTAGTTTCCGTTATTTCCATCCGCCCACAAAATCGTTATTTCTCCATCTAAATCACATGGCTAAAGACAAGCAAACACAAACATGCGCGCGCGCACACACACACTAACACACACAAACAATTATTCCGAGAAAACATTCGCGTATCCGTTCATATTGGCACGCCATCGTCTGCGATGGGAAGTGAGAAATGTATCTAAACCCGAAGCTCATTCGGAGAGCGCCAAATCGCAGAAGGCTATTACGCTGCTGGCTTGATGTAGAAAACATTTACCTCGAGAGTCCCAGCACATCTAAACATGACTTCGGCCATGTACCCTCACGCACCGAGTCCGCATGTGCAGAAGAGGGTACATACAGCTTTCCCCTACCACAGCCGTGCACGAAAGAGGATGGGGGGGGGGGGGGTGAGAGAGTCGACAGTCACGTGATGTTAACGAATGCAAGTAATGGCGCAGCCGGTTGGCCTTCGTGTCTATAATAATCCCAGGTGACCCTTGAGTTTGGGGTCATTGTCTGCCATTTCCCTATACCAAATAGCACTCATGTATTTTCTCTTTCTGATGTTGTGGGAGTCGGGGCACGGTGTCGAATCTTGAACTCAGAAACATTAGAGCTGCACACACATTGTGCTTTCTCCTCCAACCTTAATACGCGCAATTACCGAGCATTCGACATGGAAACGGAACATCAGGAGCACACGCCATTTGCTGAGAGTGTGGGAATGCGTTGAATCTCTCTCCAGATAGAAATGATAACCGGACGAGATTGAAGCGCTGAGGTTCAAATGTTCTTCTCAAGGGTGGGTGTGGACTCCACCCCAGTTTGTTAATCTTTTCGTTTTGGAAAGATTTGCACTTTTTACATCAATTGAATCATGAGAATCGTTGGTATATCAATTTGAATTTTAGTTTGGTATACGCAGACTGGAGAAGAAGATGTAAGTTCAAAAGGCCAATGAGCTGTTATAACGGCTTTTTTTTTTCTAACCAAACAATCTATCAACCACCTTATAAAGAATACACCATACGTCATTGCTTTACAAAAGGTTTATTTTCTAGGCGAACTAATGACTGAAAAAGTTTAACTTTTTTAACGGAAAGCTTGATTTGAAAGTAATTAATGTCTATGCTTAGAGTAATATATTTGCAGTTGCCTCGAGTGAATGTACTTTCTTAGCGATTGAGAAAAAAAAAAGACTCAAACAAAATGAAGAAAAACTGATAGCACAAACTGCGTGATCAGCCATGGAAACGCCAGAGTGTAAACAGGACTGGTCATGCACTTGAAAAAAAAAGTACAAATGGATGACCGTTTGCGTTAACCCTCCATGCAATGTTAACCCACTATATTAGATTTCCTAGATTTTTTTTTTTTTTTTTGTGAACGTCTCCCTTTGTATGGTGGAGCAAAGTCGAACAGAGAAAAACTGTCAACCATCTTTGTTTAGTAATACATTTCTACCTCATTAGAACAAGTCTTTGGACCCCATGCACATGTAACTTGCATTTCAATCCGCTTTACTCCATGATATGATAAATCTCCCACCACTTCATGCTTATGTACCACGCTCTACTCTCTCAAGAGCAATGGGGTTTTGAACGGGCATAAACACAAAAGTAACACATAGATATTTATATTTTCTTCACTCCGATTCTCGATATGATGGTATTTTTGTGTGTATACAGTTACTTCATAAATCAATCGGAGTTTCATAGCCAAATAAAAACTGAACAAAATTCCACTCTCTATGCATTTTCCCCAGTTTATTCTCAATTCTATCTAACGACGCCACTCAGAAGGTTTATGGCATCCAATCATGATGATGAAGAAGTGTTAAATGTGTGCGAAACAACAACAGAGTATATACAAGATTGTTAATGTGTAACTAAAATTACAACACATAAGTACAACACCTAAACGTCTTCACCATGAATGTCCCTTCGACTCTTCAACGGGAATGGGAATGAGGAAGTTCATATTTTGCTAACTTTCCAGGATCTAATCAGGTATCGTGATAAGATACAGAGACTTTTCACTGACATAAATGAGTAAATGTATGATGAATTATATCTTTTCCTTTGCGGGACGAAATAAAACATGATTATATATTTCATGGACCACAGATTACACACACACACACGCACACACAGATACAAACATATTTACAATCAAATCGCTTATATTTGGAGTCGGGTTTTTTTTTCAGTTGTTTGTACATGTATGTGTGTGCATGTATGTGTGATGTGTGTGTATGTGTGTGTGTGTGTGAGAGAGAGAGAGTAAGAGCTTATTCGATTTGGGTTAAATTGTTCGGGTAACGTCTAAATACTTATACTGTTTGTTTGTTTGTTTGTTTGTTTGTTTATTTATTTGTTTGTTTGTGTTCAAGGTCTTTATGCAATATTGAGTGAAAATAACCATCATGTTACTGTCTACTTCACTTGAAAGGTAGGTTCGTCTGGTACATCGGTGTGAGATAAACGGAATGTTTTTCATTATCATTACAACAGACGTTCTGCATTTGATCGGTGCAGTACATGTTGTTGGGTAATGTCAACAAAAATAATATCAATGTGTGGGATTAACAAATGGAATAGCATGCGTCATTTGCCGTTGTTTAGAAACCGAATGTCATTTACTAAATGACATAAATGTAAATAATATTTACATAACAATAAAAAAAAAAAGCAAAAAGAGAGAAAAGAGGACAAGGGAAATGAAGAACAATATTATTCTTTCTAAAAATAATCATGAAGTTATTCTTGGGATAATCCCCAACAAAATATAATATGCTGCCATGTCCATAACGCCATTTTACATTCCCACACGCTGTATCTTGACCGAGCTATCCGTGTGTGTGTCTGTGTGTGTGTGTGTGTATGGGGTGCGTGTGTGTGTATTCGCGTGTACATGCCTGTGTGCATGAGTATACATGTACACATTTCAATATCGGCGCAACTGCAGCAGCGGGGGGATGCGACGGCTCGAGTGAATCACGGCGTCTCCAGTCGCTCGGCTATCCCAACGCCTCGACTCTTCACACCTAATTCCCGCTAATGTTTGTGACGAACGGAACGTCATCTCGCACAGTTTCCTGGCTAATCTTTTCCCTTCCAAGCTCGCGATATTGTCGCATAGATTTCACACTTTATGTGGCAGGGGAGAACAAAGGGGTGGAGGGAAAAACCTCTCCACTGTCATAAGACGTCTGGTTCAGCATGGGGGACCTACCTGTTAACGTCCACCGTGTTATACTCATGACGGATAATCATAACTATATGTGCGCCTTTTCGTTTCAGGAAGCTTAAAGGTTCTATAGTAAGGAGGTTTTCTTGTTAAATGTTGCGGGTTTTTTAGACTTGACTTACACGCAAACAGAAACACAACAATGGTACCAAAAAAAAAAACAATATTGATACAAATCCCGGCGCACTAATGAATTCTGAATGATATTACTAAGATTAGTTTGAAATGAAAATATTGTGCGGAATAAGAAGAAAATAATACACTCTGTCTTGCTACGAGAAGGAAAATTCTAAATGATCCAACTTTCCTCCTAAAATTTGGAAAATATGAAGTATTACTTATGGTATATATTACATGAGAATTTATAAAATTGCGTCGAATGAGATTTCATCAGTATCATGCTTTACGTAGCAGCATTCTATGGTCGCAATTCATTTAAGAGGTCAGCCATAGAGTATTAACAAAAGGTTGGACAGAGAACAGAGCATTATTGTCAATCTAAACCAGGCAAACATAATGTCGTATACATGTTTCAAGACTTGTCTTAGGATTTGTACAAGAGGGTCGACAAATGAAAATTGAAGATGAAAATTGTCATTACTCACGAAAACAGAGCAAAAGCTTGATGGGTTCTTGGGAGCGACGAAAGACGTGAGAGAAAAAAAAAATGAGGTGGCACTTACCGCGCTTTCCCAGTCGACTAACTCGATTCCGAAGGTCAGAAGACGGGTGCTTAATATCACGAAATTGTTCCATTTTTCACGCCTCCTGCTCCACCGCGCCGGCCGGGTCACGGTTTCGGAGAGATTCGATTAAGAGAGAGGGAAGCGCTCCGTGCGGCAGACAGCAGACAGATGGAGAGAGAGAAAGGGGGAGAAGGGAGGAGGAACGAAGTACGTGTTGCTGGCAGAAGATAATACACCGGAAGCTGACCAGCTGAACACCAGATACATCACCACGGCGGGTTTTCATATCCCTGGTTGAACTTGCCCGTGAGGGAGGGAGGGATACAGGGAGAGCAAAATGGCCGCGATTATATATGAAGAGGACACGACAAAGCCCACGCTGATGCAAGATGGGGGGAACCACCCGACAGTAATCTCGAAAGCATCTTGCAATCATGAAATAATCACTAAGGTGACATTAAGTTGTAAATTGTTTGCTTTGCTATGTGTGTAGCTTTCATTCTATCATTTACATAAGACCGATAAAGCAGCAGTCGTAAATTGAACCGATGGCAGATTGGCTTATAAACATTAGATCTCTATTGGAGCATGGAATAGCTATAAAAAGATATTTTTCAGTAATAATATATCTAAAAAAAAAAAACTCGCTTATACTATGCAAAAAGTTTTGTACGTCTGACATCTCATTTTGATTGTTGTATTTGTTTTTAATGTGTATTATATTGTAAGGATTATCGGTGCTTGTTTCGAAACGAAATATCGTGGATTGACGGAAATCACAACTTTCACATCAATGCATCAATGAGTGTCGTATGGATATACGCTTAATTTTCTCTTAAATGCAAGTGAAAGATGTAGACCTCTGTGCGCTATGTACGTAGTATATAGGAGAAAGAAAAGGTTGCATTCTAATAACGTGATTCCGGGACAGTTTTTGAGCTCATCAACTGCATTTATCTCGAAGGACGTAAATGACTCTCATCAAATTCTGCTCGGCGCACTAACAGTGAAATTTGCACGCCATAAAAACATGAGTTCAGTGCGTATCTTTTAGACACTGTAAAAAAAAAATCAATGCAGATAATTGCTTTGCAAATATATACACTGCATTTCGCCTAAGTTTATTTCGGGGTAGCACAACTTCAGCACAGCAGGTTACTGAATGATGCCTATTGAGTGAGCACGTGGTAATGAATTTGCCATTACTTATCGAACACGAGCAGAAAGTGAATTAATGTCGTTTAAATGAAAATTCTATCTGCATTTACGGTCAACTCCTGCTACTCAAACATGTGGTCTCGCCTAACTCGCCGTTGCAAGGAAAACGTTGTGAATTTGGAAAGGCGTAATTAATAGTAAAAGCTTAGCTTTTTGTATTCATTAAGTTCCTCCCTTGTTGTTTTTTACTAGACATGAACATCATGTCTGACGTAAGTATTGCATGAAATTTGATTTAGATTCTTTACACTGTAGAGCCAGCATGATAATAAATTTACGAGTGGCGTGGTCTCATTCGATGTTCTGCTGCACGGAAAAACGAAATAAAAGTTGAAGTTCAATTGCAGCGTTCAGATTGAACCAAAAACTGCATTCGAAGGATTCGTATCAATATTCTGTCTCGAATAGCACGTGATCTTGTGGGTCGTGCAAAGTTGAAAAGACTGATAAATTAAACGGGAAAAAGAACTTAATGCATATCGATCAATGCCAACACTTGGTGCACCATGACAAGGCATGAACACTTATCGCCGATGTTCGACACTTGTCGTTTATCAGGAGGAAAAAAAAATCGTTGATGATATCTGTCGTGAAATGTTCTGAAGGAGCTACACGTTATGTTTATGAAATATTGATGATATTTGGAACACTTTTCCTGAACACAGCATACAGTTCCTTATGATGCAGTTAAGATGGGTATTGAGAGACACTGGACCACAAAACACACAGGCACACACGCACACAAATAGATAATATTTCTATGCACACACACCCCACACAATTATGTACAATGCATGTAGACATAATTATGTACATCCAAACACATATCCATAAACTTTGTGATTGTTGGTGTGTGGAGTTTGTGTCATAATTTTTCGTTTGATTACGAAGGAGTTACACGTCAAGTTTATGAAACATTCCTTGACAAAATGTCTAATTCAATTCACTATGTTTATGAAATAAAGTACATTATATGCTTAAATGACAGAACTTTGTTCAAACATAATAATACATTTGTATTCTTGAAATTAATCAAAGTTCTTGCTATTCTGTTATGTGGTTTCTAAGTGATATTTAGATTAATAAGTATGTCACTCTAGTGCCAGAGGAAGTCTGTGGAAAGATTTTGCATGTATCATCGAGATAACAGAAGCATTAAATAGTGTTTTCAAAAAAAAATAGGAAAAAAACAGATAGTAAAGGATCAAGAGTTGTCGATCTATAATAATGATCAATCTCCTTATTGAAATTTTTTGTATTGTCTCGAGCAAAAGATTACAGTCGCACCATGTTGTTGTTGTTGTTTTTTTTGGGGGGGGCATATTTTCGGAGTCGCCGTGAAAAAAAAAGAAGAGAAAATACGGTATGATTATTTTAAATAGTGCAGATTCGTAGCTGAATGAGAACCATCCAACTCGCGAACCCACCATGCCCACACACATTAATCTAATCTTGCCCGCAGCAGTAAATTCCCCCTGAGGGGAAAATACATTGTGGGCTTGAGGACAATAACAATAATTGTGATGATGATGATGATGATGATGATGATGATGATGATGATGATGATGACGATGATGATGATGATGATAATAATGTTGATGATGGCGATGGTGATGATGATGATGACGATGATGGTGATGATGATGGTGATGGTGATGATGATGGTGATGGTGATATTGGGGATGATGGTAATCGCGATAGTGGTGGTGTTGGTGAGGGTGACGAATGTAGCTGTGATAATGATAATGACAATCACGATATACTGTGGGGTGGTCTAAGGGGAACAGCAACAAAAGATTGGCTCTGGTAAATATGACCATACCTGGAGATACTTTGACGAAGATGGAGAAAATGAGAATGGTGATAACGTTGATGATGATAACGATGGTGAAGATGATGAGGAGTCACTCATTCTATAATTAGGGAGGCAGAGTGTCTCGGATATAATTGCTGAATGACTTGTGTAAGAATTCAGTTCAACATCATTGAATTGAGATCAAATTCCATCAGCCATCACCATTTCAAAATGTCTGACACTACTATTGTGAAATTTGACAGTTGTTTAAGCGCATTCTCTTTTTCGGTTACGTCCGTCCAAAATGTAATGAGTATTGAGAGAAATACCACTCTATATCAGTCTTTTCTTTTGGACAAGCTTCACAACGGATGAAAATATTTTTACTAGACAAAGGAAACTGCGTATTTTTGACATTACTACTGCCAGTAGCGGATCGTCAACATTGACGACAATTTGTTTGATGCGATCATCATATCTTTTTCTTTTTCTCTCCCCCTCTTTCATTTCAATTTTCGCAAGGCAGTGGCACAAGAGTTGAGAGTGGATAGACTGACACTCTTCATACGGCTAACTGGCTCTTTGCAGCTCCTCTTTGCATCCGTGCCCGAAGCTGGTTGACCAGCTGCAACAACACAGTAGCTGAAAAACTAGTTTAATTAGAATCATCGTTCCTTCAGACATATTTCCATCTCTCGTCCATAGCATCTCTCCCCTCCATCTTCCTATCTCTCTCTCTCTCTATCTCTTTTCTCTCTATCTCTTCCTCTTTCTTATGCTATTACTTCTGCTTCCAATAATATCAGCTAACCTTCATAGCAGGACACGAGTGGAAATCACACGGAGTTCATTCACAACTCTAATGGGGTTTGCGCGCCGATTTTTGTCGGATTGCAGTGATGTATCGTATCAAGAGGAAACAAGAAAGAAAAGGGCGGGAGGGGGTATTTACAGTGGCGCGTGTTTGTTGAAGAGGTCAGACAATCGATAGTACTGGTGAGACCATCGTAGTGCGTACGCGTGCGCCCCAGTAATACAGTGGCAGCGCACGCACACGTTAGCGGCGCGTATAATAGATAAACTATTAATTCGCAAAACAAAATACTCTTCGCCTCTCCATATCTTTTGTCCGTTTAAACTGTGATTGAATATTTCGCATCGATCTGGAAATAGCTGGCACGTGTGCATATTTGAACTTTCACAAAGAGTGAGTGAGACAGAGAAAGAGAGGGGGGTCCGATCAAAATAACTAATTCAATACTATGATTACACACTGGGATTAGTAGAACGTTGAAAACCTCGACATTTTGTTACTTTAATGCTCTTGTTTCTCCTATTTTTTTTTATGTTCATGTCCATTATCATTAGCTCCTCTTTCTGTCAGCAATTTCACAAAAGCTTCTAGTCGCTTTAGTGTCAGTCTGTTGTTACAGACCCCTGCCTCACTGTAAAAGAGACACTTTTACGACATTGTCACACAATGCTAGCGAAAAGGGGACAATTTTGCGGAATACGGCGCGCGTTGCAGAGAGCATTGTGCCGAATCCAGGGGTTCGAGCTGTCAAACCGAAGGGCAAAATCTGCGTTCGCCAGCAGGATTTACGCTAAAACTTCACCCAACTAAACTGGGATATATTGGAATCACTGTTCCCTGCAAAAATGATGGAATATACGGATAGTGGTAATCAGGTCTTGAGGACACGAGGGTAAGTGACCATGAACATAAAGAATAACCAAAACGCTTTCAAAACTGGTTGATATTTATGAGGCTATACCGGCATGACGAAAATTTGTCGTGGATATGAATACCGTCACACGTTTCCATAATCCATTATGTATGCGGTATGTCGCATTACAAAAAAAAAAAAAAAAAAAAGCGTTGGATCAGTTACGATGTAATTGGATAAACAAGTTAGGTGTAAGGTAAGGTAGGAAATAAAACTGTGTGGACTCACCACTTCGGCGGAGCAGGAAGGGAGATGTCCTAGCAGCATTCGTTGAATTTGCAGGTAGAGACGCACGTCGAACGGCGATAGAAACAGCTCACAGGGGACCGACAGATTTACTTGTTGCGCCTCGGCTTGGGAAGGTCCTCTTTCCTCGGTACGGTGCGAACGACTCCTCGGGGCAGAGGCGGCGACTTTGTAGAGCTTGATCCCGTGTACTTGGCCTCTACCGCGCAGTGCCCAGGTAGAGCGAAAAATGGCACCTTTAGGTAGCGCCCCTTGGGTTAGGCGGGCGAAACCAACGTCGGGCGGTATTGAAATCTCGATACAATGACTCGCCAGGAGTCGGGGTGTATTGATGTCCCCGACTGGGTCAATGGGCGTCTATTTGGAGCTAAGGGGGCCAGGGAAGGGAAACTCAATTCTCGTCTTCTCTGCCCTGCTTTCTGTCAAAATCTCCTGTGGAAAACATGTTATGATTTCGAGCGTCGGCGACAAATTTTCTCCTAATGAGCCAATGACCATGCGATCTGGAAATTACAGATCTTTTCAAAAAAAATACTGCCAAACAATCTCAAGAATTTATCCAATTACCCATATCTTTACAACTCCAGTAGAGAAAGATACCAAAAATGAATCACTATCGCATATACATGTCAACATAATTCAATTCGAGGGGGAATGGCTCTACTTCACAAAACATGATAATTCCAACAGTGAGCTATTCAGCCGAGGGGATGTCTGTAGTGTCATGATGAAACTTAAAACGGTACTCACTGAGTAAACACAGTATTGTTCTTTTATGTGAGATCCAGGTTGAACAAAATGGATATATGACATGTCAAAATGATTCTATCTATCCATCTATCTATCTATCTGTATATATATATATATATATATATATATATATATATATATATATATTTAGTTATTTATCTATCTATATATCTATCTGTCTATCTATCTATCTATCTATCAGTCTGTCTATCTATCTATCTATCTATCTGTCTATCTATCTATCTATCTATCTATCTGTCTATCTATCTATCTATCTATCTATCTATCTATCTATCTATCTATCTATGTACCTTTCTACCAATATGTATTTATCTATCTTTATATCACTTCAACGCCTTATCTTTCACCTCGAGTTTCGACAACCTGATTATTTTTTTTTTTTTGGGGGGGGGAATCTTGTGTGCTTTATTTTCATGTGGTTGCATTTGAATTACCTGCTTTCTTTCCACAACAAATGTGGACATTTTCTCCAGTCATTGCCTGCTTACGTTAAAAAAAAAAAAAAAAAAAAAAAAAAAAAAAAAAAAAAAAAAAAAGATCTGGAAGAGGGGGTGGGGTATGGTGGAGATATACCACTTTCCTTGTGTGCCGGAGAGGTTTCATGAAAGCGAGATGGAGACGGCAACAGCCCCGGGCTGGCCCGATAGGCAGACAGTCATTTATCGCCGTCGATACGTTCGCTGCCTCCTCTCACGTTTCACACGACGCGAGACATTTAACGTTAGTGGTAGATTAATTTGCTGGTGAATTTGTGAAGCAACAAAGTTCCAGTCTACATTTGTGTCCATATAATATGGATAGACGTTGCTGGACGAAACTGCGATGTGAAAAGAGAAAAGATTTATAGACTAAGGTCTCCACCTGTCGGTGTTGGTCCTTTATAAGTACCCCTGGATATAATCGGTCTTACCGTCACACAGGTGAAAAGATGTGTATCATTTTGGTACAGCAAGTACATACATCATATATATCTCAACACAAGGCTTCCCAGCCGTATCAATACACCAATTCCAAACAGCCTACCGTTCTCTGCACACCGTGTAGGGTAGCACCAGGTAAAAGACAGATTCAATGATAACACAGTACATAAAAGAAAATATCATTCGCTGTATATGGGTTCCTCACGCATTGTCACTGATTGTACGATCGTCAAGCTACAGCGAGGCTTAGAAATGCTACAGTTCCATCACGTGGACAGGTTTTTTTTTTATGTGTGTAAATGGATCGATTGAGCTAGATGATATTACTTTTCAGTTTGATTTCGATTGTACATACTTCTTGAACACGTTATAACAAGAATAGAATGATGACAAAGTATGCAAATGTAACATTATAGGAAAACATTGGGCGGCTGAAGTACAATAATTTTGAAAATATTTACGCCAGGGAAAATGCTTAACACTGTATCATAATCAATGAATAATCTATGTATCATAGTAATATATAATTCAAACATTTTAATCTACCTTCATATCTAAAGCTTCTTTGGTTGACATTCTTAACAGGAAAGGCAGGGAGGGAATTTCTGGCATATGCATCATTTACATACGCATGACAATCATAAATTATATTCAAAAGAAACATCAAGAAATTGTGCTAAAAATACAATTTGTTTTTCGTGTACTTATAGTTTGTAGGTATGTTGTGAGAATTGTTATGTGGTGTATTATTGTGTGTTCAATTGTGTGTGTGTGTCTGTATGTGTGTGTATGTCCCGATTCAAAGGAAGGTTTTACCTATGTTTAATATCATCAATATTCAATTCAATTCAATTCAAACTTTATTTCATTTTTCGAAAAGAACATAAACATTTCACTTTCATTGGTAACAGAGAATAAGGTTACATAATCAAAACAAAGTAAAATTGAAAAGAGAACATAATTGTGGAACCTTGGGGTAACAAATAATGTTGTAATGAAAATTGACTGAAGTGATATAGACGATATAACATTACACAAAATATCGAAAAATATCGAAAAATATTGAAACAGTATTGATGTAACAAAAACCGTCATTGAAACACAATGCTTCCGATAAATATCACTTTACTTACATACTCATTGTAAACATTTATAGTACATTGCTCGAGTAGAAGTAGAGATTATATGAAGGATAGATTCAGGACTGATACATTGAATTTTCAGTGAGCGGAAGTGACGGCTTCCGTTAGTAAATGCTTCTATAATATGCACTGTCCAGCATTCCTGTAACTGTGTTTGAAACCACTATTGCATATTCTGTGTTTTAGCTACCAATTTTTTCCAGGTTCCATGCATTAATTGCTGGTCTCCTGCAATTTGTGAGACGAAAACACATGAGTAGTTTCTTAATTCTCTGAGTAAAATTAACTGGAGGTCCATGCCCACTAGATAACATTTTTATCTATTTGGTTTAATCATATTTATCTATTCGTTCGTTACTTACAATTCGTTACTTATATATTTGTGTCTTTATATACTTTATATTTTGTGACTGGTAGGACAGTAATAATACTCTTTTAGCATAGGGCTGTAGCAAAATGCATTGCTTACATAATGTGGGCAGGCATATAGGCTTAGGCACCCTATACATGTATATCAGTTTGGCTCCGGAGTAGTGGATTTATGGAAGCCCATCACAAAGGTCAGAATTTGACATGACAATTGCTTTATGATCAAGATTCTAGTTTCGCAATCAGAAATCCTCTTTCCTTCGAAACGGAAAATGATCCCCTCACCCTCACCCCCAGCCCCCCCCCCCAAAAAAAAAGAAGTCAAAGGAAAACATAATCATAGTGCAACCCCTCTAGGGGTCCCCAACCCCACCCCCACCCCACCCCCCCCCCCCCCAAAAAAGGGGGTATTCATCTTTTGACCGGATTTTGCGTGCCCACACTATACGAAAAATCCACATGACATGACAGTAATTTTCCACAAACCAGCCTTGGTACATAAAATTGTGTCAGTTTCTCGTCGCGTAATTCTGCGTGCAAACTAACCATATGCAACTGTAAGAACTACATTTATGGAAAATAAATATATGCCACTCGTCAGTTACGGTACAATTACCACGTAGGCCTACCTGCGTGATCTCCGTGCAATGAAAATAAATGAACCATTTCTACGTTACTTGTGTTACATATTACATGGTGTACTTGAAAATGAATTGTTATCAAAACAGAAATTGAGGCAAATCAAATCAAACCATTAAAAAGGTAGTACGCAGATACCTCAGACATTAGAATACGTGGGTTGCTTGAAAAAAAAAAAAGGTCATGGGGAGAATAAAAAAAGTAATGTATACATATATATACCAAGTATATATATATATATATATATATATATATATACACAATAAAAACTTACAATATTTTTCTGGCATTATTTACATTCATATCCAATATTAACACACAACTATGATGTATACGCCATGTTCGCCATTCACATTTAACATTCACATAATCATATAAATATTAAAAAAAGACAAATCCAAATTAAGCTTTTATCTTGGGAATCTATTTGCAAAGTAAACCCAACATAGATAATTATGCAAAATGATTCCTTTGCATTTCCGTTACATATCTACAATGTATACTTACCATTCCCATAACTAAAAAAAAGAAAAAAAATCAAAATATTAGGACATAATTATGTATCTTTTTATTTTCCTATTTTCTCGAAATTTTCCCTATTAGACTTGGGTCTTTTTTATATTCAGGTATGTCAGACTAAAGTGACAGCGTCACGTCATTAGCAGTAACGTTGTGAGTCCAATCCCACGTTCGCCGACCACATACCGCAGCAGCAGTTGGATTTACCAATACCCTCGGGCAACGTAGCAACTAACGATGTGAGTTTCACAATTCGTATCTCATGCTCAGCACAGTTTTGAATGGAAAAAAAAGAGAAAAAACATGGACTTTCCTACCAATAAACATTTTTATATTGCACAAATATGAAGTTCTGAAAAGAAAATTGGGTCGTAATAGCGATTTACGCTTCCTAAGAGTTAGAATATGTGAGTGACCGCATTTACCCTGCTAAATATTCCACATAGACAGTAGTGTCAGAATAAAACATGATAATAAAAGGTTTGTTAGTACGGTGATATCAAGAATAAATTTGTTTTTCACTCTCTTCAGAGTGGCAGCATGATTCTCAAAACATTTTGGATGCTGGAAAAAAAAGATCTGCTGCTTTTGAATAGCACCAATCAGGTAAGTCAGCAAATTTCGAAAATTCTGAAATTGAGGTACTGCAATTTTAACCAGCCTCCTTTTTTAAAACATATTACGAAAATAAATAGCATGTTATGTGGTCCTCCCCAGATAAAATAGGGACACACACGTAAACAAACAATGTTTTTTTTTTCTTTTTTTTTCATGCAGATTGTGACAATTTCTATCAACTCTAGCACCATGGGAGATATTACTGTTAAAATAAATTCTCCTCCCGCTGATATGGGGAAAAAAATTGTATTGAAATTTCCTTTCCATGTAGACAGATTTCATTACCATATGTGATATTCACTGTGGATGATTGGATATACAGTCGGCCTGTTATTTTACTTACAGAACACAGACACAAATATGAATTGTATTAATACTTTGTATCAATATGTTTCTCCTGTAGTGAAATGAAAGCTTGTCATTCCATACTGAATTTGCAATGATTTAGTGGAAAGGAGCACCAAAAAAAAGAAGGTCACAATACCTTTCTCATATAAAGTGTACATATCATAAAGTTTTAACAAAATCAAAAACAGATTTGATTGTGTCCGGTGGTTTCGGAGACAGCTGCATTTATCTTTTTTTTCTGAGTAGAATGTGTTTCTCGACGTGAATTACGTATATTTAAACCAAAGTTAGAATTACCCCCACGCATTAGCTAATCAGGAAGACTAAAACAAAACAAAACAAAGCAAAACAACTGAATAAAGAAGAGGAGGGATCTTTTTCTCCTATAAAGGCATTATGTTACCTTACTGCCACAGACTTTCTCAATCTTCATAGTTTATTTCCTGTTTAAAAAAAAAATAAAATAAAGATTAGGAAGAGCCTAAAAGGCATTCGGATTGTCTAGTTACTTTTATTCAAAATATTTCCAAAAAAAAACAAAAGATAGTATTCTATAATTCCTAGTACGGATGTCACTTTGAACATAAACCTTATTCCTACAAAGTTCAATGTAGTATTTACAATCGGCTTTTATCTGGAAAGTCTTTTTTCCTCCCAAAGAGCATTCCTTAGACCAAACGAAGCAAAAAGGAAAAACAGTTAATGCTCATTCCTTAACGTATGACAACTGACTATGGCAGTGATAGAATGTACGATTATGATAATAATGATGCTAATGATAATAATAATAATAAAAATAATAAAATAATAACAGTAATGATGATGATGATAATGATAATAATAGTAATAATGATGATGATGATAATAATAATAATAACAATGATATTTACAGGACTTATATGAGTCTGCAATAGTGATAAACTAAAAATGCTGCAACGAAATGTAAAACAACAAGACTATTGGGAATGAGGGTATTGTTTTATTTAAAACAAAATGGAACATGAATTGCTGCCTTTAAAATGAAGTGGAGAAAAGTTAAGGATGTTTGACCCATTAGCTAAAAGGTAGCAGCAAAATACATCAACAGATTTGACGAGCCCGGGCAACAAACATCGTAAACACGTGAGGTGAACAGACAGACATTCGTTACCATGATCCCCGTTCTGAGAGCTAAAATAAGTTTGTTTGGGATAAAAGTGATATGCGACGTAGCTTGCCAAAGTGCTAGACAGGTTGGCAGCTAACGCAGCCTTCAATCATAATAGGATAAAAGACTTCATGTACATAATTCAACTTTTGCAGGTTTCTGTGTGTGTGTGTGTGTGTGTGTGTGTGTGTGTGTGTAATGATATTAAACACACACACATACAAACACACAGCATAGGCACGTCAACGTCTCTCCTGCCCGATGATGTCAAATAAAAAAAAATAAAAAAAAATGAATCGGCAAAGTCGGGTATGGTCGAGTCCGGGAGGACAGGTATCTGTGCTGGATGGCTGTTAAACCCAAGCTTCAACATGGATAAATGTATCCATATCTCTTGATATGAAACCATAATTTTAGATCAATCAAAAAACACAACGGTGATTGCAACTTATGTGGCGCCATGAATGGAACACATCTGTATTTCAGTCGTCAGTGTAAGATCGAATACATGATGTATAATCATGAGTATTCAGATAGATAAGCCGTTACAAAGAAAATATTTTGTTAAATAAAATCAGCATCCATAATTCTGTCTGGTGGTGGCACTTGTGACAGTAATGAAATAATGCTAATGAATTAACCAACAAAAATACGTATACTACATAGTGATATAAGTATGATAAAAAAGGGGGCAGAAGAATAGAACTATAGATGCACCTTATTAATCAACATTGCATCTAAGCGTCCACAGTATCATCAATTTTGATATTTGAATATATCAAGATGCTGAGAATATTATCAAAACAAGTTATTTTCTGCAAAATTATAAATCATTCGAATGTTAAATTTCTTCACAAGAAGGAAATAATAAACGATTTGATAAATGCTCCAGTATGTTATACAAAGAACAGTCATTAACAATTGACTAACATTTCGAAAGTAACTAAGAGTTAAACTTTGAAATTCAAAACACCCCTTTATCACACTCCTCTCTCTCTTACACACACGCACACACATTAACTTTGTATATCTAGTGATATTTGTAAGTAGGACATTAATTAAACAACTTCGTTGACAACCACTACTTCTTTGTATATCTAGTGATATTTGTAAGTAGGGCATTAATTAAACAACTTCGTTGACAACCACTACACAACTCTTTGCAGTGTAAACTTCTCTCAAAAGGGAGCCAATCCTAGCGGCCACTTCGCAGGACGCATGTCACACCTTCCACGCTGCCCCTGTTTTGATAGGCCAGTTACCACTCAAACAGCAAGAAGTAGCAAACACTCGTAGGTGAACGGGGATGCCTGTGTTCTAGCTACTCGCGTACGTGACGGGATATTTGTTGAAGTTCAAATTCACACACGGACCGAAGTGTTATGCGTTCTCGCATCGGTGTGTTCGTGTGTGGGCCTGCTAGGCGGCAATCGTGTGGCATGAATAATATTGCCCTTAAATCCACAGTTTTGGAAGAAAAACGTTGGCACATTTTAGGGGAAAATTAGTAAAGGTAGAGTAACATAGACTTTCACTGTACAGTGTAAAAGATATTATGTCCTATCACGAGGTGTTTTTTTTTTTAGTTCAATAGATTGAAAAAAAAAAACGTAATAAGAATCGTGATATCATGAGTGGGATTTGAACAAGTAAAGGATTATTAAAGTGACAAGCTTTATTTTGACTTGGTTGTTTCCATACATTCTTCATGAAGTACCGCAAGAGATTGAACAGATCTTGAAAGATATCATTATTATGATAGAAATTATTTGGAATGTCTGAATAAAAAATGATATTAGTAGTAATGATAATAATATGAATAATACAGCGATAATCAAACAATGACAGTACACTCACAATAATGAAAATGTCAACATTGTTACGAGTTGCATCCTAAGTATTAGTCGCTCTAATTCCCAATTAAAAAATCTCTGTGTCGAAACGCAGTCTATAACTTAATGATATTAAGTTTATGGACTTCAATCGAATAAATCGAATCGATTGAATTTCTCGAAATTCCGTTTCACAATTATGTTTTCAAAGGCGATCAATTCTGAATGATTTTCAGCAAGAGAAACAGCAGATATCAACAGCATTAACCACAGCTAAATAAAAAGTTGAAACACTGAAAAAATGATTACAACTTGAAGATAACAAAACGCCATTTTTTTTTTTCATTTTGAAACTTTACTCTTTCAGCACAATCCGTGCAAACACGAAATTTAAGAAATATGAAGGGTTTAGTTTCATCCGTATGTCCATCATTTCAAGGATTATAGCAGTGTTTATTGATCGTACCGTCTACTTTCCATTGCATACCATACTCCAAATGAAAGGGTATTTCATTATTTGTTGCCTGATGATAAGTTATTTGACACGTACTTGTTGCTTTTGGCTCCTGCCTTAAAAAAAAAAATGACCTCCGTGAGTATTCGAGACTTATCTTGTTTTGATTCGATTGTTATCTTGTGATTCGATTGTTATGTGAGTGTAATTAATTAGCTTCGATTATTATTTGTACGATGCTTAAACACACACACACATACACACGCACACACACACACACACACAGACAGACAGACAGACAGACAAAAGAGCAGCTACCATGATGTGTCTTTTGAAATGAGCATACCATTTCTCTTGCAGGATCCGCAGTTGCTGTTGACTTCAGTCAGTAGATTCGATTCCAGCTGGTACCAGAATGAAGTGGCGAAACTTCAGCTTTCACAACCAAACCGTCAACCACAGAAAATTACAAAACTACAAAAGCAAATTCCACATTTTTGCTTTGGGAATATGTTTGAATAGACTTTTCTATTATTATAATTTGTCTTAGCGGTACTGAACTGTGAGAATAGTGTTATGTATCACGAGCATAAATTCGCCTACCAGATGAATATTTACAAACGCAATTTCTATCTGTTTTATTTGGGATTTTTTTTTCATTTGTCTTCAAGATATTGAACTGTGAGCATAATGTGTGTATTTTGCATTCATAGTTCCCATAACAGGCTAGAATAAGGCTAGCTTACAATTCTCTTCACGATACTATTTTAGTGACTTGTTGGAGGCAGTCCGTCTTACATTTTTATTTTATATCACAGGCATTTACTGAATTCTATTTCTATATTTTTGATGGTGGACGTCTGTTTTAGAGGATTTTTTTTTCTTCTATTTTGAACTACATGAACAAAGATTAAAACATGCTAATAGGTATCCCTTTTTAGAACCATATGTCTCAAAAAGGGATAGCGCAAACACGAGAAATAGGAATTAGTCTTATTTTCTGTCTCATATGGACAATAAATAAATAATCCAAAATTGAGAATACCCTCTTGATATTTTGCACGTCGTACTATGTTAACTTGTTTGCCTTTTTAAATACTATATTTTTAAGGTTGTTTGGGGGGGTTTTTTGGTTTCTTTTTTTTTTACTAGGTTGTCTTTTGAAAAAGGTTCCAATATTTTCGTCTTCAGAGTAATGTGCTGTTTCACAAAATTTCCCCTCTGTATTGGGACCTGAAGACATGCGGGAATTAATCCATGTTCAAACGAAAACCCGGATGTGATGGTATGGTGCAATAATACCTCGTTGTATAAATAATTTTTTTTTTATTCCGTTGTTTTTGACAAAATCCTTGGGAATTCAATACAGTCGAAGAAAACTAGAGAAGAATTAAAAGAACCAAACCCCCACATGCGTATATCAAAACAAGATCCAAAAAAAAAAAGAGAGAGAGAGAAAAAAAAAGAGAGTAAGTTGGCTTTGAGCCAACACTATCTTGCAATATTCATTTTTATATTGATATACATGTCCATATCATTAATTTCCAATCCCGGGTTTTATTGCACAAAGGTTTTAAATATGAGGGTATCGATGTAAATTGTGACTACATAAAAAAAAAAAAATAGGTACATATATTCTGCTTACTGTAGTACGGAAGTATACACAATAAACAATATTATTATAGTAACATATATTCATAACTGAAACTTCTCTGATGATGGCCGTGATTTTTTTTTTCTTCTCCCCATGTAAGCTTTGTAGATCTTCGAATGCTGGAGAATTCTTCCTGTTTCAATACATCACTATCTGAAGTGGACATGAATGCACGTACTGTGAACTAGTAACTCTATACCAATTATATATATATATATATATGTTTATTATATATATATATATAATTACATACATATATATATGTATATACATATATATATAATATTGCTTAGATATTATATGCAAGCATAATGTGTATGTATGTATGTAAGCATCTCCAATGTGCAGGATCGTTCTCATTATTTCAAAGTTTAAAGTGGTTATGAATGCATACATACAAACACACACACACACACACACACAAACATACACATATTGTGTATATAGATATTAGTATATATAATACATGTGTAATTCTGTGTGTGTGTGTGTGTGTGTGTGTGTGTGTGTGTGTGTGTGTACATGTATGTCTGTCTGTCCGTTAGTGTGTACTTATGCTCATACCTACTATGTATTCATGTAGGCCTATTTTTTTTTTTTTTTTGTACCCATGCACGTGAAATGCATTCGTGCGTACGGATGAATTATAGATTGGGCAATTATAAAACTATAGGTACGTACAAAAATAGAATCATAGTTCATAGGCCGGCATACTTCCAGTAAAGACGACATGATACACTTGTCAGAGAGAGTAGGCTGTACACATCTCATCGCGTCTGTGGAATGTTGGTGCTGAGGGTTGATCCAGCCTTTGTGATGGTGATGGGGGATGGGTCCTCGTGTGAACAACTCATCAGTACGGATTCTTTTGTCGTATTTTTTTATACCCCCACAGGTAATGTGTTATTCATGAAGATATAAGGACCATATTCGTTAATGATCTGATCTCCTATGCTTAAGCACACTTGTGACACACACTATATACAAACAGCGACACATACAACACACAAACGCACACACTATGTCACACACATGCACACATGCACACACGCAACGTACAATGCACGATATAGGGAGAATTTTGTTGGGGATGAACCGAGGTCGATATGATTGTACACGTTTAGTGTTGTTACACCCACTCACGTCCGCACCATGTGTGTATTCGTAATGTTTTTGTTTACGTCGTGTTTGAACACGAGCTTGACATCGAAATAATGTTCACCCGATTCATGTTATTGACAAACACCTAGATTCACGGGCAATTGTGCTTCTAATTTCTTGCACAGTGTTGACTCGCGATGTCATTTTTATGTTGTTGTTGCTGTTGTTGTGATTGTTTCCTTCAAGAGCAATCATTGTCGTCATGGTACCGTCGTTAATCTTTGTAGTAGCAGTAGAACGCTAGCAGTAGTTAAAATCTTTAGTAGTAGTGCTACAGCAATAGCAGTAGTGGTAGTCGCGATCGTGAATATTTGGTGGTTGTAGTAGTAGTAATAGTAGTTAGTAGTAGTAGTAGTAGTAGTAGTAGTAGTAGTAGTAGCAGTAGTAGTAGTAGTAGTAGTTGTTGTTGTAGCATAATATACTACTACAACCAAAACAACAATTACTGCTGCTGCTATATTATAGCAGCAGCAGTAATAGTAGTAGTAGTAGCAGTAGCAGTAGTACTAGTAGTAGTAGTTGCTGTTGTTGTAAAATATACTACTACTACAACAACAACAATTACTGCTGCTACTATATTATAGCAGCAGCAGTAACAGTAGTAGTAGTAGTAGTAGTAGTAGTAGTAGTAGTAGTAGTAGCTGATATTAACAGCAGCAGAAGTTGTAGTAGTAGTAGCAGCAGTAGTGGTAAAAGAGGTAGTACATCGTAGTAGTACGTCTATGTAGTAAGTACATGAAATTGCAATATCATAGTAGATTTATATTAATAGCTGTGGTGGCCAGTACCTTCTTGTTGTAACATAATTACAACTGCACCTGCAACAACATCCGTCAAGATCATTTTTCTTACTTCGTCCTAAATATGATACGTTTATAGACGCTCTCAAACGTGTACAAGCAGACACACATGGACACACATACGCCCCTACCATTACTACCATTGAGAGGTACGTCACCTAACTTGCATAATAAGATATTATGTAGCACATGCCCTTTCTTATAATTAAAAAGAAATGGACAAAAACAAATTATATCGTGTTTCCATACTAGCACGTGTTTTCATACACATCCACACATCGTTACCACGCACATACAAAAATAGAAACACAAAATAAGGTTTATCTTTGATATGGCATGACACATACACACATGCACACACGAAAACGTACACGCACGCACGGAATAGGAGCATAACCTTTTTACTACAGTGACACATTCCCGCATCCAAGGCAAAATGATGAGGCATATCTTCACGCCACGCACACACAGTCGTGTAATCATTATCTCATCCCATACGAGAACCTTTTTTTTTTTTCATCTTATTCTTCTTATCCAACGCCGTTGCTCTTATCACCTCGCTTCGATTGCAAAGAAAAACGTTTTGATTGGGGGGACAATTAGACGGGCAAGCCCCGAGGTGAAAGCGCAAAGTGGGCCGCGTAGAAGGGGCGATGATGCTGCACAGATGACAGAAAAAAAAAAGTGGGGGAAAGAAGGACGGGCGACATGATATTATAGCTCCTAGTAGCATATTGCGCTCGATTGCTTAATAACCTGTCGTGACGGCATCGCGCTCGATCGTGCCTCGACTGCGCGCCGATCGGCAGGCGAGCGATGTCGGATTTTTTCCTCTTTCTCTCTTCTTCCACCTCACATTTCCGGGTTTTGTCATCGCTGCGTATCCTCCTCCTATAACGACACTATAGCCTCCCCTTATAATTATATCTGCGTTCCCTCTCCTTCTCTTTCTTTCTGTGTGTGTTTTTTTTTTTAACCCTCCATCTAGATCGAAGCCAAGGTCTGATGATTGTCAAAGAGTGTAGATGTACTGGATCGGAGAGACAAAAATTTGCCCTAAATTCGCTACATATACAAGAGTCCCAGCGGTCCAATCTAGACCGGAGAGGAAAAAGAAATTCGGAAAAGCGATCATCATGCAGCATTGAAAATAAAGATATGGCATTCTCCATCTGACCCCCCCCCCCCTTGCACCATATCCTCGTTTCCCTTTTCACGGTATCAAAAGCTAGTCGGAACTTACTCGTATAAAATGAGTGGCCCAAATAAAGCAAACTAGGCCAGCAATATAAGTGTAAATCACAAGCAGTCTTCGGGCGATATATACCTCTATCTATCTATCTATCTATCTATCTATCTATCTATCTATCTATCTATCTATCTATCTATCTATCTATCTATCCATCCATCTATCCATCTATCTACTCCTACCAGCGGTCGATTTGCGCACCAAATCCATGCCCAATGAATCGAAAACAAACACAATTGGCGCAACATCCACCACGCACACGATATTATAGTTCTGCAAAGTCGGGCATACGGCCACTCTCCTCCTCGCCTTATGCCACGGTACGCTACAGCCACGTGCGTCGCCACTTAGCACGCCTTAAAGGTCAAAGGTTATGTCGTCCAAACCTACGCCTTTGAGTTGACTCTTCAAAAAGTTTCATGATTCGCAGTCATGTTTTTAGCCGATGTCCAAAATAAAAAATATTAATTACTTACGGCAGATCTACCGATTTACCGCGTCATACGACCGATGCGCGAGCAATTTGTTTGTTTGTTTTTTTGTGTTTTTTTTCTTCCCCCCCCCCCCCCCCCCCCCATCGAGCAGTGAGTTCAAACAACTTGTTGTGCAAGATGATATCTTACATTTTTATCAGTTGTTCTCTGGGTATTGAAATCGGGAGGGTTTCATTTTCATTTCGCTGCAAGATCTCTGTTCTTATACCTAGATATAAACGGTACCAGACCCCTCCAACTACAGAGACAAAAATGGAAATGCATTTGATTTAGCTGGTCCAAAAATCTTATTACAGGGAAAACTCTTACTTCTCATTTCCACTTAAAAATGATAATCCCTGTCAATACTGTAGATCAACGTCAGATCAAAGACAGCGAAAAGATTGCTTTGACTCGTTACGTTGGGGGAGAAAAAAGAAGAAAACAAAAACAAAAACAAAAAAACAAGGTAAATCACCTACGATGGGGCAATAGTTTACGAAGGGCTTTTATCTCGGGTATGACGATACTTCATATCTCTCGCTTCCAATTTTGGCGTACAAGAGCTTCACGTCATAAAGGTCGATCGAAACGGTTAAAAAAGGGGGAATGAAAATCTAAACATAAGTGTCTAAATGTGGAAGGGAAAAAATATCTGAAGCCATTGTCAGCTTCAACATGTCAGATGGTTTCCTGTCGGTTTCCGAGGAGAGACAGTGAGAGACCGAGGTACTATTTTGTTGCTTGTGTAAATATTATCTCGCGGAAGTACTAGTTTGCTGTTTATATCCAACAAAAAAAAAAGGTAATCATCGTTCTTATCACACCGTAAATGCACAACGTTACACTTAATAAAGAATCTTGACTTCTCTACCACTAGTTGAACGAAGAAAAAAAAAGTATTTGGCAATATTTTATCCTCAGAAGAAAGGGATTTGCAACGACGTGTATTCACATGAGTTCGTTTCTTGCATTTATGGCATTTAATTTTTTTTTTCTTTTTCTATATTTATAGGCAAATAAATCATTACGATCAATTCAATCCTTGTAGAGCAATGATATTGCTCGTTCTTAAAAGTGACGAAATGTACTAATTACTATGCAAATTTTGATGATTATAATAACGATAACAATGTTAGAATAACGATACCGATGAAGATTTGTGTGACACAGATACTAATGACAGTAGCAGTAATTATGATAATGATAGCAATAATGATAATGATATATAATGAACAACCCTAATTTCAATACTTATTATAGACACAATTTTAATAGAGGTGATAATGTCATCCTTCCTCGCATTCTTACAAAGGAATTTATCTGTTTTGCAGATTTGTTTCCATGCTTATGGGTCTTTTTATCAGAAGCTTTGGAATGTGCCGAATTTAACTCTTAGGTATGTTAGTTCTCAGTATGGCGTCAACAAAATCGATGAAATGGTATGGACAATAACAACAGCAATAATGGTAATAATGATGATAGTAGTGATATCAATAATATCAATGGGGATAATGATAATTGTTGTTATGATTATCATTATTATGATAATGATTACAAAACTAATGGAGGTAGGATGCGATTAACATTGTCCCTCTCTATTACGAGCACACAAGTGTTGCCTTGCATCCAAGGCGGATCGGGGATTCAACCTCAGCAAAGGTCGCATGACTTCACTTTAAAGAAAAAATATGAACGGTTAAATGAGGTTGAGCCTGCCCTGTGGACAGCGACAGGATGTGTCCCACCGTAGCTAACATGCACAGACGGGTGCATGTCAAGAGACAACGAATCTGATAGATACCTGTGCTATGATACTGTATGCTCGGCACGTACGAGAAAAATATCCGAGTCACTCATATACGGCTGTACACTAACGCCCGTTTGGTTTCCAACAATTTCTCCTCCCCTATGTGCGTCGCTATACTATTTGCTATTTGTACAAGTAGTAGTTGTACTACTACTACGGTACGAGGGGAAAAATAGGAACGGCTTTGCTACGTCATATATTCATACGAATAAGTGGAACACATAACAGCTATTTCATCAATAGGCATTATGCGAGTATACGCACAGCGCAGGCTAGTAGTGTGGAGATGTGCGGAGTGCGGGCGGCATTATACCCAGAAGATACATCTGCTGCTATTCTGGATTCGGGCTCTTCACCGCGTGGCAGTTTATTTCTCTACGTCAAAGACAGGTCGCACAGATATAGCACAGCAAATTTAATTTGTTTGTCTGGAGTATTGAGGTTATGTTTTCTTGGCCTACATATCGCTCGATAAAGGGTGAAAAAAGACTGCCGATAAGCATTTTGATCGAAACAGCTTTATTCATACGAGGGATTTAATAAACAAAAAAGCGAACCCCGCGAGTCGTTTGGATTCTTTGCCCTGCTCTCTCTTTCTCCTTCTCACAACACATCACATTACTCTTGATCATGCCTATGTGTATATAAGAACCGCAAAGACACAAGGAAGCCGCAAGATAACAAGGGATGGCCGTTGTATCAAGCTATAATATGTACAGCGAGCTAAGCCAGAGCTATCGATATACGCACTATATACGCAAAAGGCGCTTCACAAATTGACGGGCGTACGTTAACAGTTGCTCCCCCTCCGTCCATCCCCAATCCCTTTCTTTAACCCTTATACCCTACGTTCTAATTCATTTAGACTTTAAGATAGGTGTTTCCTCCCTCCCTTCTGTTTTCCTTGTCTCGAAAATTTACTCCTAAGACAAAAGGGCAGACACTGAATCGAAACTTAAACTTCACCTCACCAACGCTGAAGCCATGTCGTCTTTTCGTATCAATTCTCATTCTAACTAACTTTTTTTTTCTCCCCTTTGTCATGCTTAGCTCTATGTGAGATCCTAAAATAATAGTTCATTAAATCACAACCAAACAGTTGACTGAATCTCGTTTTTTCAACATGAATCAACCACCTCTTCGATTTTGTGTCATCTGACAAAAAATTAGGCACCCTGAGAATGGATGCCCCCATAAGCGAGCCCGTCGCCTTTCGCTAACTCCCCTTCTTTCTCTCTCTGCAAAATGGAGCAGGGGGAAAAAAAATAGGGGGAAAATGCTCACGAGATGTCGCGAGTAAATTCTCATTGAGAAAGGCTGCCCAAATGAAATGGGTTAATTAGAGCTAATCGAGGCATTCATTCCGTTTTAATGCTTGGCAAGGGAACAAGGCGACGGGTGCAAAAAAAAAAATGAAGAAAAGATACACGTGTTGCATTTTTTTTTTTCGTGCGTTTAGCGCGCCTCGTTTCTAACGGTTTAGTACGGCTTAACAACATCATGATGGTGTATGACGCTTTCTAGTCCATGTGTCTCATTTTTTTCACATATCAATAACGTCCTTATTCTACTGATAGAAAGTGGAAACCCGGTGACGTAGGAAAATACCCATGGCAAAGAAAGAAAAATAACATTGACTAGCTTTACTTAAAGTGTGAAATGGTGGTCGCTCTGCAATGCATTATTATAACATAATCAACATATATGTGCTGAGACATTATCAGTTTCTATTGTTCACAATATACTGTTTCTTACAATGAAGCCGTAATAACACAGCATTCTTTGACGGTTAAGAATTTCCCCTGAATACAATTTCACATCTAACCGCTGTAAACAATTCTGAGTTTATTTACTTTCTTCTTGGCTATTGTTCATAATATCTGGCTTTTTCATGTTTTTGTTATCTCAATGTATCAATTACCATTCTCATTTCTTCAGATAGGTCGAAACTGTGGACAAGTTTCAGCGATGTTTTTACATGGTATGCCGAGAAGAACTGAAGTTGTCTAGTCATGTAGACAAATTTAATGACCTAAGCGTAGATGTAGCAATATGTTATATCCAATACTCTCCTAAAATCCCAACGTTTTATTATGTTGGACACACGACTGTAAATATGGGCGCTTTATTCGTTTATAGAGCGATGAAATTACAGATGTAACTTACATTCCGTGTTGACGCTACTTCTTATTCTTGCCTGCAGTTATGAAATTCATGGTTAGCACTTTACTGAACATAAGTTCGGTGTCCCCTCAAAGTAAATTGTTTATGGCCTGAAGTAATGTAATGCGGGAGCACTTTTCCTCATCTCTGTTAATCATCAAGGTTTATGCAAACGAAGAGGGAGAGCGAGATAGAAAAGGAAATAGAGAGAGAGAGAGAGAAATCGGGGGATAGAGAGAGAGGGGAAATGGAGAAAAGAAATGCTGGTATGTATAACTTTTTTTTTTCTATGAGTCATATCTTGAACATTTCTTGAGGATTTCCTCTATGTAGTATCATTTCACGTTCATCTTATACCTTCCACATGATTGGATCTTTAAATAGGATAGAAGGGGTGCATTCTTTTTACATGAACTTCGATTTTGCTGGTAGAGCTAAGCTAATGTAGGCAGCACATGATCCTCATGCTAGTAAGAAAGAAAACGGCATCCGAAATTGAGGTCACTTGTGGGCGACTGCGTATCAAACGTGACTAGTTCAATGGGTTTACTCCTGTAGTGTGTGGATACTGTATAACTTATCTAACTTCTTTGTTACCGCGGCAGAATGACCACATCTCAAACTTGGAATACGGTATACTCTATTTGACTTTTAACCATATCGATATGCAAGTCTACACGCGGTATCGCCTATTTTTTGATCGAGGAAAACCCCAAATGGCAAGAACGATCTCAAAGAGAAAGAAATACATGTATTTATCTTTTCAAAATTTGAGTTGTTAATGAGTACAAGACCATTACGTGATGAACCTACGAAAAATTTCGCTAGTCTGTATTCTTATGTGAAAAATTCACTGGGACCATTGATTTGAGTCCTGCACAACAGTGTTAAGAAAAGTACGCAAATCAAAGTAATGGCAACATAATACCGACGATAAAATGGTTACATAATAAATCGACAGCAGATACCGCACCATAATATAGAAAACGTTTTGTCGTTGTTGTTTCCTATTTGCAGAAATACTAAATTAATCGGGGTTATTCTTTTTTTTTTACACCTTCTCAGCTATTGGGTAATATCACGACTACGGGACTGCAATTTGTATTAAGGATGTAAAATACGCTTTGTGACGGGATAAGACGTGAAAACGCTAAGACGGAGCTTCTAGGCCCGACACTGTCTGACCTAGAACTGAACTGAATTGAACTCTCGATCCGGTAGATATGAGGCTTTGTCGCTGCTGAAAAGGAGGAACCTGCTAAACTCGACGACCCAGCCGGGTAAGTACACGCGAAACGATATAATAACGTTCGCGAGAAATGCCACAAGGGACTAAACGCAAGATGGAGTATTACCTACTCAAAAACCTACACCCCGACCAATAGCCCTGCGTGTGTCTACCTAAGACACTGCCGTTCCATCCAGTCAATTTTTTCTTCGTGCATGGAATGACAATCGCAAACGACAATCTTGAGCTGCTACCTGAACAGCTTCCTGAACATCAAAAACTGGAAAAAAAGTGGTTTCTTTTTTCTTTGATACTAGCAGTCGCTGTTTCTTATCAAGCTTCGCCCCACTATAAGCTGACTGCTGAGACGTTTATCACGCTCAATCGATGGCAGAACACGCGTTTTTCGAATCTCTCTCAATATTTGTTCGTTTTGTAAAATATCGATTCTTTTTCGGAGCCTGAACTGTCCGTATTGCGCCGCAATCAAACATCAAAAAATATCGCCCAGAATGAGAAGGGATAAGATTAAAATTCCCCCGGGAAGTATTTTCTAGTCCTCGTCCTTCTTTTTCTTTTTTATGCTAATTGTTTCGGGTCTTTGCAATGCTACCCACGCGGAGCCGGCGGCGATGTAATAAGAGCAATCGCGTATACTCTCAACACATTCAAGATACACGACAAAACGACCAACCAAATAAACACGAACTGCAAATACACTTACGAGAGATTTTCCAAGTACAAATTTTGGTCTATTGTTCGCAAAGACAACCTGGTCAATTTCTCTCGACAAGGCGGTGATATAATAAACCTCAACACATTTGTTTGTTTGTTTGTTTGTTTTCTCTACAAAGAATTGCACTGTTTATAATTTGCCACGGTTATTTCTCTGTTTTAGTACCACCGAGACAGAATAAGATCGTAAAACAAAACAAAAAACGAAAGATCGATATACATAATGTCATATTTAACCCTCACACAACTTTCACGTAAATGAAGACAGAAATGCATTAACAGCTTTCGTCACAAGCTAACGGAAATGTAGATTCTATTTTTTTCACAGTCTCAAACCTTCAAACTAAAACGAGTGAAGTTTAAGAGCATTATGTGGTCAATTCAAACACGATTGTCCGATGATTTTCTAAGCTGTGAATGCAAAGACAAGTGCATACAAAAAAAAGAACAATGGATTACAGGTAGGACATTATCATCTGTAATGGACATGTGCAACACATTATTTACGAAGACAGGATTTTTTTTTTCTCTGAAATAACCAGAGAGCTTTCTACATTTCTATGGTTTCACCTTCTTTTGGAATATTCTCTTTGCACTGTTTGATTGATATGGTTTCTTTACTTGATGCGATTGTCCACTTCTCAGATGCGTATTATTTTCCTTTCAACATTTTGTTTAGTTTAATCTCATTTTGATTTATCTGCCGGGGTGAGTTCCGCTGCTCATGAAGTGAGGAGGTGGTGAAATTTTACATGACTTTAAAACGCCATGTCACGAATTGATTTGAACTGAACATACACAAAAATATGCTTATGATTACGATACCAGGAACACTGAATATTCCACAGATTTATACTTAACACCAGAGAAAAATTAAACAAAGGAAGAGGGGAAATTAAACTAGACAGGATAGATATTGCGGACCCCAGCAGTTACTCTATGGGAGCTGGCATTCACATACGTGTAGACTTGTTGAATCATCTTGCCACATACATACACACGGAAGAACACGATATCAAATTCTTGTCGTGGTTTCAATTCTCACCGTCTACCTTGAATTGCATTGAGATAAAATGAAAATGGTCTATATAAGCTTTTTTTTTCTTAATTTTTCAACAGAATAAACCCTGTTTCATTCCCACGGCAAAACAAATCTATCCAGGAGCTCAACCAGGGTAGCAGTATGTCAACGTGTTTAGCGTCCTTCACCTCGATTTAGAGGGAAAAGGGAGAAAAATAATACCTGCACTCTACTGCTGGGAGAAACCAATTAGAAAAAAAAAGAATTTTAACCCCTTGAGACGTACGTTCGTCGTCTGTACAGAACTGGAGTTGGGTCAACAGTGAAAGAGGCTTACTGCAGAATTTATTTTTACATGCACTTGAGTTCTTTGGCAATGCGTTTCCTTCGATATAGATCATGAACATATTAAATCTGTCTTTTGTGCGTTCACACTCCATTTCACACATTTAAGATATATCCACTTGCTTCGACATAAAAAATATATCACAGATACATTAACATAAAAACGTACAATTAAAATCGAACTATCATATTTCGTAATATCTTCATATATCTCTTCAAATTTACCGACCCTTTTTTGCCCGAGGGATGCTATAGTATTTTAGTCATGATGGAGGTCTTTGTGAGTTTCCGAATCTCACAGTGAGCATGGAAGGCTCAGTTTGAGCAAAATGGGGTAGTAGAAAAGGTGGTTCAAACACAATTCACTTGACTTTCTGGTTTATCTGTCTAAGGGGTGAGTGTAACAAAAAATGAAGGAAAATCAAATCAGTTCAAGGAATAGCTTCTTCTTTTCCAGTACCTGTAACTTACGTGCTCATTGCTATATTTTTTCATCTTGACGAATCAGATCACATGATTACTACATCGTCACATCATTAACTAATATAGTTTTTATAGAATCCACAATCGTCTGCCATAAATTTTTGCTGTCATAACCTACGTAGGGGGAACAACATATGTAGTGAGTGACCACGGATACACTTTGATACTCCAAACAGACAAAAACATGAATTCTCTCAAAAATATGGCATCAATGTCAACATGAGGATAATTCCTCGCGAAGAGCATATTTTGCTGAATTTTCTCATTTCGTTTTAAAACGCGGGTAATGAATGATTACACCACCTCATCCACACTTTACTACAATACCCGACAAGATAATCACTAAAGCCTCTTTATCTTCTTTTTAGTCTCAAAGACGACATAAAAAAAAAGAAACAGAGAAATTCTCTCTCGTATTTCTTCCATTTTAGTTGCCACTGTACCATTGTAACCCATAACATTTTTCCATAGCACACATTACTGTTATCTCTCATAACTCTCGACTTAATACAGAAGGAGGATCAATGCTCTCCTAAATTCTATGTTAAGCTTTGTTTTGGTTCATCATTATATATTTACAAATCTACAAAGTCGTTTCTGTGGAATACCCTTATGATTGAGAAGTCAGAACGTGGCAGTGGACTTACGCACATTCCATGGCCACAGCCGAGTCAGACACTGTTAAGTCCATGGCGCTGCCCGCCGGAGCTCCCCGGTCGCTAGTCGGTACCATCCCGCTACGCCGCTGCATCCCTGTAACACCGCCTCTTTCAAAATATCGAAACTGATTTTTACACGTTTTTAGGCGTATCAATTTCATCACCTTTTTTCGGCGAGATTTGGTGCACGCTTGAAGTCAGACAGCTGAATTGTTTCTGTATGATTGAAGACTCGCTCGATGGTTTCACCACGTTGTCATGCACACTTAACTTTTTCACACATGTGATGTAGGAATACAGCGTTGAATTTGTGCAGAATACCTGGCTGCTCGACGTCCTGATATTATTGTCCGGGGTGAACTAGACGCGACATCTTCTAATCCCAGCCGAAGAATCACCCTTTTCTCTTTAGCATTAAGTGATGTTGGAGGAACAAAAGGAAACATTTGTCTCTCTATAGTCTGCTATTGCTAACGCCAACTGCACGAGGAGGTCGGAATTCGCGTACATTGAAAACAGTCTCTGTATTTCATCAGCTCCAGTGCGGGTGGAACGGGCGCGGTGAATGCAGAGCCTGGCCCTGTATGTAACGGTGCTAGCACGGCGGCTGACGTATTCATCGCTAGTAAGCTCGCCGGCGGGCCCCCAGTGGCGGTGAGTGCCGTACAGGTAGTGGCGGTGCTCGTAGTTGTCGGCGCGCTGCTGCCCTTGAGTAGGCTGTCGATCGTGAAGGTGGCCCGGCTTGTCGGCGAGGTGGTCGACACGTTCCCGCCGGTAAGACCCACGTTTAGCAGGCTACTTAGAGCCCCATTGTCCAGGCTTTGATGTGCCGTCGCAGGGAGGGGTAGTGCGACCGGTGGGGGTATGGGAGATACGAAATGGTAAGGCAATAACGTGTGCGGGTGGTGAGGGTGGGGAATACCTCCCATGGTGTAGCCAAACGGCCTGCTCGTGAGCCCGTACGGGCCGGCCATAAAGGGACCGTTATCTCTTAAAAAATCGGGTTGCTGCCTCTTATACCTTTTTCTCCTCCTCAAAAATGACCCGTTATCGAACATGTCCTCACTGGCGGGGTCCAGGGTCCAGTAGTTGCCCTTACCTGGGTTTCCCGGCTCGCGGGGGATCTTGATAAAGCAGTCGTTCAGCGACAAATTGTGTCGTATGCTATTCTGCCAGACAGGGAATTTCTCCCTGTAGTATGGAAATCGATTCATGATGAACTCACAAATTCCACTGAGTGTCAGTCTTTTCTGAGGTGATTGCAGGATCGCCATTGTGATAAGAGCTATGTATGAATAGGGCGGTTTCACCAAATTCGTCTTCTTCTTGTCGTCTGCCGAGTTTTTCGAGTCGTCGGCTTTGACGTCGACATCGTCCTTCTCCGAGCCCGCCGACAACGCCGAAGGCGAGTCGCGATCGTGTGTCATATCCACCTCGACATCGTCCGGCTCAGAGCCCACCGCCTCTTCCGAGCACCGCGAATCGTCGGCAAAGCCGGCTGACTTGGGCAGGTAAATATCCCGCGAGTCCACCACGGCGGCGGCAATGCTGTGGCCCACCAACTCGGGCTTCCGACAGTCGCCCTGCTGTTCGCTTCCAGCACGGATGTTTATCCCTTCCATCACGTCCGCGGCGTTCACGATCATTGCTGGAATTCAAAGCCCCTGATGCGATGTACGATTTTTGGGCGAGCGTCTCACTGCTCACTGTTTATCCCACAACCCGGCCAGAGGATCTCAACAAAGTTACCACTCTCCACGCGGCCTATAAACCAAAGTCGGATGTTGAAAGAGGGCAGGTGAGTACAATGGGGTTGACCGAGAAATCAGGTACGAGTGCTCGGGTGCTGATTGTATATGTGTATCCTGGCGGCCGACTCAGCACCTTCATTCTTCCTCGCCGGTGTGCTCGTCCCTAGTAGTCATGTTTTGAGTGGACTGAGTCACGTGGTTCCAGACGCCTGTCATTTGTCGGTCGTTCCTGCTTCATTTACATATCAATGAGCGCGCAACTTAGTAGTGAACGCCTCTCCCGATAATTAGGTGATTGGAGAGGGCAAACAATGGCGAGTAGCGAATCAGGCTGCGCGAAACTCTCCGCGGAAGAAATGGCCAGTGATACGGGGTGAATCTCTAGAAGAAAACGAAGCAAACCAGCTTCAGGATACCTCGATTTCTTCTGCTCTGCCCACCTCGACTTGATTTTGTTGACAGTTGAGTGTAGTAGACACGAGATAAAGTGAGCTGGTATTAGCGATCAACCCCGTGCCCTGTTGATCTAGCTCCGGCCTACCCACGAAGAAATATACAGAGTTCCCTTTGATCATTTTTTCCCCTCACTCCGTGAACATCGGCTACTGACTTGGGTGACGGTCGCTCCACACAGCGCCCTCAATCGGCAAATACTAACCAGAGCTGTGGAACACTTTCACTTTTTCACACTGACAAATGTTTAGGAGTCGGGATGAGGAATCACGTTGATGCCCATAAGTCACCTGATGATTTCCTACATCAAATTCCTTTTCAACTGCTTAAAATTGTGACAACCAATTCACAGAAGAAAAACAAAAACAACACTGTCGATTTTTATCATAAGCTCCGTCCATTTGCATACGAATTTAACGGCACGGCTGTCTAACGGAGGGGCCATTCGGTCAGTGAGGGTGGCATACAGATGATCATTCAATATGGATAAATTAATAATCAACTATAATTCTTGATACTGGACAACGGTTGAGGAGAATAAGATGATTTAAAAAATAATGTCACATGAACACGGATTGGAATCTTGGATAACATTACGTTGAATGATCATGATAAAGACAATGTAGTTATTTCTGTGTAAGTAGCAGGACATAATATCGTGTTCTAAATGTCCAACGGACCATTTTCCGCATGCAAATTATGAAAACGACCATAAACGTCTTCATTAAAACAACAATTGTTAGTAGGTATGAAAAAGAAGCAACAGTGAGCGAATTTAACGACAACGATTGACTTATTTGTCATAATTATCATTTTAAAAATTCAATCATTTTGTATGTCATGTAACATCATGTCATGTGCTCATTTTGTGATTAAGCGATGTAAACATTGAAAATATCTGAATACGTAAAAAGTGTTCAGATTATCGGGGGAGGAGATGCATGCAATATTTTTCTTGTACATGGTATCCTTTTTCAAGAACAAGCTCTTGAAGTTTAAAGTAGCAGTGAAGGTGGATATTTCTACGTAATTCGACTCGAAAGATGAGTTTAACGCAATTTCAAATCTACTGCAGTTGCTGTGACACAGCGCAGACCTATCGCCCTTTCCTCCCATTCGATAGCGAACAGACAGACTATTATAGTCTGTCTGTAATAGACGTGCATCGCAATGATGTTTTTTGCACCCTGGCAATTTGTTGACTGTTCATGGGCCGACGTTCGGAGAAAAGAGGGCGCGCTTTAACAAAAGTTAACGGTGTGCCGGGACGAACCGAGACTTGGTCGCATTGACGTGAGCTTTGACTGCGCACTGGTGTTTAACAACGCTACACTTGTATCCTTCTCGGTAACTAAATTGCAAAGTAAGGAGAAAAGAACGGGGATTTTTTTTTTAAATACTTTCAAGTCATTGTAGTTTTGGAAAAAAAAAACTGATTGGAAAATAGTCATATATTTCAACCACTTTTCTGCACACCACGTTTAGCTGACATCGGAAGGAGTGGCGAATAGTCAATGAAGTCAACATTTCTGCCTAATTGTGTTATTAAACTATTATTAAATTATTATTTAAGAACGGTAAAATAATTTGGAAGACTTTTTCATTTTACGCAGAAAAAAAGAGGGAAATGAAATACAAGCTACGGCGCAGAAAGGAATAACATTTCACCAAAGCTGCATAGGTTATCATTTTCGTTGAGGTGTAAAAGAAAAAAGTATTGGTTACCGAACTCGATGAAGGAGAGACTTTTATATTTGTTTCTATTAACTGATAAGGTAACCGGAAAACTAGCCTAAGTGACTGATAAGAGAAATGATTAGGCACTACATTTTCCCCCCTGTAAACCCTTGAAAATATTTAAACATTGTATCACTGAATTTTATACTTGCAGAACGACTCTCCAAGAGCTTTACGTATATAGATAGATGTGAGAGCACCACAATATTACTGAATTTAGTTTCAGTTATCTAAAGACCATCGACAGTCGCAGTTCTATGAGACTAATTACAATTTCATGTAAACCATTTCTTCCGATTGATTTGATTTGATTTCATTTCATTTTATTTCATTTCCAGTCATTTTATTTGTTTTGCACTTCCAATGAAAAATTATACACAATCCAAAACACAACATAATTTTCTGAATACAAAGTAATTCAAATATCTATATCAGCACGTGAATTATTGTGATAAGGCAAAAAGTCATATAAAATTAGTCAGCGCTGTATGGAATATAGTCTCAACAAATTGTTGTTGTTGTTGTTCTTGTTGTTGTTGTCGTCGTCGTCGTCGTCATCGTCGTCGTTGCTGTTGTTGTGTTTAGAACCAAGAATCTCAGTCCGTCTGTTGTTGTTGTTTATAGAAAGAAAGAAGAGAGAGAGTCCGTCTTTCCTTTGTAGTCTTGATGACACGCACAAAAAAGAGAGGATAGTTTGAAATGTGCTCACACAGGGTTGTGACACATGCGTTCTTGAAATCCTGCAATCATTATCATTATTATTGCAGGACTTGAGAGAACTCATAAGGGTTTGAAAAAGAGGGTGTGGAATAAATGAAAGAGGGTTTGTCATTATTTTGATTTTTACTTGGGTCATCATGAATAGGCCTACCTGCGATGACAACCAGATCATTTTTAGGAAATCAAATAAGATAATTGATATTGTCAGTAATGGAATATAACATTATGTGTCAGCTTCAAGCTCTATTGACATTTTCCTAAACGGTGTATGATAATATCATGCCGTCTAAAACAAAGTTTGTTTGACACTGCATGACGTATAGCATGCATCGCAAATGAGGGGGAAAAGACACCAGAAGGGTAAGTGAACAATATTCATGGTTGCAGATTTATGGTCAACTAGAGACCGTAATAACATGCAACGTCTCGGATGAGGTGGAATACTCATTACTTTAATTCATGCTCACAAAGATGATATGATGTGGTTTTTTTTTTTTTTTTTGTTTACGAATCGCGCCTGTGACATAAGAGAGAAAAAATAAATAAACAAACAGACAGACAGACGGACAGACAGATGATGAGAATGTTATCCTATGTAACAAGGATATCCTCTTCAGTGTTAATGAGGAATTTAACCGACATATTATGATAACATTTTGATTCAATGAATGCAGAAATTTTAGAAGAACATTAAAAAATCAGTAAAACTTGAAGGAAATCGGACGATCCATTAAAAAGTTATATGTTTAAAGTTTTAGCTAAAAACCATGTACTGTGATGGCTTGACAGGAGGTCTACAAAAATTTTTGATGTCACACGGGACAGACATGTCAAATTACCGGAATTCCACATTTATCGCATAATGAAAGCGCGCATTGCTTCAGAAGGCAGGGGAATAACATTACTGATAGCATGATAAAATCAGGAAAGGATTTTCATTAAAAAAAAAATGAAAATATGTAGAATTATGGGATTATTTATAATTATCATCGTGTCTAAGAAGACCACTGCACCACTTAATTATTTCGTTACGATGTCGTGCCGCTTTCGACATTTGGAAAACAGGAGTTTCCCCACATCCGATGGTCAATCACAGCCCGATGCGTCACACTTTGCTGAGAAGGCAGCCTCACAAAAAATGTTGTAAAACATTTTTGCAGGTTAGTCTTTGATCACCCAGACCCAACATCACCTAACCCCCTTAGATGTCGGCCTATGTAACACCTAACATGTTTGTGGTGAAGTTGAATACTGGTTTTTGCTGAACTGAAGTCCATCTTATGAAATCCATTTCTTTGCAAACGTCACCAGTGATCATTCGGATCGGGGGGGGGGGCTGTTGTGGCTTAGTGAATGAGACAAGGGACTGTCATTTTGAGGTTCGTGGTTCGATTCCCCGGCTGGCTGAGACGGTTGGCCCCTTCAGTAAGACACTTCATCCTCATTGCTCATTGTCTGTAGTTCTGCGGAGATGACATAAAAACCGTTGGTCCTGTACTGCTTTCTAACGTAACGTAAGACAAAAACAGAATGCAAATCAAATACAAATGAAGAGTTTTATCGCAAAACGACCAAACTCCATTCTTGTTAAGTTGAGATATTTGTGATTAACGCTGCTAAAAAACAGAAAAAAAAATAATGAGAAAATACAGGAGTTCTAGAATAGTCCTTGTCATGTCACAAGTGAGGTTTTACTGGAAAGGTTAAATTTTTCTCTCTCTGATGATGGACTTCCTTTGAAATGTTTTAAAATGGCGCGTAGCTCATTTTGCAATAAAACTCTTCAAATATAAATCATGTGCAACTGACTGGTAAATTGCCCTTCATCGACGTAACATAACACATATAACTGTATAACCGAGTATGTATGTCCATAGGTTTTTAATCATGGCTATTACTCAAACGATGAATAAGAGGTGTACATTTATGTCCATGAAGGTCAATCTATTAATCAGCTGCAATGAAAAGCAACTCGAGGCAAGAATCATTAACAAAAAAAAATCAGGTGTTTGCATATTCATACGTAATATGAATATATATTCGTATTATATTTTTCGACAACGTTGTGCGTATGATGTAATATTTTACTCACATTTATAGCGAGCTGATGCACTATAGTGGGATACAATGCTTGATAATTGAGTTACACGGCATGAATCCTACAACAACAACACACGATCAACTTTGCTTCATCTGGCTCCATGTTTTTTCCGGCACTGTTCTTTTCACAGACATGTTTCATGTAGGGAATTCCGGTATTCCCCGCTGTACTGTAACAGCCATCTCTTGCCCTAATATGCAACGCCAATAATGTCGTTCTATATGATATTTGTGTGTATGTGTATGCGTCAATTGCGTATGTGTGCGTGTGTGCGTGTGTGTGTTAGTGTATGATTATGTGCATTTGAGGGTTTATGAATACATCAACGTTGCCATCAGCGATGAAGGTAAATAGGGTAAATGAGTAAATGTAAAATCTTAATTGCAAACCTAACGTGTTTCTGTACCAGCGCCGTAATCAAGGTCGCCCATAATAATCCTGACCGGTTTTTTGGTTGGACATCGTGTAAACAGACAGCAGCCACTATACATTGTAATGACAACCGCGAGGGTCTGTTTATTCGAGACTGGGCTGATCAGATGAGGGAGGTATTTGGGAGTAGAAACCTTGGTCGGCTATTTAGTTAACAGATGAAGCGGCCTTGAGGTTCGAATGAGTGACGGGCGGAGACCAGACGGCCGCTCCGCAGGTGAGGGGGAGAAACCCGGCGCGGATCACACGGCAGCTATCGTCGCTCCCGCCATGTTTTTGAGAGTCGGTGAACCAGTTCTCAACTACACGCCCTGTTCAAATGATTATGTTCCCATTGTTCCCTGCACCTTGTTACTCGTGACAACCTCGAATCTTTCAAAATGTCTTAAATATTTATGAGCTTGCCCATCCTGGCAATTATAGATATGTTTTTATCTACTGCTTTCAAGCATACGGCTACTGTATCTATCTCGCCTTAATGCATAGTAGTACACAACTGTTACCATCTTCCACTCTCGTCACATGTACTCTCTGACAGTTTCTATCGTAATAATTACTTAGTCCATGGGATTGATTCAGTTCTTACATTCCTCGAGAAAGACGAAGGGATTCTTAAATCGAATACAAGTAGTCAAACATGAAGCACTATCAGCTGCAAATAATGAATCGCAATGATGGTTAACACACGAACAACCATCTGTTGGGGATAATGGCTGAGGCTCTGGGCATTCAAACTGCAGGTTCCGAGTTCGAATCTTGCCACGGTGCCCTACGTATCATCTTGGACCAGTGAGACCCGACAAGATGGCTCCCCCACGATGTTCCTCGTCACCTAGCTATGCAAATTAGTACATGGCAAAGCCGGTATAACATTAACTTCAGGGCTCTGTGGAATGGAGGTGTTAACATTAATTGAAGAGTTTACCCTGTGTGACGAAGTCCACACATGGTTGTTATTATCTTCATCATCAAAATTATCAACCACATTTGGCAAAAATGGATATGACGTCAAATGTATTGCGAATACATTTACTTTGCCACCTTCCACAGAGAGAGAAAATACGACACACTGTCGTGCAATGTGCACGAAGAGAACGAAGAAAGTGAAGAAAAAAACACTAGTGAAGTAAAAGTGAGAATTAAAACGGAACAGAGCTATATATATAGTCCTTGGACATTACAGTTCTTCTATTTCATATCATCCAAAATGAATTCATTTTCAGAGTTATGTCTATATTTCATATCAAATATCACACGAGTTGAACATGACAGGTAATGACTAATGCAGGTGTGCATGGTTTCAGGAAAGAACAGCAGTTTTGGAAGAGCATGTGTATTATTTCCAATGAGTACCTGTAAAGAAGCAGTTTACGACCAAACGGAAATGACGCCCTCACAAAAGAAGAAATAAATATCACCACTTATACAGAAATGAAAGAGATAAGATGCTGCACACTAATCTTCGATCTGTCGTCTTTGGCCTATCATGCCATGATTTCTTTCAAATTAGTTGCTATTTCACCTCTGGAAAATCTGTATTTGGTATCCTTTACCGCTGTTTCAGCGAAACAAGTGAAGGAATCCACATAATATAGGGACTGTACAGAACTGGTTGAGGTGGGGATTCATGTTTTGAACATTCCTAAGTGAGATAATGAGAAGGACTCAGCGTTTATTTGATGAAAATTGGTTTTGAAATGACTGAGATATCCAAAAAAAAAGTGATAATAATAAAAGGCGACAGGCCACGCCTTTTATAGGGATTCTTTGTTTCACCTTGTTTTTGGATATCTCAGTCATTTCAAAACCGATTTTCATCAAATAAACCTTTGATACCCATTAGAATCGCATGCTCTTTGACATCTCATAGAGTGGTTTCTGAATATCTCACAAAACGTTAAAAGCTAAATCCTCACCTCGACCAGAACTGTACACACCCTTAGCTATTAAGTTTAAATTAACCTTAGAATCGAATTTTACGCTGCTTTCAACTAATCGAAATTGAGCTTCACAGATTTCCCTTAGACTTAGTCATGCATGGCTGAAATAGGGAGACGGTTGTAAGTCCTTTGATATCGAGATCAACTTTCAACGCTACAAAACTCCAGTTTGAAATCATTTATATAGCAGTTGGCACATTATGATAATTTATTTGGAATAAAGTTATGCACTGATCCATATACGTGAAATGAAAAAGAGTAATGGAAACGAAAGAAAGAAACGTGTTGTCCATTTATAAGCCGTTAGAATGGTAATCATGCCCAGTATCCAATGGTGTATATTGTCCATGACCAATCTCTTATCGATAAGAATTGATAATTATAAAGGTTATCAGAGGGTATGTAAATGCCCGATAGTTTTTTTTTTTTTTTCTAGTTTGTTTTTTGTTGGTTTGGTGTTTGTTTTTTTTTAGTACATTGATAAAGAATTTGATGGTTCGTGTTTGACACACGTTGAGGGAATATGGCGACAGGTGTATCAAACACACTGACAAGTATTGTCTGTTCTCCCCGAGTCATAGTGCTACATCCCTGATAATGTCTGCCCACGTACCACGTCAGTCAGGTGAGGGCGATATCTAAAAAATGAGTACAGGTGGCGATTTTTCTTTTTCCTTTATCTCACCTTTCCGGGGGTCGGAAGATACAAAAATTTCAGCCTCTTCCCGTTGCCTAAACAAAGCCTCATGAGAAATCGTAAAAAGGTGTAAGGACGTGAAGGTTACGCAATCAAAAGCAACAGAGAGAAAGGTGCCTATTATGGGGCATTTTGGGCGTATTATTTCGGTTTTTCTTATCACGCAAAAATGAGGTTAAGCCATGTAAACGAGGCAGTTGGGAGAACCCGGCTGTCTGGCCGGAACAGAGACTGATTAGGCATAAAGAGAGAAGACAAATAGAGCGACACTTCTTGGACTACTGCCGCGAGTGCACTCACAATATTATTGAAGAAACCCTGCGTTGATAAGCGAATCCCACTGTGAATAAAACCGCCCAAATCAAACAGAAAAAGAACTCTCTCAAACCGGGCCGAAGTGGGGGTCTTGTATTAGTGGGGATAAGATGATAATAAGAGAAGAAAGGTAAGAGTTTTTATTTCGAGGACACCTTCTTCACGCTTTAATCAATACGAGGCGCTGTCACTCAAACTATAGGCGCTTCTTTCACGTGCGTGTCGATCTGGACGTAAGGAGGTTCGGGGAGGGGGAGGGGATGAAGGGTCGGTTTTTCAATGCAAGCGCTAAGCTGATTTGTGAGGAGGTGTGAATCGCTTTATACCTACCTACCTTGTGTCAACCAAAGAGCTATGCTATGGAAAGAAGGGCGTAACTGTTTAGGTGGGGATGGCGGTTGAGTGAAGTACGCCGCTCCGCATAGACACTGGCCGCATCCCGGAGTTAAACGCCACTCAAAGACCCGTGTTTGTTCCTTCTCATCATCCCTATTGATCTGTGCACAAAAATAGTTTTCTTTGGGTGAAGGGCCGTTTGAATTAAGCCCTTTTTACAATAGAAAAAAAAAGAAAGAAAGAAAAGAGAACTGGGGAAAGTTCGGAAAGGGGGCGGGGGACTATAGACCTATTCGGTTTTGAAACACTGTAACGTATGTCGGCCATACCTGGGGAACTTCCAGAATGAACAGATGATTCAATGGGTTATGCAGCGAGTTAGATCAGACTCTCACCTCCCTGGTCAGATGTATTGCTATGTCAGTGCATAAATCAACGATTGATAAGACACACTGACCCCCCCCCCCCCCCCTCCTTATGGTTGAAATAGACATAAACATGAGGAAAAGCACCAAAACCGTACAGGTCTGTATAAGCTAGTTCAAAGTTCAGCAATGGTCTGCATTGACCTCTGAATCAAGGACTTTTCAAAGCATGGATCTATCTTTTAATTAGAAGAGCAGTCCTTGAAAACAACCAAGCATGAAGTGGTAATTTACTTGCGAGTGCCGCATGACTAGATTCTGTTAATTTAGTTGAAAGGAATAGGCCTACACATTTACCTGTACATTTCGATGTGTCCCTAGCTCACACATGAATATTCACAACAAAGTTTACATGGACGCCTTTCCAATTTTCAATTACCTCAGTTACAAGTCCATTTCAAGAGAAGGTCTTCAATGGCCTTCACCTGCACTTGCTCAAATTGTAAACATAAACTCAATAATGATAACTGGCTTATATAGACTTGTTCGGTTTAGACTTTTTTGTTCTGTGTTGATGTATATTTCAACCATACCTGGGGGCTTCAGTATGCCTAACAACAGTTCATTTATGCCCAGACACAGCAATACTCCTAGACTCATTGCATAACCCACTGGGTCATATTTTCTTCTTATTTTGGAAGTCTCCCCTCCCCCCCCCCCCCTCCCCCTTTCCCCCAGTTATGACAGCGGATGACAACAACGAGCTTTAGATCTGTGATGCGAACGATAAAGACGGCACTGTTAAGCTTTAAAAAAAAAGAAAGAAAAGGTGTTCTGCAGCTGTATCCATTGTTCAACCCGGGAGAACGCGTCGTCTTAGCGTTCGCGTCGTAGATCTAAAGCTCGCTAATAATGAGGTGGCTGTCGAATCGAGGACGAGATTCATGGCGAACAAGGCTCCCTTGCTGCGTCAGAGGGGTAGCCACAGGTCAACCTTTTTTTCCCCTCACTGATGTTTAACATGTCTTCCAATGAAGACACGCCTAGTCAGCTAACCCGAATACTGACTTATTCTATATGCAAGAAGGTACTATAGGCAGTTTCCAACCATCCCTGCTCTTATATGCAAGCTCGCCTTGTACCTCTTTACTTTGTGTCGAAAGGCGATCATGCATGGCGACAGGGAAGTTATGGACAAGTTTGGAGAATTCATGTTATGAATGTCTCTCTCTTTCTATCTGTCTGTCTGTTTGTCTGTCTCTTTCTCATTCTTTCCTCCCTTTTCTGTTTTTTTAATCTCTCGTTTTCTTTTTCACACACCTACCTATATGTGGTAGGTGTGCGAAAAAAAAAGAAGTATAAAAGTAACGTACTTTAGACTGATTAAATTCATTATGTGTTATATAATGATTATATCATTTTAGTCTTTATATGCTGGATTTCCAAAGTATGCGTTTCTGTTCATTGTCATGGATATAATATTACAAATACAACACTGTATAATTTGTGTGGAAACTTAATAAACGAAATGACATGAAATATAGTACAGTATTCATACGTTCATACATACACGTAGAATAGTGAACATATACGTGCATATACGTACATCGGTGCGAAAAAAAAAGTGCTTAACAAAAGTGGTAACATACATGCTCCCACTTTTTCTTGATGTTGTTTCCTTTTTTGTAGTGGGGATATTGAGTAGGTTATTGCTTTGTCTCCTCTGCTTTTTTCGAAGATGATACCGGAACAAACGTCTTGTAACTGGTAGCCATTATTTGCTCAGGTGCAAAATAAAAAAAAAGAAAAGAAAAGAAAGAAAGGGACAAAACAAAACAAAGCAAAAGGAAGAAAGAAAATAGAAGAAGTAATAACAAAGAACATAATCATCTGAAGGTCACGAGGACGGCTAGGGTTTAGTCTATAGAAATGATTGGATCCATATCGCGTCTCTTGCCGTGGCCTCGGCAGGATTGACCAATAGAATAATGACTCTCATGTTGAGAACATGCAACATACTTTGTTCGATGCCACTTGGCTACAAGGACACGAAGCCTGCATCCTATCATACATTACAAAGGGGGTAAGTATCTACGAGACAGGGTAGCGGCCTTGGATTTTGCCAAACCTAAAGTGGCTGAGGGTTATTCCCTTCTTACTCCGGATATCAAGATTGATGACGAGAGCATTAGGAAAATAACATATTGCTTGCAAAGGATAAATCTCCTCTAAAATTCAAACAATTTCAAAGTTATTTTGCCACCCATTCAAAACTTTTTTTTTCCTCATTCCCTTTTAAATGCGCCATCTCAAGAAATAATTAGTCACGTTGGTCAATGTAGGTTCCTATAAGGAGTGAAAATCACCTGAAAATCGTACAAAATTATTTTGGTTTGTAACAGGTAAACTGGTAAAGGGGTAAATTTCTTCCTAAGCTGATGTTCCATGTGCAAGAAATGTCCGTCACAACCTCCTTTCTCCTCCGTCTTAGAGAACATGGTTCAGCACAGAAATGTGATTTTTATCTTATCATCTAAACATGTATGTTATTTTTTATTTCATCATTTTTCGGATGACGGTAAACACTTGAAGTACATTGTATTTGCAAGTCGTTACGTATTTTTTTTCTAATGATAAAGTTAATAACAATTATGTGAATTTCATTTAGGAATTCGTTACTGAAACTGTAAGAAAAGAAACAAAAAAAAAATTGACAATGTAACTTTCATATCAATGTTTTGTCACATGAAAGGGCAATTTTCATTGGATTTTGGGTTGTTGTTTTTTAACCCAATGTTAGATGGTTTGGGTCACATAGAATTAATTGACTGTCGAAAACACATGCAGCATATGGCCTATTATTGGTAAACGAACAGACGTATAAACAAATTTAATACACAAGCACACTTTTAAGATTGTGCTGCATATAGGATGTCCGTGTTAACTCCATGGCTTCGGATTATGGCGTTTACTGACACCTCATCATGAACAGATTACTAAGCGATATAAAGCGAGTAATTCACTGGACCAGTCTGCCCAAATACACATAGACTGGTTGAAATATCGGACAGCCATCAGCCGGACTAGACAGAGAAGCGGTAGTGTTCTCAGCGTTCTCTCAATTCTAACGAAGAGAGCGCGTTTATTGTGGCCGTGTTATTTGTTTATCATAACAACAAACCACTCATCTGGCGTGTGTATGGTCATTAAAAGAGTCCAAGCATAATGCGTCTGTGGCAAAAACGCCCTCCTCACCTGACTCGCATTTAATCAATTTCGTTCGCACATCCACTTTACCTGGAGAACCCTTCATCCGTGGCGCCCAACTGTGCGCTGATCTTATCGCTACCAGGCACAAGCCGCATATAGGGTCGTATAGGATCCATCTCCTATCCACCAATCGATCCACTTCAAGCCTCTGACGTCACGACTAATTACCTCCAATAAGGTTATCACAAACTGTCACTTATTCCATTCAAATCGTTGGACTCCCCGCTGGAGGGTCTTTATCCTTCGAAACCAAAGTCTGTCGACGCAATCACTTGCACATACGAAAAGAAGGGAGAGAGAGAGAAATAGATCTAGAATAGCTTAACTGCTTTTATTAGAGGAAAGGGATGATCGATTTTTGTTCACGTATTGTTCTCGAGTTCCTGTATAACTGTTGAGGTTCATCCAACAGCGGTAACAATCATTTAAGTGGATTGTCTATCCAGGGCTTTGTCGCGAGTGTGGAGAGAAAGTTTGGATGTTTTATTGCACAATAATGGCACAAAGATTGGTTTGTGGTCAAAAGAGATCAAATGTTTGCTTGCCGTCCTGCTAATGCTCCTATTATCTCCGCAGATGTGGTAGTTTTAGAGAGTTGCCGAGCTTTTGTCCAAGGGATTTCCATCCCTCTCTCGTTACAAGAGTAACGGACGAATTTCTCAATGACCCCAAAAATCGAGGGGCTGACCAACATAATTGACCGGAAACGAACTGTCAAAAGGGATAATAGGATAGTACAAATAGCGGTCGATATTAGGCGTGTCATTCAATATCACCATTTGCTGGAAGTATACTGTCTCAGCCCCGTCGCCTCCTAGATAGGGTTATTTCTCATAGACTTAACACACGAAGCAGAATGTTCCCGTGATCAAGGGGTTAATAAACTATTTCATACACTGAAATCACTCTATTCATGTACAAGGTTTAACTGAAGAGGTGGAGATTGCTTTGTCGTCACCCCCCCCCCCCCCCCCATTGGTCTCTTCATCATTACTTCCAAGTTAGCTAATAGGCCTACTTGATGATTTACAAGGTTAGGCAAACAGGGTTATTCCTCGATCATTATCAAGGTCTATGAAGACAAAGAGAGCTAACATCAGAACACGTGAACGTTAGCTTTGATGTGGATCGATTCTCAGATTTGCGCACAATCACTGGATCGAGAGTGAGTTAAGTTTTAAAATGTCTAATCAATTAATATCGCATTTTGGAAACGTAACGAAGGAGAGGAAGTGAAGGAAGTATGGAAATTAAAGAAGAATTGAGAACAGAAAGAGGAGAGAAAAAAGCAACAGGAGAAGTATGGGATGGGTAGAGGGGAAAAAATGAGGAGTAGAAGTATAGGAGGCGAGGGGTGTCAACATTTTGAATCTAATCATCCTGACATTTTAAGCAACAAGAGCTCAAGGAAGGCATACTTCATTGCTAGTGTTTATTCCGGGCATCTGTGATGGTATTGACGGAGAAAACAATCTGATAATCAAAGGAATTGATGACGAAGATGGGAAGACCGGAGAGAGATTGGTTTGATTACCAGATTACAACATCCTTCGTCCTACACATCACTTGCTGCATGGGCTCTTTTGCAGGTCGCCATAATTCGCGCCAAAGTCGGACATCGCCGCTGTTTGGCACGCCTTAATTAACAGGGTAATGCGACGGTAATTACTCCGCATCGCTTGGAACAAACAGGATTACTCGAGAGGGGAATATTGAGATAGATAGCAGTGTTTGTCCAACTCTATTCCTGGTCCCTATATCGCACCAATGAATATTTCAATTAACGAATTCCCCGGCGGTTGTCCTTCGCTTGTGGACTACATCAATCCGTGCTTTTCGGACGAATACACTGCGACAAAATGTCTTCCATCCTCTTCTACTTAACGCGAAAGAGGTCCGAATAAGTTTATGTTTGCTTTCTTGTTATCTTAATTTTACTTTCATTGGTTTGTTGTTAATTACTTCCGTAAAACTTAATCAAACAATACAAAACAATGATGAACGAAAAGTGGACGTAAAGATATAACTTCATCAAAGGAGCAAATATATACTGAAATAATATGCATTATCTATATTATGCTCAAAAGATAATATATTGTTTGATTATATTCATACACTTTTCCAACAAACTAGAGATTACAATGTGAAAAAATATGACTACGTTTCCAAAGTGGTCCTTTTTTACGTTCTTATAGGGCCTACCTAATTATTCACTGCAAATATTTCAAGTTATTTTTTTTTCTTCAATCAACATGATGCTCATCACCACAATATGGACTTTTATTGCGATATGATGGGAAATGCTCCTGTGACTTACTGTATCAACAAAACAAATTGACTGTCTATAAATGCACTATCAATATTTTACAATATCAAACGACTGTGAAGATGACACAGTGTAAACGAACTAGAATAAGCCCCTTACGCAGTAATATCCCTAAGACTTCTCTTAAAACTCAAGACATAACATCTTCTTGATTTTTTTTTTTGAAATATTCTTGTCTCAAAAATAACTTTCACCACTTCGAGGAGAACACATTTTGATCTTTTTAATATATCAATTCAGTTCAATTCAAATGAGATATTATTTCCAATAGCACATTTTTGAATGTGATGAGACGTTAATTGCCCCTACCTTTTAAGTAATGAGACATTGCCCATACCCTTTATAATGTTTATGAAGCTTGTGACGTTAAAATACCTCGAAGGTTGAGGTTGAACTCGAGCAAAATGTTGCGACAGGGAGTCGTTCTCATCAGGGAGGTGAACCTCCCTGTTCTCATAGATGAGAGGATCTATTAGGAGTAAAGCTACCGCGGTGTAATCTAAAAAAAAAAATGAACACAACCAAACCGACTATACATTCTGGTCAATTCGCTCGGTTTCCCGACGACGGAAGACTGGCCCAATCAACGGAGAACTTGAGATGAATTGAGAGTCGTCTATCTTCATGGCTTTAAAAATTATCTAGGCATAATGATACTGAACACCGTGCTTCTCTACTAAGATCAAGTTGCCTCACCAAAGCATCACTCTGGAAAAGTGTGACATCAGTACGGGCGTTTATGCTCGCTGGAGCAGAATAAGCGATGGGTTAGTACAAGCAAACTCCAAGAAGCTTTCTTGTCGCATCTGACGTCAAGTTTCGACTCCTGTGTACGAACACTCTTATCTTCCCTCTATCATGTCTGCCTCCTCTTCTCCCTCGCTTTACCCTCTCGTCACATGTTTAACGTACACGCCTTGTATTGCTTTGATTCTTTCGCCTCTTTCTAACCCCACTCTCTCTTAAACATCATCATCATCATCATCATCATCATCATCATCATCATCATCATCATCATCTTCATCATCATCAGTGGGGACGCTATGGCATGGTGGATAAGACTCAGAACTCCCACTCTGAGGACCCGGGTTCGATTCACGCCCAGTGCTTACATCCTTGGACAAAATGTTTTTACCAACCACGTCCCTCTCGGCCCAGATGTATAAGTGGGTGACTTCTGTTATTATCTCAACAGTACTTCCAATCTCTTAACTTATACAAATCTGTATTCCTTCGCGTATTGTCTATTATTGATCACTTCAATTCTTACAACCAATGGCAGTTTCGGTCGAATTCATGATATATTCGTACTCCATTTGCCCGTTAATGCCTCTTTCTCAAACTTTTTTTTTTTAATCTGGCTCCACGTTCTTGTCTATTTCATATTTCTCACCTTCTATTTACCAAAAACTACCTACCGCACCGTACCCTTTTGACAGTCTACGAAGCATCATGCGACGATATTCTCCTGGCTTGATCGTTTGATTCAGTTTAGCAAGCACTAATGAAAGAGCGCGACAATAAATCGCAGTTGATATTCTTCCCGATTCTGATGGCAAGCCTGTTTTCCAACACCTGTGGTGGGATATGCTTTTTGAAAGCAGTTAAAAATAATGGCAACTACGCATAAGATTATGTGATGGATGCACCAGAACTCGGACGTTTATTGCGATGATGTTTGGTGGGCATCTATTACCATCTTTCTCCATCATTCTTCTCTCTCTCTCCCTCTCTCTCAATCCTTCTCTCCATTACCCTCCACACCTTTCCATCTACTGTCCGTCTAATTCTCTTTCTCTCTCGAGATATATATCTCTATACATTTACTTTATGTATGTATGTATGTATCTATCTATTTATCTATCTATCGTTCATTTATTTGTATACCAATAATATTTGTTAATCTGTCTATTTATTTAGCTACCTATCCATTCAATTACTTACCTATCTACATAATTATCTATTTATCGATCTATCTATCTATCCATCTTTTTATTCATTTTTTCTATATACCTATCTATTTTCTTTCTCCATAGACCTCCTCCTCCTGCTCTCTATCCTTCTCTCCCTTTCTCCCTCTCTTCTTTTCCCTTTCTATCTCTCTCTACCCCTGCATCATCCCTCGACTAGATGTGACGCCTGTTTCCTATATCCCAGCGAGCAGAGGGATAACGGATCAATCGGCCGCTGTCTTAGAAACGAGGACCACGGGAAGATAGCGAGGGGTAACATTGGGCGAAAAGCCCCGCGCCACCTGATTCCGCCAACGATCCAAATCCGGCAATCGCGCCGAAATCTACACTCGATTTCGCGCAAGTTGTTGTTTCTGTTCTTCTCCCCATCAAAACATTAATTATCGTTTCGTCCTGCCATTCTCCATGGCGTGAGCTGTCAAACTCTAGAGGGTGTCTTTTTTTCGATTTGCGAAATGGATGCGTCCCCCTCATATTTATTAGGGGGACTATCGGATGATGATAAGGGTTCGATAAACGGCGATGCAGTCCCTTTGCTTAGAAAATAACTCCACGCCGTCCAGTCGAAAGGAAAGCTTTCGGTCATGTATTTATTCAAGTGCGTCGGGATAAAACGCTCCCGGAGCGGTGAAACTTGGAGAGGTTTTACCGGGCAGGTGCGGTATATCATTGTCCGGACATCACGAGGGTAATAACGAGCACTCTCCGCCGGTCCGCAGTTCAGTCTCTCCCCCTCTCTTCCCTCCCTCTTCCCTTCTCTCCCTCTCTCTGCCCCCCCCCCCTCCTCTCATCTCTGAAGATAGGAGATGCCTTTGACCTTAAAAATCCAGCTTACGTTTGATTTCTGGTATTGTCCAACCCGCGTCGGCGTATCATGGCCTTTTTACCATTTTTCACCTTTTTACACCGTCTGATGTGATATACAGATTTGAACGTATAAGAAATACATCTTAGATATTTCTTCTTGTTGTGGGGGGGGGGGGTTCAGCCCTGATGGTTCACAATACATGGAATATAATAATTACATCGATCAAATATCACATATTCCTATATATCATATATTCCTTTTTATTCCTCACAATATGCACAATAATGATCGTAAGTTTAGTATCTTACTTTGTTCTGCTGGTGGATGAACATGATAATTCACTTGAATTGACAAACCAAATTGGATTGAATTAAACTGAATCAAACTGAACTAACTGAAACTGATTTGAAACGAATTGAACTGAATTGAACTGAATCAAATTGGTAGTTTTTGAAGCAAATTTAATTGAACTGAATCAAATTGAATTGAATTGAACTGAATTGAACTGAATTGAACTGAACTGAACTGAACTGAATGGAATGGAATGGAATGGAATGGGATTGAATGGAATGGAATGGAATGGAATGAGATGGGATAGGATGGAATGGAATGGAATGGAACGGAATGGGATGGAATGGAATGGAATGGAATGGAATGGAATGAGATGGGATAGGATGGAATGGAATGGAATGGAGGGGAATGGAATGAGATGGGATAGGATGGAATGGAATGGGATGGGATTGAATGGAATGGAATAGAATGGAATGGAATAGAATGAGATGGGATAGAATGGAATAGAATGGAATGGAATGAGATGGGATAGGATGGCATGGAATGGAATGGGATGGAATGGAATGGGATGGAATGGTATGGGATGGGATGGAATGGAATGGAATGGAATAGAATGGAATGGAATGGAATAGAATGGAATGGAATAGAATGAGATGGGATAGAATGGAATGGAATGGAATGAGATGGGATAGGATGGCATGGAATGGAATGGGATGGAATGGAATGGGATGGAATGGTATGGGATGGAATGGGATGGAATGGAATGGAATGGAATGGAGGGGAATGGAATGGAATTGAGTTGAGTTGAATTACACTGAACTGAAATTATTCTTTTGAGTCATTTCGTGTCATGATGGGAGGTGTCGTGGTCCCTTTAGGTGCACACAACATGGTCTGGGGTTCGAGCCCAGTCGTAGAACTCGTCGTGTTTTAAACAGGACACTTCGTCCACAACCCTCCGCTCCATCCAGATGTATTTGATGGGTACACGTCCCGGTAGGAAGGTGGGGTGTGAATGTGGTTGGAGTTATGGCGCTTGCATGTGCTGTATGAGCGGCAGCCGGGTCAGTGAAGACCATCAGGGAATGGAGTGGGTCTACTGTAGGTGAGGGTTTGAATGATATATCATCGTGAAAAGCCTTCAGTAATACGATGTGTTTGAAAAGCAGAATGCAATTAATGATGAGAACACAGAAAGTACATGTAATAATAACTTAAAGGGATTGTACAGTACTAGTTGAGGTGGGGATTCATGTTTTGAACATTTCTTAGTGAGATAATGAGAAACATCCTATGAAATATGAAAGAGCATGTAATTTTAAGAAGTATTCAACGTTTATTTGATGAAAATTGGTTTTCAAATGGCTGAGATATCCAAAAAAAAGTGATAATAATTTTTACCTTGTTTTTGGATATCTCAGTCAATTCAAAACCGATTTTCATCAAATAAACTTTTGATACCCCTTAGAATTGCATGCTCTTTGACATCTCATACAGTGGTTTCTGAATATCTCGCAAAACGTTAAAAGCTAAATCCTCACCTCGACCAGAACTGTACACACCCTTTAAATTGTGTACTGCATAGCAGCAATCGCAATGGTAGAAACTGTGGTATTAGCATTATATTAAATTATCATCGTTATCGTCATCATATCAGCACGTCTACTTACTTTGGATTTCCAAAGATTAAACCTGATTTCAGTTCTCATGTCGGCACACTTTTACGAGTTTTGTTTTCTCATATCCCGGCAGTATATCAGTATGGCGCATCACGTGATTTGGCGTGAGCTCATACGACCTCAGCATGTTAAGTGCACAATCATCGTTTAGGTTTGATTATTTAACATTTGACGTAGGGATTTTTTTTTTCCTCCCGTATTTACGAAGGGATTCGAGCGCCCGCACTGTAAAAACACAGACACAGACGAAAATAGAGCCGGGTCCTGATCACTTCTGTCATGAGCTACGTCGGTCGAAGATTGTGGTTGACCATAAGGACTAGAGGAGAACTTGGAGGACCAAAGGAAATAATTTTTGATAAATCGAGGCGATAAGATGAGTTTTGTTTGAAGTGGAACGAGGAAAACATCAACGATGAAGAAAGCTATCATCGCGAAGGATTACGTTACCAGACCTGGACGGGGGTTGCAAGACCTCCTGACCCAATTTGTACCTCTGAACTACTCTTCCTTATGAGGCGGTTGGCTATGAAGGCTTTTGTCATGAACATTAAAGGGTAACAGCTCTTTACCCCAATCTATGAGTGGGTGCAATTAATTTTCATATGAGATTATTTTTTTTTAATGGAAAATTCGCATTCCCTCGACTTCTAGCTGTCATTTGGTGAGGATAACATTTTGTCCCTGCCTTTCGCAGGAGGTAAGTCGAATGCTCTTTCATTGTGCTACAAAAATGAAAGAAGTATTTCTTTATGATTATTTTCTTTGTGTCGTTCTACTACTATTACATCACGTATTTTTGTAGCCTTCTTATCAAGTGATGATGGCGTATGAGTTTGACCAAAACGGTTATGATTTAAAACTTTTGAACGGATCTTCCAAATTCCCTCAAACTTTGCTTATGCGCTTTACTCACACTTCTGCATTTACATCATCCAAATGCACATACACCTCAGTTCTTTCTTTCTCTATGTCGACATTGAGCTTTATTTGTTTATCTTAATATCGAACCATCTAAGTCTATCTATCTCTCTATCCACTATGATGATTTCTACTGATTTTTCTTTTCCAGGCCATAAGATTCCACATCTTGCATCCGGAAGATTCCGACAATTGTAGATAGGATGATTTGCCATCTTATCATGTAATCATCTGTATATGGCCATCCTGAAGCTGGAAGAAATGGTTTTGCTTCGCCCAGAAAAAAAAAAGTAACAGGACAATTAACAAACCAAAATGATTACATGATAAAACCAATCAAATTGATGAATAAATCATGATCAAACACAATCACATATGATATTTTCATTCATCATTAATTTCATTTTTTCCATTTTAGATGAAACTGCAACTACCAATAAATTATGTAATACGAGCTCATCATGTTGAAGAGATTGTGCTAAAACCTTGATTGAGAAATCACATAGTGGGGTTGTAGTTTGCCTGGTCTGTATTGCAGTAATTCCTATCCGATCAGTGAAATATTGACATTCGCAACAGGATGGTCATTGTCTAAACGTCCGGTGATACCAATGTTTACCTTACTTCAAGTGCGAGAAGTAAAGATTATCATAAGAAATGATAATGTCTTTTTCTCTCGGCCGTCGAAATGATACTATATCAGTAAATGTTACCATACCGTATCACTACATGACTTACCACTACATTTGACATCGAACTGTCAAACTAATCAGTGCATCTTTGATGATCGCCAACATCATATAATATTGACGATGCTATTGGCGTTGTCATTGTCAGTTTTGTGTACGAAATCACTACGATAATGACACGTTAAACCATTCACCCGATACATGATTACCCTCTGGTCATGAACATTGTTGTCGTTGAAACGACCGGCTATTGTGATGATGTAGGCAAGGCAATGGTAGTAGTAAAATAAATGCGTTACTTTTCCGATGGCGACTAGTCAACACAATCTTATCTAAGTGTTGCATTCAATATCAAGCCAAAATTTGAAATGAAGCATAGGTTCATAAAAACAGTGACAAGTAAGCCGTTATGATCCGAGCTTTATTTTTTTTTGTCGAAACACGACCCTCTTTCCACATCTAAAGATGCAAGTAACTCCCCTCAGCCAGTGTGATCATTTTCTAAAAAGAAAGCAAGACAGTAGATACCGACAGTAACTGACATTTCCAAAGTGTAAGGTGAGAAAGGAATTTATTCAATTGCCTCTTGATTTTTAGCTTCAAATCCCAGGTAAAGTTCTGAATTATCACATTCCAACAAAAAAAAGAAATACATAAAAGAATAGAAAGAATCAAGACCAATCTCACCAAATATGAATTTTCTTTCTTTAGATTACACCAGAACTGAATTCTTCATGCATTCATCGTATATAAAATATTTATGGAATAAATTGTACTTGTTAACGACAGTAATTGATTCGTGTTCGAGGACCAGCCTAATGATGACTCTTTCATAATATGCCGTCTACTTCTGAAAGTGACTATAACGGGACCTACGTTTCGTTTCGTCATGAGATGTTTTCCAGCATCCTCAGTTGTACCTCTCAATCAGAGTGGGGAGATATGATTGGATCAATGAACACTGGATGACGACGGATCCAACACCGTTGCGCGAAGATTGAACCTTCTTTTCAAGTGGATCGACGACCTATTGGAATCACAGCTTGGAGGGGCAGGACATGAAATCCCTAGTCAACGTGTTAAGGAACTGTTGATTCATAGTGGATAGGACTAGATGGCTCTCAAACTTGCAGCCCCCTATCAGAGTCCGTATGATGGGTCAGTGCGTCAGTATCCTTACATAAGGCGAGGAATTTTGTCCTCATTGTCTTGACTTTCTGAAGGGACTCGAAGCCACCAGTCATTTACTCGAAAGCCTACAATCTAATGCTTCCTTATTAGTCTAGGGAATATCTACAACTTTAACGTCAAGTTTTTGGAGAGTAGCACGTCTGTGGTTCCATGGAAAATGTATTTGTGCTGTATTTGTTCTGTAATGAATGTTTTCGCCTCCATGTTTCCTAAGAAACAACCCTCATCGACAAAATGGTCGTAAATGTCAAGTACTAAACTGGAAAGCTCTGTCTCGGCGTCTTTTAGGGCTGAACATATCACAGTTGAATTCTTTCACAACATACTTTCTGAATCAAGCCTGATTCGGACAGAAAATAAGATTGTCATAATCAGACTTTAAATCCGTTACAAGGCTCTATTTACATCTCCATCAGATAACAACACAAAACAAAACAAAAAAAAAAACACACACAAACAAACAAGCGCTCGATGATGTTGGTTAAAGTTGCTTCTTCTCACCCGGTTTACATAGCTTTATGATTCATTCTTACAGGTGGATTTTCCCTTCTTCGACTCATAATAATCATGAATGTGTGAGATTTCGATGTGAAATATCGGCGCTCAGACCCGGACAGCCTTGCGCAGATGGCTGCATTTACATAGTAATATCTCCCTTTACCAATATTGAGAGTTGCTTTCTGGAAGACGAATTACGGGAGTAAATCTTGATGAATAACACCATGGCAAAGATCACAGGAAATGATGATGAGAAAGTAAGAAAAAACAGAAAGACTGCTTTGAGGTTTCTGGGATGCCATATCGCTGTTCTGGATTGGGTCTAATGCAACGGCAGCATTACCGCCGAACGCTGGCCGAGACGATTGCCGAGATTGTGTCGAATCGCGGGAGAGACAGCGAAACGTCGCGAAACAAGAATGAATAATTCATCGAATTCATGGCTGTTTTATTTCGCCAGGGAGACGGGATTAGCTGCAAAATGTCACGAAGATAGCTTAGCTGGTTAAGGCAAGACGGAAACAGCCCCCGACAAGAGGCATTTCGCTGAGTAAAACGTGGCCCGGGAGCTGGGTAGGGTAGGGTGACGATTATCGGCACGCGTTTTCGCGAGGCTGCCGGGGGCCTCTGCTAAGACACGCCACAGGTGACGTTAAGTGAATTCTCCTCTTGCAGAATCATCATTCGCTCATGTTTATGCATTCATCCCAAACTCATATACCCCTCCCTACCCCCCTTTTCTTTGCTTTTTTTTTTCTCCTTCCTCCATCTGAAGCTCATGGCCAATTATGCCGGCACGGGCACGCCGAGTATACGGGCAGCTTTACGCACTGCGTCGGGTTGTCGATAACAAAAGCGCTGGTCTGGAGCTTGGGCCATTCCGTTTGAAAACGGAGGGATTTGCATGTGCTAATCTTGCTTTCTCCTTTGACATTTGATGGATGTTGAGTCGCATTTTTTTTTTCCATAAGGAGCTTAAGGCAGAGACGACGGGGAAAGGCGGGGATATGCTTTTTTTCCTCTTTGTGTTTTTTCGGCATTCGCCATTAAAATTTATGACAGCAATTTCTGGGGCGCATTCGTCTTGGTTCTTTGCACGTTGCTTTAAACTTTTTTTTTCTCTCTCTCTCTTTCTCTCTGCTACTCTCTTTTCTCTTTTTCCTCATCCAGATTCTGTGCCAAGATGATAGAATGTGTGGATTACTGGAAATATGCTCCGGTTAATGCCGAGCTCGAGCCCTGCTAACGTGGCGCTCGAAGACCCTTTCATTCGTCATCCAGCCGAAAAATAAAAAATGTTAATCGAATCGATGAAATCGCCGCGGCAAAATGTTTTAACAGTCGATCTGAATATGGAACGGTGGGCTTACAAACAAAGTTGGCTCTAAACATACATACCGCACACCCACATAGATCACACACAAGCACGTACGCAAAACCACACACGCAGATACAAACACACACACAAAAAAAACCCGGTATACCCCAGATTTGATGAAGCTCAACCTTATTCAGCACCTGCCTGCGCGCTTGTGGAAAGCATAACTTTAAACCCTCGGTGCATTCTTGCCACAAGCTCAATCTACAATAAACCAGAGGAGAAATGGGGCTAATACTGATATTACTTCCTTCTGTCTATTCAGAGTAAGTTATGTGGCAGGATCTGATGTTATGTGAATAACAATCTAAGTCCTCGTGACGGTTGACGAAGAGAACATTGCACGAACAACAAAAATATCCGTTGTCGATTCGTTTGCTTCATGAGTTGCACAGAAGTTCTGTTACCATAAGAATAGTGAGATAAGGCAGAATTTCCCATACGCGTTGCCGGAGATTATTTTCATGATTTATTATTATTTTTTTTTTTTGCTTCATTCCAAATTCCCCTTTCATCACTGGTGCAGTAGGCTAAAATTTCGTTGTTTTCCTCATAACATCGTTTGTTTGTTTGTTTGTTAGCTTGTTGTTTGTGTATTCCGTTACTGTCACTCTTAATAAAGCAACTTATGTCATTGACCATCATTTACAAAACTCTATCTGGAAAGGCTTTTTACTTATAGTTCTTGCAATATATATCATTGAAAGAAACCAAATGTAAAACGTATGCAGTTATAAACGAGGGACTAGGTGACGTTATGAAGAAGAAAGACAAAAAAAAAGAGAAAATGCGTCGTCTAAACAAAATAATATTTCGTCTTTAACTGTTCACACAAAATGCTCGGTTTCAAACACTTAACTCCGAATTCACAAAGGTGGTACAATTGATTCCATGTTTAAACCATGCACAGTTGGTATGGAGCGCCATGTGTCGCATGGCCTATTTTGTTACGAAATCAGTCCATTCGTCGACGAAATGACCATTTCGTTGATGGAATGTTCATTTCGTTAACGAAATGTTGTCATTTCGTCGACCAAATGACTGATACTGTAACGAAATAGGCCATGCGACACTTGGCGCTCCATACAAATTGTCCGTGGTTTAAACCATGGTTTCAAGTGTACCCCCTTCGTGAATTCGGGCCAATGTTGCCATTGACCTGGTAGAGGATTGAGCTTCTGCATAATCCATCCTTGACTCTTTCTTGCTTTACGAGGTCAATTGTTTTTTTGTTTGTTCGTTTGTCTGCATCACTTTCAGTAAGGTAGCAACCAGGTACATATTATAGCAATATGGATTACGCTTTGACCTCTAATTTACTGGTAAAATGTATATATGTATCAGGATGATTTTTATCATCAATATTCTTTTTACTGCGATATATGTGAATAACATCCTAAGCTTATTGGAAACTAAAGACAAACTTGCATTTTGTTGTTGTTTTTTCAATAGCAGCAGTAACTTCAATATCTTTTGCACATTAATTTGACAAGTTCTGTTTTCGAATCCAAACGCTCCTTTATACAAGACAGCTTTGATGCAGATTCAAAAAGTATTCAACAGAAGAAGCTCCGTCTGCTCCGACCAGGTTGCCATGTGATTCGTTGTTATAATTTCTTAATTCAAGTTATCCTACTACTTTGTGGGTGTAGTGGACATCGTAATTTTCCACTGCCTAATTGTCCACTAATTCATATTTTTGAACGGTGGGTTTATTCAGTTATATCTTCATGAATAATTTTTCTTATGCTTTTGGAAGGACACTCTTAGACCGAGTACCTCTGTTGTTACGGTGAAGGTAAAGTAGATTCTCAGGAAATGTTCTTTTCCCCCGGAAATTTTGAATCAAAACGAAAAGCATACATACATGTTTGGACACGAGAACATAGTCTTATACCAAATGGTAATATAGCAATAACCATTGGTGTAGCTACTGACAAACGGCATCTGGTGATATTGGTGATAACCGCAAAATATTTCAACCTTCTCGATATTTCTTGAGTATAAAACCTGGAATTATAAAGAAGAAGAACAGAGGAGCAAAAAGGACAAAAATATTGATAGGAGGAAGGAGAGAAGTAGAAAAGGGTGATGACGGCGACGTCAGTCGTGGTAAAATGACGAAAAAATAAACCCAGAAAAACCTGCGTTAAAAGATGCCCAAAATTATTCTCAATTTACAACTGATAAAATCTCAGGGATTAAGACAAGAGCAATAATGAGATGAGGTAAGCAACTGATATCAGCATTCAGAATCGTCGTTTCTGGTCCTATAACCGTCTGCACATTGTCACACCACCTAGGACTGTACAACGACAACCAACCCCAGACATCGAACGTTGGCCGACTTGGGAAATGTTCGCTCTGCATCCGGCAGCATTACCTGTTTGGCAACCTTCGTTCGGCGTGCGCCGATTATGTTTCGCGTCGCAATGACACTGCTCCAGCGACCATTTGTTTATAACATTAGGATTTATGGGCAGGCGAAAATGTTTCTTTGACTGCGTGTTCGACTCGTAAATTGTCGTTATCGTCACGTCGCAGTCACCACTTATAACAACGTCGTATATTTCAAACTCTCTTCCTCTCTCTCTCCATCTCCCTCTCTTTATATCTGTATGTTTCTCTCACCATCTCATCTCTTTTCCCCCGTCTACTATATTTGTTCGATTTACACTTTCCTTTCCCCTTTTCTTCAACCTTCGCATTTATCAATATCGCACACAGACACGGACACACTACCTCTCAATCTCTATATAACTATATAACTACATATATATATATATATATATATATATATATATATATATATATGTATATACGCTTTTTCCTCGCCAGGATAAAGCGTTTTAATGCCATTTTAGGTTTTAATCTCATATATATATATATATATATATATTGATTGATATAACATTTCCTTCAGTGTTTACCTGTCTATCCGACTTCAATCATACGACTGAAAACGATTCTCGAAGAGACACTTATATCCAAATGATATTGGATCCTTCTTTTTAGCGATGTTGGTGTGTGTGTGTCTGTGTGTGTGTCTGTGTCTGTGGAAGGGAAGGAAGATGGTGACTTAAATCAGCAGAATGTCAATAACATCTTGTGATTTTCTTGTAAACATGACATGAATCAGAGCATTACAACCGTGGTGTAAGTATTATAGTGCTCGCATTCCTACTCAGAAGTCATCGACGCCTCGACCGTAAATATTGTAGTTGGGGGGCATGTATAGCAGCACACGTCGCAGATCTTACGAAACTGGAAATGTGTGTATTTATCAAGACCTTTTAGACTTCTTTTTATACCAAGAAGTCTTTTTAGACACATGGAAGGTTTACAGTCACACTGATGATACACTACTTACGATGGTTATGATGATAAAATCAGTAAGTAACGATAGTGATTGTAATATTGATAACAATTACAATAATGATACTACTTTTACTACCGATTATGATGATATTAAAATGATAATGGTAATGACACTAATACAATTACTTCAACTACTGATAATGATGATGATGATGATAATGATAGCAATAATAATAATAATAATAATTATAATAATAATAATGATAATAATAATAATAATAATTTTATTATTATTATTATTACTATTATTATTATTAGTAGTAGTAGTAGTAGTAGTAGTAGTAGTAGTAGTAGTAGTATTAGTATTAGTATTATTATTAGTATTATTATTATTAGTATTAGTATTATTATTATTATTATTATTAACGATAATAATAATGATGATAACAAAAAATAATAATTATTATCATTATCATTATTACTGTAATTGCTGTTATAATTAATGATAATAACAAAACCAATGACAGCTAACAATATCAATTTCAAGTTAATTTACATTTATTTCCACTTTGACGTACAAACATGACACAAACTGAACATGATGAAGTCAAGACAACACAATTGCAAAGTAGAGATTACCAACTTTAAAATGAGTAAATAAACAACCTAACGCATAAACGAAGAAGAAGAAGAAGAAAAAGAAAACGAAGAAGATAAACACGACGTAAAAAGGAGGAGAGAAGACATTAAATATCACTGTTGATGTCGATGATATCAGTGACATCGGAATTTATAGTGTTGATTTCATCTTTTTTTTTATCAGTATTGGCTTCTTAGTTTTGTTGATATTGTTCCATCATTAATAAAAGGAGCCGTGTTACAGACTGACATAACATCATTTTCACAGCTTGCAGGATGCAAAGCTATGCTTTAACTGCTTTCGTTTTGGTGACGTTATAGTGAAGTCCGACAGTTACTCGGGGTTCCTCTCTCGTCGCTTCCACCCTCTGGCTCTCTCCACCCCTATCTCTACCCCTTCCTTCCACCCCTACCCCATATTTCCCATGGCCGACAGCGTCGTATCGTGCACCTTTATTTTGACATAAATGCATTCTTCCTTGTATTGTGTCTTGCTGACAGGAGTCATTTCGGCGTCTTCTTATTACTAACCATCTCAAAACCGCAATCTCAAAACGATATTGATGCTACTGTACAAGCAGGGTATGGACAGAAATTAGCCAATCATTTTTTTTTTCTTTTTGATAATGGCAACTTGGGTTTATTTTCCGGGTAATCGGTCTGCTCGAACATTTAACCTTACAATTTATGTTAACGGAGGCACAATATCTAATCAAAAAATGTATGAGGAAATGGAAGTCGAACACACGTTTTCCCATCTCGCTGAACAATGGCAATAGATGGCCGTGAAAATAAGAGCATTGAAGTGATAAGTGTATACAATAACAATTATGATTTACGTCATTATGTTCGGCAGGACGTGAGCGGCAATTGTCGGTTCCGGTGATACGCTCATGTGTATCAGGCTGCAGGTCTTGCACGAGTGGTGAAGGGTCACCTAATGTTAATGTCATCAAAACATCCACAATGCGAGAGTCAGCTTCTGCGGAAATCATACCCATGAGATGATTAAAATCTTACCACAGAGAGCAGTAATGAGTGGGTGTTTGTCAATCATGGGAGATGTGTTTGTTTAATGAGCAACATAGCCTGTAATGACGTATGCATCTCGTTTGTCTAATCATCTGTGTGTAAAAGAGGAAGTAAACAAAAATGTTATGAAAGAGTCGTGGTTTTAGGAAGCATCACGTGCGACACGGACAGAACGTAAACCTAACGAGATTTCCAAGGTAAGCTCAAATCTGATTTCCGTCGTCAGAAGGGTATCTGTGCCTGGGTTTCGAACCATAGACCTAAGCCATCTGTATTGATCGCCAGCTAGTCGACTCAAAGTGTTGATATGAATCTGTTCCATGAAGACTACGTACATGTAAATGCTTCTATCATTTATTTTCGAAATGATCGCGTATTTCTGTTTGTTTGCGTTTTTGAAAGGTGATATTTTTCCTACCATTCTCTCGAACAGGATTAAATTGCGAATGACATTTGAGATAGTCCCTCCAATCTCTTTGCTTCAAGGCTGCCGCAAAATGAGCAAACAAACTCTACGATTTGAAAACGTACATACAAGAGAAACAAGCAAACAACACAAATAAAGCTTGTAGTTCCTGATTGCAAGTTATTTAGGCGCTCAAGACCAACTCTTGAGGCGGGCTCGTACCTGGAGCCTAATTCAACATCGTTTGCAAATGAAGTGACCCGGAACGTTCGGGAAATACCAAGAGAGTTTGCGCTCTCTGCGGAGGTTTGCTGGTACGAACTATGGTAGACTTCGAAAGTCCTCTGATGACTGAAGGCTTCTGAAAACGTCATAACAATGATAAGTATCGCAGATGCAAGTCGTGGCGATAAGCGCTTAAAGATCTCGAAGTGATGATCGGAAAGGCGAAGAGTTTTTTGAGAAGAGAGTTGGTAGCGAGGGAAAGTTAAAGAGGTAAATCGGTGAGGGCTCGATGTAGGGATATCCTACAATGCAACGACGCAGCGTTTGCAAGGTGATCGCGTCGACTTCACGATTGGGTAGGTAGTATAAATATATGATAGACTAGTTATGACAAATCTGAACTGGGATGGCGTACTGCTTTCTAATATTGATAAGTGTAGATGTATATTCACACAGCAGCTAACAACTCAGGCTAGATGAGGCTAGGAGTGCATTGTCCACTGCTTGGTATCTCGTACAAGTTCGGCAACACATTACTCATGACGGACAACAATGCCAACGATCCCTGAACAAGCAGCCACTCGTCTAGTCGTACCAACGAGCTTCAAGCTCCTTGGTCTTACACATTCTGAGGAGGTGCACGCTCAATGTGCGTTGCACGCACATATCGCCTGCCATAATGCCAAACCTTATCACGAACTTTCTTCCCATCAAGTTTTCCATCACTGCAAGTCACGGTTCCATCATGCACTCTTGTTACCATGGCAACCCTGCCAAAGATTCGCATCAACAGGATCCAACCTCTACTTGACCATCCATTCTTTGCACCCATTATAATATTGCATGTCCATCCTTCAATATGGAGCAAACTACACCCCTCCACCCTCTCCTCCAACTCGCCCTTCGATCGACCCACAACAAACGTCATGATCCTATCAACGTTCAAGTCAGTCAAAGACCATCTTTTTTTTTTCAGAATAAATAGGCACTGTCCTCACATTTTACACCGTCATCAGTCTATAGTTATATTTTACGTCCATCTTATTCCACATCTCTAGCGTCATGCGTGTCCATTTTAGAGAGAGGGGTATGTTAATGTCTAATATTGCAGCATTTACAGCACATAACTTTTCTTCTCACCTGCACATACCACGTCACAGGACGCTCTCTTACCAACATTATGTCAGCTTTACTGGTCCAAAAATCTGAATCGAGTTGAGGATCGTTGAACATCTTGTTTCTTTGTTTGTTCATTTATTTGTTCTCCATTTCACATTAAAGAATACACAGAACAATACATAAACCACACATGAATCAAAGAAAGATCACAAAATTGATGGATTGTCCATTTCAAAACAGCGTTTAAGAATCATCTTCTTTCCTAATTGTTCTATTACATCACGTTTATCTAATTGAACGAGTATGTCTGTTTTTCTTTTCTCACCTTCAATCTAGCTGTATGAATCATCATACTCCCAGATGGCTGTCCTCCATTGTCCATTTTCTACACCTATCGAAAATCTCCCTGTTGTAGTTCGCGTCTGTTATGTCCCATATGTCCCAATGTTACTTTATGTAAAGGCTCGGTCACACATGCCTTTACGAACTGCTACGAACGCCGTACGAACGATACCTTACGAACGGAGATTCGTACGGCGTTCTTACCAACAACTCTTCGAGTTTGTAAGGCGTTCGGTAGGGACTAGCAAGGCGTAGGTACACAATATTTGTGCAACTGTTGAGTTGTAGGGGTATAAGGCCAAACGTGCTAAGTTCAAATCCTCTTTTCGTTCTAGGTGGTCGACCAGAAATCATTTCTTTTAAATATGGGACCAAAAGGGAAGGCAATCAAATGGAAAAGAGTGAGATGAGGAGGAAGGAGCGAGAGGAGGAGAGTTGGAGCAACAACCTCCTCCTCCTCTACGTGTAGATGCAGCTGCAGTTGTAGTCTCCTTGGCACTACTGTCATCTTGAAGCATAAAACTTTCAACTGTTACAGAATTTTCGACAGGACGCGGCAGCGTCTTTTTAAAGGGTGTGTACAGTTCTGGTCGAGGTGAAGATTTAGCTTTTAACGTTTTGTGAGATATTCAGAAACCACTCTATGAGATGTCAAAGAGCATGCAGTTCTAAGGGGTATCAAACGTTTATTCGATGAAAATCGGTTTTGAAATGGTTGAGATATCCAAAAACAAGGTGAAACAAAGAGATACCAATAAAGTTGGGGCATGTCGCCTTTTATTATTAGCACTTTTTTGGATATCTCAGCCATATGAAAACCAATTTTCATCAAATAAACGTTGAATCCTTCTTAAGATTACATGCTCTTTCATATTTCATAAGAGGTTTTTCATTATCTCACTTAGGAATGTTCAAAACATAAATCCCTACCTCAACCAGTACTGTACAGTCCCTTTAACAACCCGACAAAATATATATTAAAAAATCGTAAATCTTCTTACGAATGACTTGAGAGTGCCGTGAGTTGCATGTACGACCATCTTACGACAAAAAGAAATCGTAAGATGGCCGTAAGTCTGACGAAAGAATAACTCAGGGCATTCTTACGAAAAACGTACGAATTCTAGGGCCATAAATCATATCGCTTCTCTAAAAGGTCTTAAGTTGTTCTTGCGAATTAAAAAGCGTTCGTACGAAATTCGTAGGAAGGCCGTATAAGAATCTGTGACCCATCTACGAATCTCTACGAACTCCAGAATTCGTACGAACAGTGACATTCGTACAAACTCATTGTTCGTACGAACCTTTGTGACCGTAGCTTTAGTTGATGTTCACGTACGTCCCCGTCACTGTCAATAAGTTTGTATGTCCCTGTCTTTGTCTGTCTTTTTCCCTATTTCAATATAGTATCTCTACATGACATCGCATATTATTTAATATCATATTCATTTATGTTAAGGGCACACCCGTCACAAGTTCTCTACTTCTAGAGGTGTGCCCTGGTTACAAGTAAGTGCCCTCAGCATCTTCAAATAAAATCGCATAGCTATCTGCACTTACGTATATCGATATTTGCCGGAAATAAAATTCATAAGCGTTGGGAATGATGCAAAGTTTGTATTGTTGCATTCATCTGTCGTAACAGTCGTAGCTACATAATTGGAGTGAATGCCGTCATGTCGCCATAATTGCGTTCATATTCCAGGAATTAAGAGTATGAATAGGTTTGTCTAGTGCGTGTGGTAGCAAAATATTGTTCTTTCACCCGTATGGCATCAAAGCCTGCCGTCTGTATAGAAGTAATGCACTATTGTTACTACCCACTCAACCTCTTTGATATAGAAACCACTTAATCAGAAATAATTTAACCCCCCCCCCCCCGCAATCCGGTCCAAATAGTGAGAAAAAAGCAAATACATGTGCCGAGCAAATTTTAATGATTTTAATGATCATCATTTTAATGATATACTTGATTTGAATGTCATTCAATATTAGGCTCATTTTCACAGTGAAATTAGTATGAAAAAAAAAAACAGTTGCTTTTTTTTTTCTCACTTGTGCTACTGAATCACATTTTTCTTCAATATGCAATACAATATTTCTTTTTGCAAGTCATGCCATATTAACAAAATTGATATAGAAATCTGCATAAATCTCAGGAAAAAAAAAAGCTATTTTGTTTGATCAAACTAATCAATATCTGCTTCATTATACAAACCTCTCACTTGAAAATATAGCATTTCACCAAAACCCGCAGTTTTGGTGAAATGCTTGTACTCTCAAGTGAGAGGCTTGTATAATGAAACCCATATGCTGGATCCGTTGTCTGAAACGGTCTACCACAATAACTTAGTCTGTCTAGCTTTCCAAAGGAAACTAAGACAGAACATTCTGAATTATGATTAAGTTGTATAGGGCCCAGTCTATGCATATTTCATGAATATTGCATGTTGTGAGAGCACTTTGATCAGGTATCTATAATGCAAGCGCTTAGAAAGAAACAGTTATTATTGTTATTATTGTTATTGTTATTATTATTATTATTAGTAGTAGTAGTAGTAGTAGTAGTAGTAGTAGTAGCAGTAGTAGTAGTAGTAGTATTGTTATTATCATTATTATCAACATTATCATCATCATTATCATAAAGATAGAGGATAATGGATGCAGACACAAGGGAGAGAAAGAGTGAAGAAAGGAAAAAGTATCGAAATGTTATATTCTTACAATGCTGTATTGTTTAGACAATCATTTATGAGGCCATTGTCCTCGTCAAGCGCTTGCTTTAATGTTGATGGTCTCCTGAATTTCTGTACATCAAGAGTTGCCTAATTTGTCTGTGAGCAAGAGATATACTGTAACTTATGTTTGCATAAATGTATGCACAAAATAGTTTATTTTCATTTTGAATTATGTAAGGGGAATAAAGTTGAATACTTGAATTAATCATTTATTTGTTTTAATTGTCAGATTCAATTTATACTGCGCTCAATTTGTTTGTTCGATTGACTTTGTACTTCATTTATGTATGAAAAAGAAATTCAGAAATAATTTCAGAATCAGAAATATGCGTCAAATGCATGTTTACATAAAGGGCAAAAATAGATGCAATGATCAATTGTACAAACTGCGATCAATGCAGCAGCAGCAGCAACAACAAGAACAACAGTTATGGAAGTAATGTTGAAGACTATGGTGCTTAAAATGATTTGTGGTCACTATGACAACAATAACGGCGATTTGACGATGAGGAAGAGTTGGGGATGAGGAGGGGAGAAGGCGGATGTGGAAGATGATAATGACGATGATGTTGATGATGATGACGATGATGATGATGATGATAATAATAATAATAATAATAATAATAATAATAATAATAATAATAATAATAATAATAATAACAATAATAATAATAATGATAATAATAATAATGATAATAATATAACGTAATGATGATGGTGATGATGATGTGATAGTGATGATGATAATGATGATGATGATGATGGTGATGATGATGATGATGAGGAAGATGATGATGGTGAGGATGATAATGATGATGATGATGGTGATGATGATGTTGTTGGTAGTGGTGGTAACAGTGGTGGTGGTAGCAGTAAGCGATGGATGTACAATGGGAACAACGAAGGTGCAGGCGGTGAGGGTAATTTTAATGTAAGATTCGTCGAGGTCTAGAAATACGTAAAATAGATCGCTGAATAATTTCAGTAGCAGTAGAGTAAAAAAGAAATCATATAAATGGATAATCATCATAAGCATGAAGAAATTATATGGGGTTAACCTTTCCACGTCCATTGCTTCAATTAAACCTCATTGCTGCTAGAGCATGATTGCGATCAACTAGCTAGTTTTGGAGTATGCGATGACAAAAAAAAAAAAAAAACCAGCAAAAGCAACCTATATATGAAACCTCGTATGGAAGTAGGTGATGACCAAACATGGAAAAATTGTTGGAAAACCATGGAAAAAGCCGTGTGCATATAAAGCTCTTTCAAATTATGAAATGCAATAATAACATTTTCTTTCAGACGCATACCTTGAAAGAGAAATGTATATAATATGTGTGTGTGTTTAATTACAAATTGGAGGGTCGGCAATATCGCAACAATTGTTGGTGATTTCCCCTTGTTTGTATGGTCGAGCGATTGATGTAAGATGATTCGGTATCTGTTGTACAACAAGGCGTAGGTACAGCGGAAGCGCGGGAAATCACCGACGTACACGCCGAGCGCGTATTCGTGGCAAATCGAAGAAAAGGCAGACGGGGAAAACTCGCATCGGGGTCGTGCTTTCTGTAGCAATTTCCGGTAATAACAAAATCACAGGATTGCTCCTAAATATTCACGCCTCTGATTGGGCGATATGATAATAGTCATTTCAGACCTACTTTTTTTTTCTCGGGTCTCTTGTTTGTGTATTATTTGCCGTACAGGAAGAACGAGGCCTCACAGAAGAATGAATAATTGTAAATATTGCGAGTCAACCGTCAACCTTTTAAAATGCATGGAGTGGTTTCCTGTCTCAACGGTATTTCCCCTAATTTGTCAAATATATGTATATATTTTAATGTATGTGTGCGCGTGGTTTTTTGTTTTTTTTTTACTTTGTTTTTCATTTAGGGGAGGGATCGCTGAAGATATGACTCGTCACGAAATAAAGTTACAACTTGTATGGTAACAATTCTCGGTGTTGTAGTGATTGACAAATTTTGCAGGGAAGGTGACGATTCAGATCCTTCATTTTAAAGTAACTGGAAAATACAACTCGCACAAACACAGACAGATATTTGTTATTCTTACGCAGAGAGAAAGAGGTGAAAATACGACGAAGAAGCTTCGAGTAGTCTTGTAGCAGAAAGAGTTAATTTTGAAACAAAAGCAGTTTACAAAACGGAAAACATACTCCAGTACCAGTTTGGTTATTGAATGTTTTCTTTACAGATTCATTGGTATCGTGATCAACCTCTACTTTACAGTATGGTGTTTGACTTTTATTCTATTCCCTATTTCTCACATTTATTTTTCTTTCACATATACACATATGCACATACACGCACGTACACACACACACAAAACGGCACACATTATGTCTATCGGTAAACTAATGATCCATATCTAGGCTATCTTTGTGTTGCATAGAAATACTTGTAAAGCCCTTATCATGTATATACCTATCTCTCCCTATCTCTTCTTTTTTGTATTCTCTGTCTTTCCAGCTCTAACCTCATTAGGTATACACTAATATCTAATCACCTACTTCAATCTATCTATGTCTCTTTCTCTTTCTCTGTCTTTATTTCTCTCTCTCTCTCTCCATCTTTATCTCTATCTCTATCTCTATCTCTATCTCTCTCTATCTCTATCTCTGTCTCTGTTTCTGTTTCTATATTTATTTCATTCTCTCTTTATCTCTATTTCTATCTCTTTCTCTATCTCTATCTCTCTCTCTCTCTCTCTCTCTCTATCTCTATCTCTGTCTCTGTCTCTGTTTCTGTTTCTATATCTATCTCTGTCTCTGTCTCTGTTTCTGTTTCTATATCTATCTCTATCTCTCTTTATCTCTATTTCTATCTCTCTCTCTATCTCTATCTCCATCTCTATTATATATCTCTCTCATGTTTTAAGTCTGAACGGGACAAATTAATACAGGAAATCAGTCCTCTGATCATTGTTGTGCTTGTCCTTGAGCAGTTGACGCTGCGCCGTTGGCGCTGCCCGCTTATTACCCCCAATCCTTCAAGACGCACTACGAACTAGGGAAGGATGTCGGAATAACATTGGCACTGCCAACACAAAAAACATGGCAAGTGTTGATCAAGAATACACTTGCCGCAAAACGCAAATAATTTGGGCAGTCAGACAGCGTAACGGGAGCGAAAGAATAAGACTGGAAAAAAAAAAAAGGTGAAGGGGTGAGGGAGGAGAAGGAATCAGTCATCACAATTATGAAATACTCTTCTCCAGCTTATTACAGGCACCCTTGTGTTTATAAACTGTCCTGAGAGCTCAGATTTTGCAGGCTGGTGGAAATATACTTAAACACTCCAACCTGTCGTGATGCGAACAAGACCCTTTGGGATATTTTGCCACGTTTTTCTAGTGCAAGGAGGATGCGAAGAAGCTCGCCCCATTGCCGGAAGACGAACACTCCCTGCCCAAACCTAATTGTTTTTCCCGCTCTAAAGTCACAACGTCAAAATAGTGTTTATCAACTTGTCGATGGCGAATTGATTTTTGAGGACCGAAAATCTACGTCAGTGTTGAAGTGTTTTATTTTCTTTGCCTTTCTATACTGAGTTTGGTTCGAAATGCCGATCCTGCATGTCGCGTTTTGTGTTATAATAATAATAATACTACATTTATAAAGCGCATAATAAGCACATGCTTCTCTATGCGCTGTACAATTCAGATACAACATACAAACAAATGACTAACAAATGTAACACTCAACATAATAAATACAATAATTAACAAAAAGAGTAATTAATGTTTATCTTAATCAAGGAAGACGAAACAGATGAGTTTTAAGACCAGATTTGAAATTTGCAAAACTGAATGCTACATATGCAGTGTGTGTGTGTTTGTGTGTGTGTGTGTGTGTGTGTGTGTGTGTGTGTGTGTGTGTGTGTGTGTTTGTGTGTGTGTGTGCTTGTGTGTGCCTTTGTGTGTACATTTGTTTGTGCATGAGAGTTAGGTGTCTGCCAGAAATTCAAAACATAAATATTTATGATGTTATTCATTTTTTTGTTTAAGTAAGTGACCTTCTGGTCCCTTACGCATTCATTGCAAACCGTATTTAGAGAAAGTTTCAAACACCCTTGTCGAAATATAAAGTTGGGGAATACAAAGGTACTTATATAGCATATAGTTCTCATCTCATCTCACAGTTTCACAGACATGCCTTCTATCTCTATACAAGTCCTGTACCATGTGTATCATTAAAGAAAGGGATTGAGGAGTTGATCGCTTTGTTAACTTGGCAATTCATTGAAACGTGTCACAAGACTGCAGTATGTCTACCAGCTCCTCTTAACATATACCATTACAACAGCAAATAGTATATTATTTCATTTTTTTTTTATTGGACTCAGTTTGTTGTCGGTTGGACGAACTAACACGTAAATGAACGCGCGCGCGCACTTGTCCACACACACACGAGCACATATTAATGTCCAACAGAAATTTGAGATTTAGCACAGTTTATAGTAAACATGCTATCGCATCTCTCTCAAATTAAACTTAAATCTATGTATTATATGTAACTTCTGCAAGACCCCATTGCAGATGTTGACTTCATAGTACTCGATGAAAACAAATCCCAATCAGTAGCTGCCATTCAAAGAAAAGGAAGGCTCGAAAGTGTCATTCTCATGATTTCAAGTTTGAAGAAACCATCCTTAGCTCATTAGATATCAAATTTGAAAAAAAAAAAAATTAGGGCTCATCATGAATGAGTTAAACCATAAAACTTTACCACTTTGATCCCGGCTAGGTTGACGTAACATTCGTCTTGAATGTTTTGATAACTGTTGTGTTCTTTTTTTTTAAAGACCCTCACCTCATGTTAACATTCATGTTGCATAGCGGTAGCTTTCTACGCCATAAAAGAATCACGCAAATGCCGTGTGGTGCAAGGTTGTGCAAACAACTCGATGGAGACATGATGGTATCAAAGCTGAGAATTATTGTCCATAATCCATTTCAAACCAATGCAGGAGATAGAAATACAGGTTACATTGTTTTCTATTCTTTCTTTTTTTCCACCTGTTTGGTTGATTTCCTTTTCGGTAAAAGGGGTTCTCTGACAATAGGACATACACAGCTCAATACGTCTTTTTTATGAATGTCGTCTGCTGTTATTTCTAATGAAAATAAGCGCGGCCATGCCACAGGTATATATCCACCAGGCACGGCTTTCCTCCTTCGTCCTTTCTTTCAACTCTGAGGTTTAGACGAGACACGACGCGATCAGGATGATCGATCAAGTAGAGACCCTGATAGTGTTTGATCGTCTGCGCTGGCTTTTGTTCCCGCCTCAAAAGGGTACCCTCGATTCCCATTCCTGCAGAGATCGCCTCAGACACGTTTTGATTTCTAAATGGAATGGCAAAGAAAAGGGGTCTCGTACCTTGATGCACTTGACATATTCTACAGCAAACATTCCATTTTTCCTCTCAACATCAACGCTCAAGATTGGCACCCTTGCGCGGTGCCCCCTTCACAGTCTGTATTGAGGGATCAGCCTAAATAAACGTGCCTTACAATGTATGACAAGCGCGTAAATGGACTGTCCCACATATGTTTTTTCCTCCTCGCCAGGGACTGAAACCAGGCCAACGACAATAGAACAGACAACCAAAAGTCATTGCAGCAAAGGCATTAAACACGCCAGCAACAATGCGCGATATATTTTATGTGTCAGGTTCGTTTATCCAAGGCTTTTGTGAACGCTAAATCTGCACCCTCGTTTATTATACGCGAATTTCCGAGGCGGTTGAAAGGAATAATGGGGCTCGTTTCAAAGACATTTCGGAGACTGTCGGGCGAGGGTTCGCTTCAGGGGGAAGCCGCGCGGACAATGAGGAATGAAAATCAAAACTAGGCGAAAAATTCACGGTCTATCTGCCCACCTGCAAATAAGCAGCCATTTAGGCCTATTCATAAGCGCTGCCCATAATGCTATTTCTGGTCAATGTGAGCGGTGAGGTGCAGAGGTTAGCAGCTATAATAGTCGGGAGGCAGCATTAATTGTTAGTGGAATAATCGGTGATGATATTATTATTGGAAGCAGTCGCAATGATGGTTGAGATGCTTATCTTATCTTTCCGTCGCAACTACACACAGCAGTGATGCTCGGGCGAAAGTACAGGACCGGGAGTGATACGCCGCCAGTGAAAAGTACAAGCGGCTCCTGTTGCAGACGATGTGGGGTTCGCCCCGGTCCTGCCCTACCCCTTTCTCCCCCTCCCTCAAGATCTTATGCGCGACGGTGGAGGTGTCTTCCTTCCTTCGTCACTGCGTCTTCTTCGCGTTCCTGTGACGTCACTCGAGGGATGTTGTTCGATGAGCACGGCTGACTTGATGATGATGGCAATGATGATATGATAGAAGAGTAATCATTTATGATGATGACATCGTCGATGGTGATAAGGATCATGATGAGGACGATGGTGATAATGATGACGATGATGGTAGGTGATGACAATTAGGAAGATGCGGAAAATGGTGATGATAAATTGGACTGCACTGAGTTGCAAACTTCATTGCAGACTTGATTCAAAAACACGCCTGCATATCCTTATCTCGCCAAGTTAACTATAGGAAAAACAAAGATTGGTACTGCAGAAAATGTGAGCTGCGCAACCTTCCGGTACGAGTTGCCATGGTAACCCTTGCGAGAGCCAGAATGGAGCACTAAATGTTGATGAGGGCGCCCTCTCATCGCGACAATGACGAGCGATCGAAAGACGCCAATGAAAAAAACAACAACAACAATCAAACACACACACACACACACACACACACACACACACATACACAGTCACGTGACACAAACGGAGCGCAGAAACGGGGCCAAACAGGTGGGCGCATTATTGCGCCGGTGAGAATAATTAAACGATATTGTCGGACCCGGCAGCAGCATTGTTGTACGTATTCCTTCGGATTGGGGCAATTCGGCGTGAAGGTGATAATGCTTGTATGAGCAATAGTGCATTCGAGTTGGTGCCGTATTCTTTTCTTCAAAATTATGAAATCAAGTTTGTATACCTGTCAAGCCACAAGGGCACATTCTTCCCTTTGTTTCCCCTCTCTCGATATTTCTTTCTCAGGCGCAGGCGTGTGACAAATCGGGCCCTGATATCGTCATCATCAAATGAAAATAAAGCCTAAATCACAAATAAGCAAAACTGAAAAGAAACAAAAATGGATAAGCTTATTTTTTCCCCCTTTCGTCGATCGCACCCTACAGCCTTGAAGGCACAATAGGCAAATCAAAACTGTTTGCATAGCCAGATGCTTGACAGGAGGTGCTACAACTCATTCCCCAAATCTCTATCCCTCTTCGCTTGATTTGCTTTGTTTGTTTGGTTTGGGTTTTTTTTTTTTCCTTCTTCCCTGACTGTAATGGCCTTGAACTTGGAACTCAGAAAATTTCGTCTGTTTTGCAACCAGGGCAGCTGGATCGGTGCCACGCACGACACAAAATACACCTTAATGTTCATAGAAAATACAATGTTAAAAAGAATACGTCTGGTTATGCCACCTTGAAATTGATATCATACTTCAAAATAAAAGGTAGAACTTCATTACATTTTTAAGAACGATGGAGGTGGAAGAATGAAGAGAGACAAGAGAAGTGAGAGCAGGACAAAGGAATATGGAGACTTCTAGGTGTCATAGAAGAGTTGCTGATTGGCGCGTATTCTCTCATGAATATTTATCAGATATTCTATTGATCAGTGATTAATAGAGAAGCGAATGTTAACTGAACTATTGAACTCATTTCGTGCAAATTTGCCAGCGGAACCCTGTACTGTTAGTGTGTATTCCCGAATGATAGATGAATTTATGAACATAACTGCAAAACAGTTTGAATTCGATTTCGTTTCGAGCAAAACCATTGAAAATTACGAATGTCTGTATCTAAGGTCTTTTGTATCCAGGGTAGCATCTCCAGTACTGTTCAGCGTCGCCACTGCTCTATCAGTGGGCCATGTCATTATTGTTACCCTATAGCGTTGCCGGTTACCCATTTATACACCTGGGTCGAGAGGGACATGGTAGGTAAAAACATCTTGTCCAACATGTCCAAGGACGTAAGCACTGGGCAGGAATCGAACTCGGGTCCTCCGATTGCGAGTCAGAAGTCTTATCCACTATGTACCACAGCGCCCCCACCTAGTGAATGTGAAACTTTTAGCCCAGTACACCAAATAGGTCTATTATTTGTATAATTTTCTGATAGTTTCCAAAGTATTCACGAAATATAGATTCCGGCTTTGAGTGCGCTCTACTTGAAACCCGTTAGCTGAGCAGGTCGAAACTCTTAGGCACTCCTCGACACAAATTTCCATTCCCACCTCATCCCCCGACCTAGCCTCTTGTCATACTTCATATTATACCCATACCTTTTTTTTTGTTTTGTTTTTTCTACGCCGTTCGTCTTTTGTTATCTGTAACAACGTTAAAATAAGTTATCGGGCATTTTTTGTCATGTCTGTACCATAAAAGAATCATCATGATCATCGCAAAATGCCTGTCGTTTGAGGCCCAGTCGAGTGCAAGAACAACAAAGGTGTTCTCTTTTTTTTTCTTTTTTTTAGGGGGGGGGTGGAGGGGGTTGAAGTATATTCGTCAATCTGTCTGGATCCGAACTTTTGTCTCCGTTTTCGTGACTGACTGCCCAGTCTTTTTGGCAGCTAGATCTCGTTAGCATCTTTGATTCGATCGTCAGATAATGTTCACACGGCATTTATAATCGTGATCTTTGTTCGAGCTTTGTGCTTTTGTCTTTTTCATTTCCTTCCTGAGTGGACACAGTACATCAAACGTTAGTTCCATGTGAGACAATTTAGCCTCGAAGGGTAGAAATATTTTTATGACCGCCCTCCCAACGCTCTGAAAAGAGCAAGCGTTCACTTTTTGCTTTCTCACAGAAGGATGCGTTTTAACTGCTCGCTTTTTTTGATTGTTTGTTTGCATGTTTATTTCTTTGATTGATTGTTTTTCGAGACAAACTACGACCTTCGAATACTTCTGGTGATTTTAACTAGAATTGTTTAAATATCACATTTTTGTCAATTTAACATTATAAAAAGCTCCTACAACAATAAAGTATCCTTGAATAAAAACAACAGAATAAAAGCACAATACAGAGCAAACTTATATATACATATATATATATATAAATATATATATATATATATATATATATATATATATATATATATATATATATATATAATTATGATACATCGATGAATAGATAGATGAATTAATAAATAGACGGTTGATAGATAAATAGGTCAATAGATAGATAGATAGACTGACGAGATTGACGACAGAGAGAGAGAGAGAGAGGGAGAGAGAGAGATAGAGAGAGAAAAAAAAGGACAAATATACAATGGGCATTAAAACACACATTACCAGTTCATTTATTCATTCATTCATTCATCTCATTTATTTCCATTCTTCTTTTTCCAACAAATCATCCATTGTTCCATTGTTCTAAAGAATTGATACACTGTGATGCTTACTTGCACTCTGATCTTGTCTTTGTGTGAAATACAAACAGTGTTTTTAAGCAAGATACCTCAATCATGAAGAAAACAATTGACGTGAATGAAATCAAATACATTTTGATTGATGTTTTTCATACAATCCATATCATACATATTTCAAGAAAACAAAGAACTACATGTAGCAAAGATGGTTTACGTGATGTGGGTGTGTGACTGAAATATCGAATGACTATGTGAATTGTCCTTAAAGGTCCAGTTACCTTTGGGAGCAGTGATTTAAAAATTTTTCAAGATATCACATTTGATGCATATGTGTAGGTCTGTTGTATCACAAAACATCCTGCCATATAAAATTTTCGCAATAAAGCCTAAAATATAGGGAGATATCAGCATTTTTCTTGATAAACCATAACTGTAGACGGTTTAGTGTGGAAACATTTTTATTATAACTATTGTTCACATTTTGTGTATTTAACAATACTTAACATCAATAATACGGCTTCAGATTTTTACAGTGGTTGTTTCTATCCCTAAATCACTAATGCTAGATTTTTGTTTCATCTGCAAATGGTAAATTATGCCTTTAACTAAAATGGGATCATTTCATATCATAGCAAATCAGACTATATCACATCATATCATATCTTTTCATACATAGCATCATATAATTTCATATCATGTCATGTCATGGCATATCAGTCATATCATGTATCATATCACATTTTATATTGTATCATCTATTTCATATCACATCACTTCAATTCATATTACGTCGGATCATATTATGTCATTATCATATCGTATCATACCATACCATAACACATCATATGTGACGCTGCACCACAAAACCAACAAAAAGTCGCAAGACATTTGTTATAGTTAAGGGAATATTCTGAAAGAGCAGACTTTATGCTTTAGAAGAATGTATAACTCAATTCAAATGGACTCTCCTAAGCTATCTAAATATTGGAAAGAAAACTAGCACACACTTTTGAATGGCGTGTATTGAGAAAAGAGGCCCTGAAGAATAAGGTCTACTCAAGCAGTGCTCTGTGCAATGAATGAGACAAAAATAGGATGTAAAACCCCATGGCAGCAACAATGAAGGGATTATCAGACTAAGTCAAAATTAAGCATGCTGTATTAACACATTCTACCCATGACTAATACCAACTTTAAAAGTAGTAGCATTCTCCTTCCAAAAGTTATTAGAGTTCAAAGTGAAAAGTGTGTGAAAGGTTTCTGATAAATGAAAAGGAGCCTCTTAGACATACCAAACACTATATTCCACAAAAAACGTTCTCTATAAAAATGCTAAAAAAAAAAGAGAAAATTTTCCCAATCGTTTTATGATCCCAGAGTTTAGAACATTGTAGAAGAAGAATTGTTCTTTCAAAAAATATGAAAACTCAAGATAGACTAGGACGGCCCTGTTCACCTATTTTGAGTCCTCACGTAAAATCAACATGATGTAGGGTCACATATATCATATCATCATAATCACATCACACCACACCACACCACATGACATCAAATGAGATCACATAACATCATATCACATCACAAAACATCACACCACATCACACCACACCATACCACACCACATCACACCACACCACACCACACCACACAACATCACATCACATCACACTACACCACATCACACCACACCACATCACACCACGTCCACCACATCACACCACATCACATCACATCACATTACATCACATCACATCACATCACACCACACCACATCACATCACACGGATCACATCACATTACACACATCACATCACACTATATCACACCGAATCACACCACACCACGCGACGTCACATCACATGACATCAGACCTCACCACACCACACCACATCACACCACATCATACCACGCCACACCACACCACACCACATCATACCATATCACACCACACCACACCACATCACATCACATCACATCACACCACATCCCATGACATCACATCACATCACATCACACCACACCACACCACACCACATCACATCACATCACATCACGTCACACCACATAACACCACATCACATTACATCAAATCAAATCACATCACATCACAACACATCACACCACATCACACCACACCACATCACATCTCACCACATCACAACACATCACACCACACCACATCACACCACACCACATCACATCACATCACATCACATCACATTACATCACAGCACATCACATCACAACACATCACAACAAATCACATCACATCACATCCACCACATCACACACATTACATAACATCACAACAATCACATCAGTTCAGTTCAGTTCAATTGTAAGATTGAACTGATGTGATGTGTGATGTGATGTGATGTGATGCCTTGTGGTGTGGTGCGGTGTGTTGTCTGGAGATGTGATGTGATGTAGTGAGATGTGATGTGGAGTGAATGTGATGTGTGCAATGTCACATCACAACACATTACACCACATCACACCACACCCAAGTGCACCGGATCGCAGTATACTGTTCTGACTTCCCACTTGTGTTGATAGGCTATCAGGTCAGTGTCAGACATGTCGGGTGTGATCCGATGCGGCAAGATCGTCCTGTGTCGGATATGTTTTTGTTTTGTTTTGTTTTATTTTTTGCACTTGCGGGATCAGATGAGCCTCCGATGGTCAATGGAATCGGGTTTTATAGTTCCTTCATTGGGCAATCTTGCCATACCGGATCACGCCCGACACGGCTGACACTGACCCAATACTCGATCAACACAAATCGGATTCATCGGACTGTGGTACGATACATTTCACTGGGTGATGAGAAGAAATAAATGGCTTTGCTTTCAACGAGTGACCGATGAGCAAAAATGACCGATAGCCGGTCTCAGATCAGTCTCAATAGGCAAGCTCGCGAGGAAGGCTTTCACAATCACAGATTTGTATAGTCTAGAGGCCCAGGTAACGATCAAACAAATCTTGCCAGTTCAGAGCTGATCAAAACAATGATATATTCACAAAAAGCGAACACAGAGAGGCGCCCTTTCCAAAGAGGTTCTATATGTAATAGAGCGCGCGCTGGCATATAGAAACGGGGCCAATTGAACGACCCGCCGCCATTAGCAAAGAGGTCGACTACCAGAAGCCTGAACCCGGAAGTGCCTATAGTAATACACGTAAAGTAAAATCATTCTAATTTTAAGGAAAATCAATATTTGTCCATATGCCTCCGGATTTTATAAGAGAGATACATTTTCAACACAGTATACATGTTTTGATGAAAAAAGGACTTGCTCTAATGTGCCAAATATGTGCCTTAACATGAAGCCAAAATTGCTAAACAGGCATTCATGCATTCATACTACATAAAGATTGCAGAAAGGTACCGTGTATACTTTTTGGTATGGGAGTACTGATTTCACATAATATATGTCACTTAGAAACATCAGACACACATACAACACATACAACACACACTCCTACACACACCCACAACAAACACACACACTCACAACAAACACAAACATACGCATTGTGTGTGTGTGTGTGTGTGCGTGTTGAAATTGAAAAAAGGTGTTTGTGTGTGTGTGTTGTGTGTGTGTGTACGTGTTGAAATTGAAAAAAAAAGTGTTTGTGTGTGTGTGTTGTGTGTGTGTGTGTGTGTTGGAATTTGAAAAAAAAAATGTGGTTTGGTGTGTACGTGTGTTTGCGTATGTGTTTGTTGTGAGTGTGTGTGTTTGTTGTGGGTGTGTGGATGTGTATGGAAGTGTGTGTTGTATGTGTTGTATGTGTGTCTGATGTTTCTAAGTGACGTATGTGAAATCAGTACTCCCATACCAAAGAGTATACACTGTACCTTTCTGTCCAATCTTTATAATTATGTAGTATGAATGCCTGTTTGGCAATTTTGGCTTCATGTTAAGGCACATATTTGACACATTAGAGCAAGTCCTTTTTTCATCAAAATACGTATACTGTGTTGAGAATGTATCTCTCTTATAAAATCTGGAGGCATATGGACAAATATTGATTTTCCTTAAAATTAGAATGATTTTTCCAACCCAACCCCATCTTCGAAGCTGTACTTTACGTGTATTACTATAGGCACTTCCGGGTTCAGGCTTCTGGTAGTCGACCTCTTTCAAGCGCGCGCGCCACTGTTCAATTGGCCCCGTTTTCATTTATACGGGGAACGCTTACTCTATTACCTATAGAACCTCTTTGGTCCTTTCTTAAAATCGAGTGCGATGGTTCTTTTACAATTTTAATAGGATGAATTTGTGGAATGACTGTGAAAAAAAAAACCCAATCTGTTTAGTACTGTTCCTGTTGTGAAGGGAACATACTGAAACCCATGGTTTGTTTCGTGCAGGTCTTTCAAAGAATTAAAGAATTTATGACAGACTGAGAGCAAACATACGTAAAATTCATACGCAGAAATACACAAAATCAAACACACACACACACACACCACGGCACGCACGCACATACACACACATACCGAATCTTGGTAAGATATCCCTCTAGCATACGTGGTGCTGGACATACTGCGATCATAGCGAGAAAGTAGTTTTTGTGGGGTTTTTTCAGAGGTCGAACAGAACAATTTCGAACCTTTCTTTGAACGAAAGAACTTTTCTTTTTCATACAACATTAATCTTTTCCCCTTAACGATAAGATAACACGCATAGTGATTTAAACGCATGAGTATTACGTTGAGTAGGAATGACGTAATGTTTCTTTAAAAAGAAAAGTCTTTCTATATCTTGTTCTCTTTTAATTCGCTCGTTTATTGTCCAGCCCACACAATAAAAGTGAATTCGACGCGTACACAGTAATCAAGCATTTTAGGGCAGACACGCAAGCACACACGCAAAAAACAACAACAACACGTTTATTGTTTTAAATGATATCATGAAAAAGAGGTCTACGGGGCTTTAGGCGACATACTATAGATAAAATAAATGTCATTTCAAAGGCCAAAAGGAATCAAAATGGGATTTGCAATGCAATTGTAATTAAAAGTCGGCAGCAGAAACTCAAAAGAAATGGGTGAGACTTCATAGATTATGGAAAACAGAAACAACAAAGGGAGCGCTTGTTTTGGAAAGGTCATTTTCGTTGGCACTCCGCAGTGATCCCTCCGAAATGAGTTTTCATGGCGTCGTATGGGGAGGGGATATACCCGTCAGGGGTATGCACAGCACTGAATCCGCCCAAATGATCGTGCTTGGCGATCGCACCAGTTTCTCTCTGTCTTGAGCCCTTTATCTGTGTACGGAGGAATAAAAGGTAAATGAGGGCACGTGATTACAAAAATAAGGACAGCGATTTTCTTCATGCTACCCCCTCTGGGCGATTTCTGCGGAGGTGGAGGGGGCTGTTTCTTGGTATGTTAAAGATAGACCGGTGGAAACTCGACCGTCGTGGAAAGGCTCTGCTGTACGCCGTGGGAGCCACGACAAGGATTATCGCGCCGTCGAAAGCGCCCTCAACTAAACTATCTATTTATCTAAGGAAGTGGAGATTTTTTTTTGAGAGCAAATTCAGGTCAACACAGCATACGACTTATGGGCGATTAAGGTATCGGGTTTCTTATGAGTCGACCAGACCTACCTGTGATTTACACGACACCCATTCAAAATGCTCGTATAGTACTGATTCAGCTTCATTGGGCATTTCTGAGACAAGAGGTCAACACTAACAGTTGCGTCACCTCTAGCGGACTGTGCCATCACACGCAAGGCCAAGTGTACATTATATTGCCCGCGGACCCCCCCCCCCAAAAAAAAAAAAACAACACACACACATACACAAATACGCACACACACCAGAGAGAGAGAGAGAGAGAGAGAGAGAGAGAGAGAGAGAGAAATCGAGGATGGGGTAGTAGTAGTAGTAGAGAGAGAGAAATAAAAAAAAAACTGAAGGATTATATACATGTGTATGGGTCTATAAGTGTGTATATGCATATGTAATCATATATGTGTATGTATTTATCATCACCGCCGCCGGAACGAAGTGGGGGGGGGGGGGGGGGGGGGCACTTCCGGGTTTCTTCAGCTGACAAGCAAAAAAAAAAAAAAAATGGTGGGCCCGAGCCCCCCCCCCCCCTTCCCCGGTTCCGCCGGCCATGATTATGTAGGATATACATGCGACATAGGATACATAAGGCCTACATTATATTCATATAGCCTACATAGTGGAATTCGCATGAAACTCAATTGTCTTCGAATCTCATTCTATCAAAGTGGGGATGCTGTAACGAATTTTGCAGCTTATGTCATATGTAGGCCAAGTGTGCTTACCCCAAGTGAATAGAACAGTTGCTCAGCTCATTCCCATAGATCTGTGTGGCTAGATCTTTGATCACTTAAAGGGATGGAACAGTTTCGGCTGAGATTGGGCTTCAGTTTTCCAACTCTTATTTTATGATTTTCTGAGATAATGAGAAATCTCTTGTGAAACATGAAAGAGCATAATGATAACTTTAAGAGGAAATCAAAATTTCTTTTATGAAAATTGGTTCAAAACCAATTTTCATCAAATAAACTTTGAACTCTTCTTCGAATTTTATTCTATAATTCATAAGTGGTTTCCCATTATCTTGCAAAAAGTCGGAAACCTGAAACCCCGTCTCAACCAAAACTATATCATCCCTTTAACCAGATACTAGTAACCAGAAGTTTGCTCAAATTTCCTTGTGATAGAAGGTCTATTATATGTGTGTGCGTGTGTGTGTGTGTGTGTGTATGTGAGAGCGTGTGTGTGTGTGTCTTAGCGCGCGCGCACGCGAGCATTGCTTTACTCTTTACCTTTTCTGAATCTTCTCTAGGTAAAAGTTTCGTGACCTTGTGTCTGAATGATGTACGACGACGAAGGGTCAATGCCCCGTTCGCCCGCGAACTGACAGGGGTGATTTTTCAGCGATGAGGTCACAGCAACAACGAGAATGGGCGTTTCCAGAGGTCAACCGATCGACCAACCCGACGGAGAAATGACAGCAACTCGCGCCTCGAGCAGACGCTCACCTGCCGAACGTCGAGACGCGACTCGCTCTCACACTGACTGCACAGACAGCCGTTCGCAAGCATTGGGTGTGCGCCATCAATTTTGGGATAACGTTAAGTCAGAGTTACCCCTGCACGAAGTTTTGGTAAAGAGTTTTGTTTTGTTTTGTTTTGTTTTTTGTTTTTTTGTTTTTTTTTTTTGGGGGGGGAGGTGTGACTGGGCGTTGACTCTGCCGTTGTATCTACACTGCAACATGTCTCTGTGCAATGTTTGTGAAATTTTGAGATGTGCATGAAGGGTAATTGAAGTGAAAATGCTGACTAAGTCCAGATTGGGCATTCTAAACAAACAAACAAAACAAACAAACAAACAACCCCCGATAGATTATGTTTTTAGCGGAAAGTACGTATAAGACTCGATATTGGGGGAGGGGGGGGGGGGGGGGGGGCATGAAGCCTAGATTTAAAGGAAAGACGTCTTGCTGCCGAAAACAGAGATTATTTGAAATAGTGAGTCAGTGTAAAATGTACAGAAAAGCTTTCACATTGCTTCGGGAGACCGGATGAACCACGTGTGGTGTGTCTGTGGGGAATTAAAGGGGCATTCCGGACGATTTTCATAATTTCACATCATGTAATACATAAATCAACAGCTCCATGTATAGATCCGTTAAATTTATTGTGGTCCTTCAGCAGAGAAACCAATGAATCGAAAATCTGAAGCAGATTACACTGAACAGTGTTGATGACATCAGAGCCTCATATATTTCAGAAATGTAGCAGTGTATTTCCATTACAATACCGCTTGCTCAACAAGTTCACCTGTGAAAAATCCATGCATACCTTCTTCTTTTGTTCTGCTTCCTTGAGCCCCAACTCATGCATTCTTATGGAGAGGCTGTCATGTCATCATCCTTGTTCATTTCAATTCATTATAAATTTTGAAAACATTCTCATTACTTATCCCCATCACTATAAATTCTGAAACTCTGTACTCAGATTGACTAATTTATAGTTGTTCAAATTTAAAAGTCTGAAAATCATCCGGAGGTCCCCTTTAAGACATCTCGGATGCAACGGTATCAATGCTTTACCATGCGCCTGGGGAAGTGTCAATGGAATCGTTGTGCCAGTCCCGTCTTGCGTTCTACTTAGAATATGTTAGGACGGCTTTAATTACCTTAAAAAGCCCATCACTGTCCAAGACAAACAACTTAGTACCTGTGCAGCTTATTTTCTTTTTAAACATGACTTTGAGGTTCATTGACTCAAACGTAGCGCGAAATAGCTCCCCAGTGCCGAGTTTCCGGTCATCCTGTACCCACTGCCGGCCCCTTGTAGCGGAACCCTCTAATTCCCCAGGTATTCCTGCACCTGCGTGTGTTACCTTTAGCGTATAGGACCACGAGGAACAAAGCGCAACATGTGCAACGTCGACAAACACCCGCTTTTTTGTCTGGGCGGCAAAATTATTGATCTATTATTACGCATTTACTCTCGGTAATGGCCTGGTAGTGAGTGATAGGAAAATTTGATTGCATCTCATTCTCCCTCCCTTTCTCTCCCTTTCTTTCCCCATCTCCCTCTCTCTCTCACACTCTCTCTGCCTTTAGCTGGAATCCTCTCAAAATGTGATCTTACATGACCCCTCCCTCTTCTCCCCGCCCCTCCTCCCACCCCCCCCCCCCCCCCCCATCCATCCCTCTTTCCGATTCATATCGTTTCGTCTATTTGCTACCAACTGACAAAATGAATTAAAAAACCAACATTCACTGCCACTTACATGGGTGGAGACAGGAGCTCATGCATGGGCAGCGCAGAAACATAGAATCAATTAGCAGATAAAACACTATGATCATGATTAGCCTGATTATGCTGTTTCGCTCCACGAACGATTCCATGTCATATCCAAGAACATTGTGTTTATTTGAATGAATTATTCTTTGTCTCTTTTCACCAAAATCAAGGCCAAAACCTATTTGTGGAAATGCCGCGTGTAGCTCGGGATTGAATAAGGGTACTTGAAGTGGAGGGAACATCACTTTAATATCAATTCAGGTACGTATGTCAAAGCATTTGTTATTAATGTTGAGTGCAACGAATGTGAAACCTTTCTGGTTAATGAAACATTTGGCATGAGAAGGCAATGACCGATATAATGTTGATGAGCCGAGCGTTAGTCGCCGGAGAGCCTGAAAATTTATCAGAAAGTAATAATGCACGAAGAGTTAATACTGGACAAAGAACGAAGGACGAGAGATTAAAAGAAAAACAGTTTCAGTATCGGGAATGGGATTTGAAAAGAAAAAAAAAAACCGATGTGATATTACAGTGAAATATGACACATGAATGGTCAGTCAGGGGGGTCTTTCAAAATGATACCCGTGAAAGAGGGCTATCACCAAACGATCACTGTAATGTGATTCCAATGTTTGATTGCGCTGAGCTGCATTTTCCGTTCGTTTGTGAACACATGTACCTGTTTTGACGACCACAGATCAAGTTTTACTTTAATCCTGGGGCATGATCGCTAGAATATTGGATAAGGGGCCTCAAGGTCAACTCCAAGGTGTTTCACGATCAGTCAAACAAGTTTGTTTTTATTGTTCTACTACGTTGACATCATCAGATATTTGCATGTGGTATGAACTGATCAGTGATGAACACCCAAGAAGTCTATGATTTACGAAGATCCACATGTATAAAATATGGTAGGGAAAAAAGTTACATGACAAAGTTTGCCAAGTTTACTCCGAGGTGCTGTCTTTCTCAGAGACTTTGATTTGGGAAGTAGATAATGTATAGAACTGTTAACTGACTGTTAACCGCCGTCAAGAGCATAACTGTTATGATAGCGGTGGTAATGATGGTTTGGATCCAACGTCAACGTCAGTGGTGACAGTTGTGGTGGTGATAGTTACGATAGTGGCATACAAGGGTAAAGATGGTGGGCATGGTGATGCTGGTGGCTGTAGTGATCGTGTTGGCCGCGGTAGTTTCGGTTGCAATAGATGTGGTGGTGGCAACTTTACTTTGATGGAGGTGAATATTGCAATGTTGCTTTTGGTGATAGCGTTCGTACCGCACGCGCGGCCGCGGTTGTTGCGGTGATGATAACTGTGGTAGTGTATCTTTCCTTTGGTGATGATTTATATTGTAATCTTGCTTCTGGTGAAAGTGATCGTTTTAGTTGCGGTAGTACCCTTGGTGATAGTTTTGGTGGTGGCAGAATTACTATGATGGTGGTGGGCATCATACTGCCATTTTTGGTGATAGTGATCGTGATCGGATAGAGATCGTGTTAGTTGTGGTGGTGGTAGATGTAGTACAGGCAGTTTTGCTATGTGGTGGCTGTGAATATTGTGAAGTTGTTGGTGGTAAGGGTTGTCGCGTGTGTTGCGGCACTGGTGTTGATGTCCTGAGCTAGGCCAATATTGTTTGACTTAACTGATTTTATTTCGTGTCAAGACTGTCATCAGCCCCTGCATATCGTTCAGTTGCGATAAAGGTAAGGCTGAAAGGGGTGCGAGCAGGAATCATGACACGAGATTCGAACCCAGAATCAGACTGGGCAAGTAACACACACGCGAACCGCTCTGCCGTCGCCATCCGAAAAACCCTTGGCGAGTGTATTCGAGGTCGTGGTCTGGTTGGGGCTCTTCTTTTCGGGGCGGGGGGGGGGGGGGGTAGGGAGGGGAAGGAACGTATTGGTCTGTCTGGCCCGGGCTACATACATAAATGCATTGCTTCCGCGAGCAAGTGAATTAACAAGCGCTTTCCTACCACATATAAATGGGTCTCGTAAATCAACACTAATGAAGAAGGAAAACAGTCAGGCAGTCCGTCGTAAATCCATCATAACACGTACGGCTACAAATTACTTCCAAATTTGTTTAGAATGGATTTAGACATAATGGGGTAACCCGTTTCCTTGGGGTGAAAAGATTCCAGACTGCCATTGTTTTACTGCGAGCGGAGATGGAGGAGCGTTGATCTCTGGACTCGAACGGGTTGAAATGTAGATTCTCCGGGAAGTTCAACGACCGTCAGATGTCCGGATAGGTATGATCGTACATTTGCCACGTGTAACCTGCGGTCAAACCCGTAGAGGATAGGAAAGCGCCCTCTACTGAAGAGTCTTCGAGATTGTGCTCTACTAAATTATCGGCGATGGAGAAAGACCACAAACCACAACGTTATGGAACTTCATTGTCAAGTTTGGAATGATTAGCGTTAATGACTGGGAACACAAATTCAGCAATGCTGCCCTGAATTGAATACCATAACCATTTGTTCGCTCTATCAGTAGAGCGCTTATGCGATTGGAAAGTTGCAAGTCTTGCGGTCTCCAAACAAAAACAAACAAATAAACAAACCATAAACAACATAAAAAAACCTTATTGAATATGTCTAGGATGCATATCTCATCAGCCACAGGCTACTCCTTCAAATGCAAAGATACATGGTAGCATCATGTGTGAGTATAACTGCAATCAGGATTAGATTGGAACGGTTCGCCAGCATCGCCACATTGCAGGCTTATCGTCTGAGCCCAGTTTATACTACAATGTACCTTAAATGTACTGTTTACCATTGGGAGCAGTGATTGAAGAAAATGTTCGAGTTATTACGTTTGTGTATTATGTGTAGGTCAGTTGTATCACAAAACATAGTATCAAATAAAAACTTTGCAATTAAGCCTAAAACATAAGGAGATATCACTGTTTTTCTCACTAAACCATAACTGTAGACGGTTTAGTCTGGAAACAATTTTATCATAACTATTGTTCACATTTTGTATTTAACAATACTTAACATCGATTATACTGATGACCTTTTTACACTGATTGTTTCTATTCCTCACTCACATTTCAGAACTATTTTGAAGCACTAAAGCTGGGTTTTTGTTTCATCTGCAAATGGTAAACAATGCCTTTCCCCCATCACTATTGAATGACGAGAAAAATCAGCTGCGAGCATGGAGTAGCTGCTGCAGTCATTGCAGCCTCGTAAAGAAAAGGAATGAAATTGAAAGAGACTACAATAAGAGATCAAGGGGAAAATTCAGATGGTTCACGTGTTTGCCCAAGTCACTGACTCAGTGGACTTCCTTCCACTTTTTTTGTTTTGTTCCCTTTGTTTTTATTTCCTCGTTGCCATTTGTTGAATAGCAATAATATGAATAATCTTGACTTAAAGGCATAATTTACCATTTGCAGATGAAACAAAAACCCAGAACTGGTGCTTTAAGATAGTTCTAAAATGTGAGTTAGGGATAGAAACAACTTGAATCCGTATATAATCAATGTTAAGTATTGTTACATATACAAATTGTGAACAATAGTTATAATGAGAATGCTTCCAGATTAAACCGTCTACAGTTATGGTTTATTGAGAAAAATACTGATATCTCCTTCTTTTTTTAAAGGATTTATTGGGAAAGTTTTATATGTAGGATGTTTTGTGATACAACAGACCTATACATTATTTTGCATCAAATGTGATATCTTGAACATTTCTAAGATCACTGCTCCCAAAGGTAAGCAGGACCTTTAAGGTTTATCATGTGTCTTCTACCTAGAATAAACTATTAAAAAAAAAAAACGAAAAAAAAAAAAAAACACCCGAGTTCCACAAGTCTGGTTTCTTCCGGGGACTGCATGCAAACTGCAATAACGCACTAGGCGCAATTCGGCTTAATTAAAGGGATCGTATAGTTTTGGTTGAGACCTAATTTCAGGTTTCTAACATTTTTTGGTGAGATAATGAGAAACCTCTTATGAAATATGAAAGAGCATGCAATTCCATGAGGAATTCAACGTTTATTTGATGAAAATTGGTTTTGAAATGGCTGAGATATCCAAAACAGAGCGAGTCTTATCTCAGTTTGGGACCCAAACTTTTTACAATCGCTTTGTTTTACTGTGTTTTTGGATGTTTCAGTAATGCCAAACCCAATTTTCATCAAATAAACTTTGAATTCCTCTTAAAATGGTATGCTCTGTACTATTTCATAAGTGTTTTCTGTTAAGTTAAAAGCCCAATTCTCATCTCCACCAATACTGTATCATCCCTTTAATATCGTCCGAAGTGGAAAAGACCATCATGTCGGATTCAATTGGTGGGCTGAGCTTCAGGGAAGAGGAGGAAGAAATAGAACTATTACCAAAGGGATGGATAGTTTTCGTTGAGATGGCGATTCAGATCATAAATTATTGTGGAAAAAAAATAGAAACCATTTATATGAAATATTAAAGGGCATACGATTCTAAGAACAATTCAAAGTTTATTTGATAAAAATCAGTTTTGAAATAGATGAACTATCCAAAACAAAATACAAAAAGTGGTCCTAATTAAAGGTGGGACCCACTTTTTATCGGGACCACTGTGTATTAAGGATATCACAGCCATTTCAAACCCGATTTTCATCAAATAAACTTTGAATTGCTCTAAGAATCGCATGTTCTTTGATATTTCATGTAAGTGGTTTCTAATTATTTCACAGAAAAGATAAAACCTGAATCCCCATCTCAACCAGAAACTATAACACCCTATCATCTCTTTAAAGGAGGACGAGGAGAAAGACGAGGTAATGAGTAGAAGATGATGATGATAGAAATGATGATGATGGTGATGATAATTATAATAGTGATTATGATTATGAAAGTAAGTCCCACAGCGACAGTCATATTGGTAATGATGATCACCATGCGTTTCCGAAAGATATCATAACAACATAACAATCATAGTAACTAAAATAATAATGACAAAAGCTATGATGCATAATCACAAATACAAGTTGAAGACGGAGAAGAAGACGAGAAGAAAAACAAAAGAGAGAAGAAAGCATAAATAAGAAAGCATTCTTTATCTGTTGATATCAATTGAAAGGGTGCGACGTTTGAGATGTCCAAGCTCATAAGTTTGCCCTCCTGTGAAGCATTGTTTTGAAACGCACATACCACTATCTTCATGCGCAGATTTCACGGCACACTAGAGTTCTATTCCCTTCCCCTACTGCGAGCGGGGACTCTCACAATGTGGGAAATTTTGACAAGTTGGCCAGGGGACGTTTATGTGAAGGATACATAATTTGTTTCTCGCTCCACGTTTACCTTTCTACATTTACCTTTCGCCCCCGCACTCTATCATCAGATCGCTAAAATTTGTCAACTTGCCGACCTCCGGCTACCTATAAATCTTTTGGCAGGCCGTAGTTTCTTGGGTCAGCTCCTGCAATCTAGAAGCTATCGAATATTTTTCTTTCCGTTATTTCTTTGCTTCTCCAGAGTGGGCTTTAGTGTTATTTTTTCCCTTTTAACGATGGCTGGACTGCTCAGTAGTTGAATGGATCGTGACACAATCCTCCCAGTAGTCACACCTCGCAACGCGGTTGGGAACGCCATTAGTCTCGCGGCACCAGACTTCGAGGTACTGATGCTAAGTCCCCCCCCCCCCCCCCCAATAAAGAATTAGAAGGAAAAGAAAAAGAAAAGAAGAAGAAGAAATATGGTCAAACAGATTTGGTCGTCAATATTCTGTTCTTATAGTGCATCCCACATTGTCAAACGTTCATTGCACATAATTGTTATATGACCCTGTGTGCGTCCATGAAGCATGATCGTAGAAGAAGAATCAGGTTTAGCAATGTCGTTCCGTCAGGAACATGCTTGTCAGAAATATCTCATCTGGCTCTAGGAAGCACAAAGCCCCCATGACCTTTGTGAGGTGTCGTGAAATAGTGTATAGGTACATTTGTTATGTCTAACCTTGGCAGTTGCATGACGTCATCTATTCTATTACAATCACGTGACATGGAGGGATGGGCGCCGATACTTTGAAAGTGTGACACGAAAATTCCTCACTATTGGTGAATGTAGCGACGTGGATCTGATATTATTCATGTTCATCCCGCCGAAAAAGTGGTTCACGTTGAAGTGTCGGCCTTGAATCTTCTCAAGACACATAAGACTAAGTGATTGTGATTCTTCTTTGCTGTTAGCTTGCGGAGAGGAAAAGGGATATCAAGACAGAACTTTGTAAGGTTGCGATATTCTGAACACAGCATGTCTACCTACAACAGTATACAATGAACACTTAGTCCTTTGTTCTGCACTTGACGTAAGGGAATGGTGACAAAAGAAAATGAAATAGAATATGCCATATACGAGTTTATTTTTCAAGCCTACCAGCAAACCAGGGGAATTAGTCCATGTGACATATTGATCGCACTTACCTTGGACGGACGTAGTTTCCAATCACAAGTTCTACATGTTCTCGTTAGTTTTTACTTCCTCGTAAATCGTTCATCTTCAACAAGGTTACACTCCAAGACCCCCTACGCCCACTTCGCTGGTCCCTTGTAGCAATTGTGCTTTATAACGAGCGTAATTATTCGTCAACAGCAAGGGAGGTCTGCAAAAACATTGACTTGCCGTCTGATTTATGGGTCATCGGCCCGGAGAACAACCTGGCTGGCAAGCCATTAAAGTCTACTCTTGGTCAACTTGACCTTGATAAAGAAGAGTGAAGTCAGATGACCAGAGTGATAAAAGTTTAACTCCGACATACAATATGATAGCTTTGGAACGCAACAGGTCGTCATATTTGTTTTTCTTTAAATCGAATACGTACAAATTGGAAGAGGTAATGATCTTATCACCCTTATAGAACATTCCCGTTGGTTTGTACACAATTATTGAAATCACATTTGTGTTAAATGATTAATCACATGCAACTTCTTTTCTCCTAAAAGTCACGGTTCGTTACATGGCTACGAAAATTCGATACAAAGAATACATCTTTAGTATAATATTTCAATTCAATTTCAATTTATTGTCCTACATCTAAATGGGGAAATGCATCAATTATAACACAGTTGAATGATACAATATATCCAGCTTGGATGTAGGCCCTACAATAGAATACTAGTATTACCAAAATGGGACATGGCGGTCAGTTTATCAAAATTTGAATCTACAAAGTGAAAGTACTATAGCGAAATTCGATGAGACCAACTTGAAAGCAAGTACACGTATATGTTAAAGGAATAGTGTAGTTTTGACTGAGGTGGGGATTTAGATTTTAACTTTTTGCAAGATAATGAGAAACTACTCATGAAATATTGAAGAACATACAATTCTGAGAGGAATTCAAAGTTTATTTGCTGAAAACCGGTTTTGAAATGGCTGAGATATCCAAAAACAAAGTGGTCCCAATAAAAGGTTGGTCTCTGCTTTTATTAGGAACTCTTTGTTTTTGGATATCTTAGCCATTTCAAAACCAATTTCCATCAAATAAACTTTGAATTCCTCTTGGATCTGTATGTTCTTTAATATTTTAGAAGAGGTATGTCATCATGTCACAAAAAGTTTTAAACCTGAAGCCTTAACTACACAACCCCTTTCAGCGTGAGGTCTCCATTGAAAAGAGAAAATAAAGAGAAAGGTAATGAGCACGGATACACATTATGACCAAACTCTGTATATACAAAGACAAAAACATGACCATATTACTCGGGGTTGAGCCTATTTCATGATGAAAATAAAGTGAATTTTGTGAAGATTTTCTGTACAATACCCAAGCTGGATAATTTGTATACTTCTGTACAATGAAGACCGGACGTTTTCCCCTATCGCTCCTCGCCTGTGGAACTCTCTCTCCTCTCTCTCTCTCTCTCTCTCTCTCATTATTTTCTGTGAAATAATAATCGACAGATTGGAGCACTTCGATGAATCTAAAAAGAATAAAAAGAAAAACATGGAATATCATACACATACGATGCATTTCAGAGATTTTGCAATTGAATCCTTCTATATTCCTGATTGCTCCCACCCCCAAATCCCTGCCACACCTTCGTCCCAGATTACATCAGCTATTCAGCTATACGTGTCAATAAAAGAATCATTGACAGATCATGGTCTGGAAGTTTAAGCAAAATGAATTATCGAATTTTCAATTTATCGTCATAGTTAAACCTTAACATTTGTAATTTGATGAGTTTTGGGGAGTTTTCAGAGGCAACATAATTCTGGGAAACATGAAAAGTTTTCTCATATCCATATTTAAGACATATACACATTATACATGTACATATTTGATGGCGTCCGTCATTAGCAGATGAAGTTCCGTGGAAAAGTGTTCAACAGAAAAATAAATAAGTAAACAAATAAAAGCCTTTTTCACTGCGCATTTTTCACTCACAGCGGACTGAGAGTTGACTAAATACGAATGCCGCTGCTACGGTCGGCCGCACGCTGTCACAATTAATCACAATGTTTTTGGCAGACATACAGCATCAGCGTCCACTCCGGATCATTAAATATACATCCACAGTATTCCCCCCCCCAAAAAAAAAAAAATAAAAAAATAAAAAAAAAAATAAATAAATAAATAAACAAACTTTTCGCATTGATAACACCCAATATGATTAAACCGTCTAAATACATGGCCGAATGACATTTTTAAAAACGATGTGCACGCCGCCACGCGCGCCACAAGTAGCGCCATAATCATCATAGTATTGTACACATGCACTCATGCACGCTCACTGGGCATGGTTGAACAAGAGATAATCATGTTTAACCGTGCATTTAAATGGGTGCATGGCATTAGGTTTACATTCTGCATTATAATATATGAAACGTATATATATATATATATATATATATGTATATATATATATATATATATATATATATATATATATGTGTGTGTGTGTGTGTGTGTGTGTGTGTGTGTGTGTGTGTATGTGTGTGTGTCTGTGTGTGTGTGTGTAGGCGTGTGGGTGAGTATATATAAACACACCATGTATATATTATACCCTGATGGAAAGAACAGTGTACCAGTGTGTTGACAATTTGTTCCAATAGTAGGCTATGTGACAACGCTCGAATCTAACAATGTCTATAATATAATTCATATACAGTGTATATACAATGTGTGTGTATTATATATATATATATATATATATGTATATATATATATATATATGTTACACCCGTCCCGATGTGGCAAGGGGTGTTTAAAAAGTGAAGGAAGGGAAAATGCCACGTCTAGTCACAATGGATGCAGGGATGAGAGTGTGGAGCTCAAAACCACATCCACCGTGATGAAGGCATTTTTCTTAGAATTTGAAGAGACTGGGTAAACTCCACTCTGATTTCAGGGGTGGGTGAAATAAACTTGTGAGGGTAACTTTCCCTATTTATACAAATGCATATATCTAAAAACTTCCAAGAAATTTAGGGGGGTCTATTTTCTTGAGGCCTTTACACCTTCCCCTCCTAAAACAAATGTCGTCCCCGACATTTCCTCATACAAAAAATCCACTATTCCATTTGGTGTGTGTTCTCACTGATGTTCTATTTACAAAACTTTGGAGCACATCCATGGCTACAAACCCATCTTCTAGCACTTCAAACAATTAACGACTTAGACCATCTGATGACAGGGAGTTTAAAGAGAGTATTCGATGCAGCCTTAATACTGCACTCCATCATCAGCATTACTCCACAATACTGAAGCTTACATTGAACGAAGTCACCAGGGCGCGCGTTCCCTGTTGATACTTAAAATTCAACATAAATCGTACAATTTTCCGAATACCTCAACCTATATATCATAGTACATGTCACCTAAATAGCCCTGATTACACAAAAATAATTTCTAGGACTTTTGCAGATCTGTTTCCTCCTGTTTCCTTTTACACTCTGTACTTAACGTAGAGGAAACTTGCAAGTATTTAACTTCTAATCTGCCTTCTCTCCTACTGAAAATCTGGCTATATACTCTTTCTCCACACTGCGCAGTGGTTTATACTTATACTCTGATTTTGGTAATCACCTCTTCGTTTCGTCATTGCTATTCTCGAATAGGCCTAACCAATGATGTGGTCCTAAAAATTTGACAATCCATTTTAACAATACATTTACCTATAAATACACACTAATTGTTCTAATATTGGTCGTCAGTCCTTTCCTGGTGCGTCCAGTCCATTGTCTCGGCAGGCTGGGATGGCAGGCTCGTCCAGGGCGGGTAAGCTGTAGGTCGAAAATAGGCCTGGCTCCTGGGATCCTGGGTCCACTGCGGTGGCGGGAATCTGGCTGCCGGTTGTACAGAAAGGTGGGGAAAAGATTGGTGTGGGAAAGGTTGGAATTGGTCCTCCTGGGGACGCCGCATGCCGTCCTGGACCCTCAGGGTGACCTCTTCTGGGCTCATCTTGGTCGGTCGGGTAGATCAGGTACTCGTGGGAGGCTCCGGGCTATGGTCCTAAGGACGACGCAACTGCCATTGTCTTGTCCCTCTCCTGTGCGGGCGTCGTCCTGGCAGGGTCGCCAGAAAATGTTACACCCGTCCCGATGTGGCAAGGGGTGTTTAAAAAGTGAAGGAAGGGAAAATGCCACGTCTAGTCACAATGGATGCAGGCATGAAAGTGTGGAGCTCAAAACCACATCCATCATGATGAAGGCATTTGTCTTAGAATTTGAAGAGACTGGGTAAACTCCACTCTGATTTCAGGGGTGGGTGAAATAAACTTGTGAGGGTAACTTTCCCTATTTATACAAATGCATATAATTATCTAAAACTTCCAAGAAATTTAGGGGGGTCTATTTTCTTGAGGCCTTTACATATATATGACATATATATATATATATATATATATATATATATATATATATATACGTAAGTAGAGTGTGAACTGCAATATATATTTATATATATATATATATATACATAACACTATGCATGCATGTGTGTTTATGTGTCAGTAGGTAGGTATATCATTTTGCAGAAAACGATTTTGTGTTTGTATTTCTATACCCACGACGGGGGGGGGGGGGGGGGGGGGGAGTTCCAAAGAGACTAAAATGAAGTAAATCTTGATCACATGTCGTCTTTCCAGTTTGAATCAACGTTACGGCTGGGAGTGAGCCTATTCTACAGTTTGCGAATAATCGGTGATTATGGAAAGCCATAAATGATCCTCAATTGGTGTCCCCGCTGAATGGATTGAATAAACTATTTTCCTTGTCAATCAGAGCGGCACAAAGTTACGACGTAATCATCGCGTGAACCTATGCGTCATTAACCCTCAAATGACCTTCATCCAATTGCATTCTGTTCACAATATCATTTGTTTGTGAATTGTGCACACTTAGAGAAAGCGAAACAATAACACAAATAAAGCGATAAGGGTGAATTCCTGTAATTCATTAGCCTAGTATTTAGCCAACTGTTAAGCAGACAAGGATAATATCGCTGGCTGGCCCCGACCGCTGGCGTTAAAGACACAAAGTCACTGGTGGTGATAGTATCACTATAGAGGAAAATAATCTATAATCATATACCAACAGGACACGCCCCGTTGATCACGTGCACTCTGCACTTCCGGTCACCGTGGACGGCGCTGCTGCTGGGTCTCACACCCGAGAAGGTCTCACATATGTTGCAAGTGAATTTCTATTGACGCACTCGTTATTAAAAAAAAAAAATCAAAATGAGATCATAAAAGTACACAAAGTTTCAGTGTCTCTCGTGTTTGATATCTATATCTATGCGCAGACAAACTTATTTAACTCCAGTCCTGAAATTTTGTGTGGGCGTTTTCTACTCAAAATGTGCTCAGAGGTCCTAAAGGAAAGACTCGACTCTATAGAGATCCCAAAGGAAATTCTACCACTCAAAAATGTCACGTGTTTTCTACGACGAAACAAAAATGTACAGCCGAAAATTAAAAGGAAGAATATCCAGCCTCCTAATGAGGTGAATTTTGAAGAGGGATTCACCCTCATCAACCACGCCTTATCATTTCTACTTTTTGACACACAAAAAAAGAAAGGATTGTATGGCTTATTTTGTATAATATTTGGTATGATAAACTGATGAGACTCTGGCTGGTTCACTTTATAGCTACAGATTAGACCTATATCACAGACGAGTTCTATCAATCATTTTCAATCTTACTTTCTTTCTCTACATCCGTGTGTCTGTGTGCGTGTGTGTGTTTGTGTGAACATGGCATGATGACCATCATTGATGCCATTTTCCAGTCTCATTGCTTATCGATGTTGTGGTTCAGTGGATGATACCACTGACTTTCAGTCTTGAGGTCCCGGATTCGAGTCTGTTATGAGTGCAGCAACAGTGTGTCTCATCATTGTCAAGCCCTTGGAATTGGAATGCAAGTCGTCGGTCCCCTGACTTGGTTATAATATTTGATTGCTTTGCTTGGCCTGTAATGGTCCTTCATTCATATCTTGATAAACCTCCTCGATTTTGATAACTGGTCTGGAAAATAATCTCAGCCTTTTCTGAACAGAGGAAATATGTCTAACTCTGTTTCTATCAATGACGTGTATGCTCGGGGAGCTTTTATCATGGTTTGACATCATCATTGGCTCAATTTTGGTGACCTTTGACCCTAACCCTTGACATCAGACCCCTTCAAACCAAAGTACAGTGACCTCTGACGTGATCTTTGATCTGCTATTGTTATTACGTGTTCATGCAAATAATTATTTGTCTCTACCCTACCCACCAAATTACTTTATCACTGAGCTTCCTCAGCTGGAGCAATGGCTGGAAATTACCATATGACCATGGAACTTGGTATTGGAACTGGACCTTTGAACTTATCCTGTGACCTTTAATGAAAATGATTATTAAAGGGGGAGTCCGGGCGATTATCAGCCGTTTCCCGTGTAAAGAACAATATTTCATGAACCTATTACCCTTTTCCCGACGAGAAAAGACCGTCAGATACGTTTACAATGATTTTTTTTTTTTGAAAAATAAGGTAATTCTTCATGTTCGAATCCGTCGCGAGCAGCCCTTCGTACTATCTGTCCCAGTATGCATTGCGCGTGACGTCACAGACTCACTTTCCTCAGCGGAGCACCGCGAGCGCAGCCCAGCTACGAATCGATCTCCCATTGCACTGCTGACTGCGGCGCGGTATCTGCATGCCTGCCGAGGTCTGCCTAGTTGGCGCTACCGCAGGAGTCCGTACACTGTTTTAGGAGTGCTGTTGCCAAATGCTGTATTCCTTTATTCAAATGATCTTCGGTATATATCTATATAAAATCCGTCAAAGATTCATGTAAAATAATTGCAATGTTATATCATTTTCATTTTATTGAAATATCATATGTATTGTAATGCTGCCGTACTTATTACTGTCCACCCCATCATTTACAATTCATTGGCTATTGTTGTCATCAGAGTGATCATGCATACAATCTGAAATCAGTCTGTTAATTTCAGAATTATTGCCTCTCTTGTTGTCCGAGACTGTTGAGTATGTCTGACGGTGGTAAATTACGACAGTATAACTTAAACCGCGGAAGAAACGCCAGCGCCAGCTTCATCATAGTACCGCCGCCGGTAACTGCGACCAGCAGCCCCATACACATAGCGTAATGGGACTGCGTACTGTAGCATTCAGGATCATGATCGGGTAGCATCGCGGATAAATATCAACTTAAAATCGAAATATTTCTTCAATTTGAAGACTTAACAGTAAAGTTAAAATATTGACAACAGGCTTTGGGCAACGTTTGGTTCTGCCAATAGTCCTTTTCTGTTCAAATTGATGACTTAATGTGACTCGGTCGAGAGGAACCTCGGAGAGCTACACTGAATTATTGACGGTCAGCACAGGCGCACACACAAAGAGACATCTTTGTGCGCACACGTCTCCGGTTATGCGCTGGCCGTCAATTCAGTGTAGCTCTCCCAGGTTCCTCTCGACCGAGTCACATTAAGTCATTAATTCGAACAGAAAGAGACTATTGGCAGAACCAAGCGTTGCCCGAAGCCTGTTGTCAATACACTGTACTTCGACTTCACTGGTAAGTCTTCAAATTGAAGAAATTTTTCGACTTTAAGTTGATATTTATCCGCGATACTACCTTATCATGATCCTGAATGCTACAGTGCGCAGCCCCATTACGTTATGCGTATGGGGCTGCTTGTTGCAGTTACGCCGCCGATGGGGAGTATGACGAGGCTGCATCGAGTAGTATTTGTAAGTTTTGACGACAAACTTGTCAATTAAAATATTGGAGAGTCATCTTGCACACCTTTCCCGCTCATTTTCTGGGTTCGGAATGGCAAAAAAATCTTCTTCTGGCCATCGCCTGGTTTATCAGAACACCCAAACGCTCACACGGTATTTTCGATCATGCCGCGTGCATCCGCTGCGTGGCCGGAACCACGCGGAACGCTACCGCTTACTCGGTCCGTGTCGCCGTTGCTCAAGCAGGGCTCCCCGAGCCAGCTGACGCTCCAAACAAAAAGCAACGTGATTCTAATACGTCACGCCGTCACGTGATCTTTCTCGCCGGCGTACAGAAATTGAACAGTTACGATTCAAAATAAGTGATGCTAAAAAATCGATTGTGACGAGTTGGGAGGGTATTTTTCAATGAAACTTAGTCATTATGGTCCTTGATTTATGTAGATTATGGTCAAATTTATTCAAAATCGTCCGGACTTCTCCTTTAACTCTATTTCTTCGCTGTTCATCAAAGTATTGTACCACTGTACACTCATGTAAAAGCATCATTGGTAAGGCCATCGAGTTGATAATATCTTTTTGGTTGTGCTACGGTACCGTCTCGCATGGGAATGGATGTGGCTGACAAGTCCAATTCTTGAGGAACACGTGCGGAGCGAACACGTGTGGGCACTGGAATGATGGTGGTGGTGGTGGTGCCGTGGAGATGGAGGCCTTACTGCGTTCTCTAGCACTGGTGATTCCCTCCCGGCGTTTGTCTTGGCAGGTAGACAGGGTCTCTTTTGTCAGGTCACGCCACTGCTGCCTACTGAGTATCTCCTGCAAACAACTCAAGTTTTTGAGAAGGAATGTCATTACATTTGAGAGTGTCTTTGATGCAGTCTTTGCACCCCTTCTTTGGCTGTCCTATTTGCCTTTGGACATGGGAGAGTACATCATGGAGAGCGGCGCAAAAGGCGGTTGCTAACCATTCGCATCACATGTCCAGTCCCGCGGAGTTGAACCTCCACCATCATGGACTCAATGCAACAGAGACTTGTTCTATCGAGGACTTTTAGGTTTGTTACTGTCTCCTGCCATTTTACCCTTTGGATTGACCGTACTGCTCTGGTGTGGAGGCGTTCAAGCTGATTTCTTTCTATAGAAGATCCAAGTTTCACATACATAGAGCAGGTTTGATAGGACAACTGCCCTGGACACCTTGACCTTCGTTTTTAGCTTGATGTTCTTGTGGCTCAACACTGGTGAGCGAAGGCGGCCAAGTGACTGAAACACTTTGCTGATGATGGTTGGAGAGGTTGGTGTGGTTCCTGGTGATGGCTGGTGATGAACTTCCGTCTTGTCAAGGCTAATCTGCAGACCAAATAGTCGAGCGGCGTCGGCAAACCTGTTGACGATGGATTGGAGGTCAGACTCTGAATGCGCCATGTGGGCACAGTCATCAGTAGAAAGTGCTTCTCGACAGTCTTTGTCGTTGCATTCAGTCTCGCAGGTCAAAGAACGATCCATCCAGTCTGTATCTTAGGTACAGCCCTTGCTCAAGGTCCCGTTAAGCTTGGTTGAGTACACCACACCACTGAAGATTTCGAAGGGCTTTGAAGTTCCGCCGTTGAAGAAGATGAGACCCTCCATTTCATCATGGAAAAGACGAATGAGATTCACAAACTTTGTTGGGCAGCCAAGTTTGGCAAGAATCATCCAGAGGGCCACTCTGTTCACAATGCTTTGGTAGGGTCAATGAAGACAAAGTACAGATCCGAGTTCTTTTTGCGCACTTCGCTTGGACCTGCCTCACTTAAAAGAAGGCCATAATATCTACAGTGCTGTGGCCTCGTCTGAAACTGCTCTGAGCTTCTGGCAGGAATGATTCGGAGATGCTTGTGATTAGGCGATTCAAGATGACACTTTTGTGTATTATGTAGATGGAGATGGAGAGGACTAGCAAGAGAGAGACGAGTCAGACATGTCTTGCTCTGTGCAGGTCTGAGAGGCTATCTGTTTATTGCAGCCAGTATGGCCGATTATATAACAAGTGGAGAACAGTGCAGTATTGTATTTACAGTCATGGGATGAAGAGGGTGGGTGGTAGAGGAAGTGAGATGAACAGGTGGCGATGTTTATATGTGAGGTAATGAGGCATGGTGGTGGCTGGAGAAAGGAATGTCAGGCTGGTGGCTGGAGAAAGGAATGTCAGGCTGACCGTAAAGACAGGATAGAGTGACAAAAGCAGTGATGGTGGAATGATAGCATGACATAATAGACACGTGCCACTATCTTACAGGCAATGGACAGAAGCGATATGCCGCTACAATTACCAAAGTCCGATTTGTTGCCTTTTGTTTTGTTTTTGTTTAATAAAGGAACAACTGTGGCGTCCCTGAACTGAGGCATGGACTCTTCAGCCCAGATACTGACAAGGATGCTGTGAAATATGTTGGGAGATACAAGGGATGCAGCTTTAAATACTGTAGTTCAGCAGGAATGTCATCCATCCCAGGAGCTTTTCTAGGGCTTGTCTGGTTGATTGCTTTCAGGACTTCATCAAAGGATGGATGAAGATCAAGATCTTTTCCTAATGATCAATGTGCTCTAGGACTGCGGTGTCAACACTTGAGAGCCTAACCAGGAGTGTGGAAAAAATTATCTCCAACGATTATTGATGCTCTCTTTGTCTCTGACCAGTGTGGTCCCGTAAGCTGCATAGAGTGGAGTAGTACTAAGCCTTTGTGGGCCAAACACAGTCTTTAGAAATGTGAAGAACTCCTTTGCGTTGCTGGACCTCGTCAGCTTTTCTGTCTCACCAGCATGGTTCGGCCCGTAGCTCCCGTTAAGCCTTATGTTCTTTTCTGGAGGTGGAATTCATGTTGCTTTCTCATTTGATGTATGCAGCGACTTGGTGGGCTTTTTTCTTGAATGCAAGTACCTCCATAGCCGCTCCAGTAATAATCCTTTTCTACCGGTTCTAGTTTTCTGTTGGATCACCAGTTAGGGGTCCATGGGCAGCCAGTAGTTCATCAAGATGAGTTCGGTACTGCTCTTTCACAGCTGGCGCTCTCAGCTTCTCTGTGTTGAACAATGGACGACAACAATGGATGTATCGGTACTATGTGTAGACTGATGATAGCTCTGATCATTCGGTGGTCAGTCCAGCACTCAGCTACCCTCATAGCTCTTGTGATCCAGACATCCTGAACGTCACGCCTTCGGACAATGACATAGTCAATAGGGTGTCATTGTTTGGATCTAGGATGCACCCAAGTTGTCTTGTATTTGTCAGACATTCAGAAGAGTGTGTTGGTGGAGATTAGTTGGCTCTCAGCCTACATATATGATGAGAAGCAGTCCATTGCTGTTCATTTTTCCCAGTCCATGGCTGCCAATCACTCAATTCCAGCTTCCATGGTCTTTTCCTACTCTAGCATTGAAATCCCAAAGTACAGTACCAGTCAATCGATTGCCGGAGTGGACTTCCTGATACCATGGAGTCGATATTCTCGTAGAATGCTTCTTTTGCATCCTCGCTGCTGGTAAGAGTTGGGGCATAGGCATTAGTGATTGTGATGTGCCGAGACGGAGAGAGTGTGAAGCGGAGCTTCATCAAACGCTCATTGATGCCAGTGGGTAAGTCAGGTCTTTGGTGAAGGAGTCCGTTCCTGGTGGCGAAGCCTAGTCCGTGTTTTCTGTCCCCACTTTCTGCAGTTCCTTTCCAAAAGAAGGTATATCCTCCAAGAGATTGATCCTCCATTTGCTAAGCGTGTTTCGCTAAGGGCTACAATGTCCAACTTGCACCGTGGTAGTTCTTTCGCTATGAGGGATTTTCTTCTGGCAAGCCTGGAGGTGCCTGTCTGTCCATAAGGGTGTGTCCATTCTATGTACCCTGTATTTTCTTATTTTGTTTCTGTTGATTTCAACCGCTTGAAAGGTTACACTGTCAGTGTCATCTTTGACCTGTTGCTCTACTCAAATGATCGTTAGTTATGTTTTCCTTAAAAAAAGTATGAAATTGCCATTGCTACCCACAGGTGAAATTATAACTGAAAATGCCAGTTGTAGCCAAAATTCAGTGATTGTTGAACTTTGACCTTGAGGAATTGTCTTTAAAGTTCTATCAGCGCATCTGCACAGCATCGCCATTGCACCAGGTAGGAAGAAAATTTTGCTGAGCGGTTTTTTTTTCTTCTTCTTCTTCTTTTTAAATCGCGATGACGAGATTTGGCACGAACGGGTGGACGGACGGATAACCCCAAACGGTCATGCCTTCGGCACCCTTCGAGGTATACAAATGCATGCACATGTATGAAGAGTCTTTTCACACGGGGTAAACTCAAAATGATCGGTACCGCTAACAAGTCCTTTGGCCGGTAAGCCTTTCTGACCGCTCTGACGGATTTACACCCTACTTTCCTAGAAATCTGATGACTCTTTCTGAGGGGGGGGGGGGATTCTGACTGTAGTTCACAAGGAACAGCAGGCTATACACGCCATGTGACACCACCGCAAATCGTACTTGGCATCGAACCTTTAACTGACATGTTGGTGTTCGTAACGAATGTACGGCTAACTAAGCCAGATCGCCTTCTGGCTGTTGCTGGTTTCTTTTTTGGGTGCTGTTTGAAACACGGTCAAGTTCAATTGTACGCATACCTACACCTTACACGTTGTCGGAAAAAAAAAATCAAATCAATGACAAACGGCAAAGATTGTCTTCGAACAACTAGGTTGATGTTATCTATTACGACTACGAAAAGTAATAATTGCTTTGAAGAAAATAAATGACAACCGACATGTAAACCGTAACGACAGACACAATTCAGGTTGTGCGCGTTATGCGTTTACGTATTCCGAGCCGCTGAATGTCATTCTCACTTTAAGCTTGTAGTGTAAGCCGCACTGTCAAGAGTTCCAAAAATCTGTTATAGTGGTTCTACATTGCCCTCAATATTTCAACCGTATTGCTTTAGAGCACATAATTCCTCTGTCGAGTCCATGACGTTCTTGAAGACGATTCGTTATTCGCGTGCGACACAAAATTGTCATATTATCGAAATCCACAACCTTGCAGAGCAGACAGAGTGAGGATGCGTTCAATATGATTTGCGACTTGGACCGAAGCAAATGCACTATCCCGGATGCTACGACTAAAGCCACAATTCAAGGAGGCAGTTACACAAAGTCGATTGTCGAGATGACGATTCCGTGAATTGAAGCGCATTAGGCTGACCCGATCAGCCATAACTGGGCTGCGAAGAGACATATCGCATAAATCGTCGTCAGAGTGCATGTCCCCAGCCCCTCATCATTTTGGCCAAATCTTTCTGGAGGGTCCGCCGTTTTAAATCACAAGCCAGAGCAAATGAGACACACCGATGTCAAAGCGATGTTTGACGGATGCAACGAGGGTTTTGCTTTCGTATCATCGGGGTCAATCATGCTCCTCTCCAATCTCCTCCTCCTCCATCTCGTTCTCCATTGTGTCCTCATCCGTATCATCGTTGCCACCCTCATCCCTACCTCCAACAAAATGATCCCCATCCTCACCATCATCTCAATCATCATAATCAGTGATAATCACAGTCTTCACCATCAACTTCATCAGGTTCATCATCACATCATTACCATCATCACCATCCTAATCATCATCCTAATCACTGTCTTATCACATCTCATCATCGCCACCATTGCCGTCATCCCTACGGGCCACTTCTTTGTCAACATCACAATCTTTTTCAACATCTCATCAAGTGAAGACAATTCTATCGCTGGAAAGTATTCAAACGTTGCATATTTTTAATCAAGATCTCGACATCATTTGAGATTTTGATCACTTCATAACTGCCAGCGAAGGGTCTTCTTTTTTCTCTTCTCTTGTCCGTTTTGCGATTGCTGCTCATAACACTTTGAACAATGTACATTCGTTCGTGCATGACGTCATTGTGCTTGCATAACACCGCATATTGCTGCATATTCCCAGATAAGCAACGTTCAGAGGAACATAACACTGGAACAACATGGTACTTGGCCTACTAGCTATTTGATGTAGTAATAATTATAGTTTCCATCGAGGTAGTTGAACCTAATATCATACTATAGATGTATGTTAAATACTAAGTTTTAACTACAGGTGGTCCATGGCTTTTATCTAATAATGAAACCCTGTGACACACACATGAACAAACGTGACGTACACGCTACAATATACAAAAAACAACAGCATTGTTATCAAGTTAGATTTAAAGGTACATTTTCAATTTTTTTAATACGTGTGTCACACTTCAAGCGTTGCAATATGATGTAATGATGACAATAGAAAATTAAAGATGTAAACCTCACACAAGAGAAAGGCACCCCCATCATAAATTTGGCGGAATATAAGGAATTTAAGATTCAATTTATTTTCACTTTCTTTTCTTTAACTTCAGAGTACTAGTACATTTCACTACACATGATAAATACGCCACTACTGGCAATGACTGGGTTGGAAAAAAAAAAAGAAAAAAAAGTTACTTCAAAGATGATGTTATTCTGATAAAAACAACGTACTCGTTCACATGATAAAAACTCAGTATTCATGGTATATATCTGCGTTTTTAAATCTCCTATTGCAACTGGACGCGTCACTGACCAACTGTGGCGCACAAAATGGGACAATCTCTAATAATGGTTACTGAGGTCGTTTTCCATTTCTTTGTCATGTTTGTAAGTGACCATGAACCTAGCGAAATGCGAACATTCCTCGAAATGAGTTTGATGACCGAGCCTTGAGGAATCTTGAGCAGAGTGTTTCTAATGATATTGAAACTTCTCTGTCGTTTTCACTTGGCCATCCCGAGGACCATATTTGCCAGTACAATTATTTTTGAGGCCCATTAAAACAAATATTAATATCTATAAATCTATTTTTGGGCCTATTGTCGAGAGCTTCGCGGACCAGCGGTTGAGAAGCACGGTTAAATGTAGATCACAGACCTTCATTTACCTTATTTAATATTATCATCATCTTTATCGTTATGGTAACTGTCAATGTCATTATAATCAATATTATCTATTATCAATATTATTATCATCATTACTACATGTATGATAGGTATTATTACAGTGGGGTATTGTGGTCTAGTTGATAAGAGTGATAAGGCTCTTGACTTTGATACAGAGGTCCTGAATTCGAGTCCCGTCAAGTGCCTATGTTCTTGGACGAGATGTTTTTACCCATGATGTCTCTCTCGACCCACATGTTAGAATGGTACCTGGCAATGCTAGAGTTACAATGATAACAGGGTCCTGAGAGCAATTTGAACACCAAAAAGGATGCCCAGGGTAGATAAGACCACATCACTATTATCATTTTTACCGTTCTATTATCATTATCAGTAGCAGTAGAAAGTTGTTTGGGCGTAGATACCCGTAGAAGTTTGAACAGCTTCCTTTGTGTTCTGGGATGTTGCAGTCTCGTAGTACATTGTAGCCGCAGAACTCTTTAAAAAGCCGTGTGAAAATGCGCATTCTCCAACTTCTCATCCAAATGTCTACTACATGTACATGATGTCTCACATTGTATCTTTGCTTGGCGTCTCCTGGATAGGACATTCGTGTCTATATGTACATGGTGCATTAGTATAATCCAACACACAATGTTCTCACTATCTACGGCTGCTCTCAATTAGAGTCGACGGTCTACAACAGACTCTCGTGAAGTCTCGTGCCGCGAAGCTGAGAGGAATCCGGAGGACACCTGTCACTCAGATTGTTTCCATGGCAACGTCTCCATCTTTGATCAGCTTGGAGAAGGCGGTCTGCAGAACATTCTCTTCGAGATGCCGACCTGTAGGAATTTGAGACAGACGAAGGAGGAAGACCGATGAAATGGAATCGTGCTGTTACCATAGTTACATGAGGACGATAAACTACTAAAAATCAATTACCGGTAATAGAATTGGACCGCAATCCTCCTCATACGGTCATAGCTTTTACACTTATACCACCTACATTAGATGATAATCTAACAACATCAATAACAACAAACAAATAAATGAAACAAAAAAGAAGTACAACAGTATCTGGATACGAATCACTTCACCGCTTAGGTTTCTTTTTTCTTTGCCTAACATTTTCGAAATTCATCATCAGATGAGCAAAACTGAGTTTTATGACTGTTTCCAAAGTTTTGTTAACTTATCGGAATGTAAAACTTTTGAAAGAAAACAGAGGAGACACCATCTCCCCCCCCCCCCCCCCAAAAAAAAGAGCTAAATGGTAAACGTGATCTCAAGCCCTCCTCCATCTTACCAAGAACAGATCACATGAGTGCCTCATCTCACCTCTCGGTATGCCCCCTCCCCCTTAAGAGCTCCCTCTCTTTCTCATTCTTTCTTTATATTTCTCACTGCTACTACTAGCGCAGGGTTGACGGAGGAAGTAAACCGAGCTCAATGTTTACAACATCCAAATATTAGCTTCTCATCGTAGCGTATAAGGTGTCTGTCAACATTGAACTTCAGTTCCACGACTTCCCCCAAATAGCAGGTTTTCTCTCTCTCTCACTCTTCCCTTCTCTACTCCATTTCCCTACTTCAGTCTGACAACGTTACGTTCGCCATATGCAAACCTGCTTCAACTTGGAAGTTTAAGGAATTGTCGAGATACCACATTTAGTTGTAGTATCTTTGGAAACGTGTAGGATTTACCTACAACAATGCGACTATACTGTGAAAATTTCTGTGCATCCTTAGGAAACTCGTTGGAGATGACGTCATCACTCATTTGCATATGTACTTAAAATGGTATCACCGTTTCTTTCGGCAGCACACGTAAGATCTATATGTTTCATAATTTCATTGTTGTTTTCCTCCGAGTACGAGGAAATTGTTGCTGATCTGTTTAAAATGCCTTCACTCTATTCGATGCAAGTCAACTTTGCATCTATATAGTGCACGGAGCTTCCCTTCAAAGCGTCAAAAATATTCAGCGCCATTTTCATCTGCATGATCTATTTCAAAGTTGTTGCCATGACAACAAAAAGGGACAGAAATTCCACAGATGACCGCAACGACGAAAATGTGAAGAGGCAAGTCAGTTAAAAAAAAAGAAGAAGAAAAGAAAATAACAACCGGATGGATTATAGATATGAGATTAAGAGCTTACTAAGACAAATAACAATGTTGGAAGGGGGAATTAAGAAGCCTATACACTCACCATACTCAACATCTATACGACAGATAGTGAAAGAAGACACGGTAGATTGATATGCGGGGTTATTATTTAATACAAGATCTTGGGGATGATTAAAAACTGTGCCGTTAAAAGGTAAAGGGCATTATACGCAACAAGTGGTGATGACTGCGGGATCGCAAGTTCAATGCAGCAACTGCAACTTAACTCCAAACCAATTTGGAATGATTTAAAAGCTTTCATTATTCGAATCAGCAAATGCGATATTTATATGAAACAGTAAAACGATGCGTTCTGGCGTGTATGTGAGGGTGTGTGGTGTGTCTGTGTCTGTGTCTGTTTGCGTTTGCTCGTGTGTTTGAGTGTTGTTTTCTTTGGTGTTTTTTTTTTTTAACAAGAATTGAATTCTATTTTGATAGCACTGGTGATGTTGTTACGAGAAAAGAAAATAAAGAATGTGAAAGACCAGTTTATATTCCGCCATTCGCAGTATACACAAACTAATGGCAAAACATGACCGAACGGCATGGGAAATAGATAAATTGTGTTGCTCAACAAAAAGACCTATGCAACCATGGAGGATGGACCTCTTAAGTACATGATGCAACCAGGACTAATGTAACCAGGACATCTGAACTACTTGTGGCCTAGAGGTCATGAAGTTTAGTTGAAGGCAACGATATCTCACAACAAGTCTGCAGATTATTTTTTATCATTGCAGAGAAGACAGTCAAGCGAAGATATCCAAAGTTCGAGGGATATCCAAGTTCGAGGAATATCCGAGTTGGTCGAGGGACATCCAAGTTTGAGGAAGCTAGGATAACTCCAAGTTTGATGGACATCGGGCAACGGCAGGAATATTTGAATTGAAATGGCAAGCCTATAGACCATTCACAGAAACATCATTTCGGAAAAAAAAGGTGTACAAAAATGCACTATAATAGCTAATTTGGGTTCTCTTTTTGTTTTAACATTTTCAATGTGTATAGTAAGAACATTATTCAAACTAGTATATCATTGATAATCAGGAAATGTACACCGCATATACAATACGTCGCACGTTACAAGTGCGTACGAACTTACTTAACATCTTATTAACTGAGGTTCGCTCTCTCCCTCCCCATCCCTTTAAACCTGTTATTATCTAGAAATGCCTTTAAATTGCCATATAACCTATGATATCAAAGCAATGAACTCTGTTTTACAAGCTAAAGAGATTTGAAGGTTATTAACTTTTGGAGGGAAATAGGGGGTTGAGGAAATATCTGCGATTATCAAGACGGATAAAACTAATTCTACTGGGACCTTTTCCTTGGCTAGAAAGCATTAATAGGATAACATGCAGGATAACTCCAAGGGTTCATTGTCCAAACGGAATGTGGCAAAAGAAAAATAAAATGAAAATCCATGTATAGGTATTCAATTTCCATCAAATACAAGCACAGATGACGGAGAGATTGTACAAACGAAGACGACACTGGACGTTGAAGTGAGTGTGTATTTGTTAACCTTGAAAGAAAAAAAAAAACTCCCGCAGCAGACAAATAAACACTTAACATAAACGCTTGAGAGGAGGAAAAAACTGCAAAACCCAAGAAAAAACCCCGAAATCAGATTAACATCCTCAGAGGAAAAAAAGCATAATCCAAATGGAATGCAAAAACGTGGCGAAAACGTTATAAAAATGAAATAAGATATGCGCTCACCAACAAGGAGATTATTATGGTACAGGGAAAAAAAATAATAATTGGGACACACGTAGACACAAGGTAATAATATACGACCAAAATCATATATACATATATAAAACAAAAAAACTCAGGACATAATTTGCTGACAGTTCCAAGAGCATCTAAGTGCTAAACGTAAAAAAAACAGACCCATGACATGAACGATCCACATTTCTCTGTGATCATTTTACCAAACTGAATGGGGTTTTCCGCAAAATAGAGGTAGGATGTTATACTTTTAGACCCTGAAATTACATTTAGACATTTTAATCATATTGAAAGTTATCAATGCGGAAATCCCGTTGTAATCTTTTATGCAAATTGTATAGATACAACAGCTTTCTAAAAAGTTTCCATTCCTTCGGAGAAAACGAGTGCTTCCAGAGATATCATCCCGTTTTAAAAATTTCTATGTCATCCTGTTTCGAAAGATATAATACTGTTTCGCTCCGTCTACGTCTTTGTTTCTTCGATTGTTCGTTTGCCTGTGTGTGTGTGTGTGTGTGTGTGTGTGGGTGTGTGTGTGTGTTTGTGAGTTTCCGTGTCCCATTTATTATACCTTTTCCTTTCGTACTTTCACTTTACATGGGCCTTTCTTATCCGATAACACGATTTTGAACAAAATATTTCCTCTCTAAAAAAAAAAATCGAGTGAAAATATTCACTCTTAAAGGAGTGAATACAAAAAAAGAGTGAATTTAGAGTGAAATTGGAGTGAATTTTGAGTGAAAATGTTCATTTTCACTCGTTTTGGAGTGACCTCAGGGATCACTCCTAAATCTTCGACTGATCCCTGAGGTCACTCCAAAATAAGTGAAAATGAACATTTTCACTCAAAATTCACTCCAGTTTCACTCTAAATTCACTCTTGTTTGTATTCACTCCTTTAAGAGTGAATATTTTCACTCGATTTTTTTAGAGAGTAAGATAGCTTATACGCACTTGCTCATTTCAATTAAAAAATTAATGCATGTTCATTTCATTTTGTATAATATGAATTTGTTGTGAATGCTGATTTTGAAAGAATGTGTGAAATTGGAAATAAAAATGATCTTGAATTGAATTGATATTGAATTGAAAAAGAAGAAAGAACAAATAAAAAAATCTTAAAAGGAAAGATATCTTACTTCTTTTTAAGTAAATAATACAGTAAACAAGATTTTTCAGTTACGAAGAGGGCAGTACGATAATAAATTGGCTGGTTTCTCTGACATAGAAGACGTGATAATCGCATAGTTATCAAAATATACAGAGTCTGTATCCGTACACAATTTGTTTTCTTCACCTCATAATGTAAATGACGATTGCATAGGCAACGACAGACTAAATGCATTGCGGTACGTGCCCTTTTGAATACCACGCAAGGGGTCGAGCGGGAATAGCCACAAAAATGTAATGGTGTGTGTTGTCAGCGCATTATAGTCAACTTGAAATCAAAACCAATTAAACCTCACAGGAAATATGTTTTTTCAAATGGCAAAACCACATACGTGGAAGGGGGTACAGAAGGTTTATCAAACCGCACAGCAACGGAAAGAGAACGCAAGATAAAACGAAGCAAAGTCACAACGACATCTACCATTAGTCCGTGACGAGCGCAACATCACATCAACGTGCTACTCCAATAACCCGTGAAGGCATGCGCGTGCGCGCGCACGCGATGAACAGGAATGTGCTTGACATATTAAATCTAATGTCACGAACGCATCGTGTGGGATCGTGTGCAGCGGTGGGATAATAAGGTATACGGTAGAAACTCAATATAACGAGATCCTTGGAACCAAGACAATTTTTTTTCTTTTATTATCACATAATTTGTTATGTCAGTAGTCAATAAACAATACAAAACAAAAGAAATAAATTACAAAGCAAAAAAAAAAAGGATTTTGGTCATATTAGATCCTCTTTATAGCGAGTTTCCACTGTGATAGTACACGAGTTTCGATGTGGCCTATCTCACTCGTTCAGGCAGGGTTATCCAAACTTGGCAACGGTTCAGCGAAATAGTCGACAACTGCATAAAAATAGTGCATTATATCCTGATACACGCACACATATCAAAACTTGCGTACACCGTCTGCCGCTACGGCCAGTTTGATGCAGAAAACCTTCCACATAATTGACTTAAAGAGATTGTGATTTATACAGTGATTCGCATTGATGTGAAAGATATAGGCCAATCAAAATACCCCTGACATATAAACGGTTAATTTCTGTCATTAGTGACCTATTTAAAGCGTAATCAAATATCACTTGCATTTTACGATATAAAAGCCGGCAACCTGAAGTTCAATTTTGGGTGATTTATCGGTAAGAAGTCGGCAAAACATGTTTCTATGCCGTACGGTATACCGTGGTCTAGATACGTCACCTTCGCGATAATAAACTCACCGTAATGCGTTAAAGCCACATTCCGGTTTTTGGCCCAGCTGCTTGCTCCGGAGATACAAGCGAACGAGCATGCACCGTTTTGCTCCATGTTTTCCTTCCTTTTGAGACTTCAGATGTCATTTACTCCCGTGTCTTACGAGAACCAGGTGTGCCGTGTGTTACGGATAAAGGAAATTAATCTCGAAAGTAATAGGTTAAGCTTGGAAGATCGGACATAAGTCGGCATCGCGGTGGGCGTGTGGGAGGTCGGGGTGTATTACCCTATCTGTATATAGGGAGAAGCAGTCAGTATTCCAACCTGAATGGGGTAAACTCTTTATTATTTGGTGTCTTTGTTCTGTCTGTATGCATTTATCTCCTCGCGTTTCCGGGTGTCTTCTGTTTACATCTTTCATTTCTTTGTGATTACCAGGGTTAAGTATGCAGGGATGAGGGTGGGGGGGGGGGGGAGGGGATGGAGGCGAGGGCAAGGACTGTTGTCTCCTGAAAGTATTTACGCTATGCGTTTGTAAACGGGACAAATATTATGCACGCAAGGAAATAAATGTAACAAAAGTTTGAATCATTCAAAAAATAATCATAAACTTCTACTTTAGGGACAGAAATGTGACTACATAATCATTTGACCCATTTTGGGTGCTGTTATAAGAAGTATGGTTCGCCTAACTATAGAATGAAACACGCACACACATACATACACCCTTGATGGATACTTTACCACTTTGACATTGGTATCGTGTAAGCATGGTAAGTGCACGTCGTGTAAGCGCGATCCTGTGTTAACTCACTGACAGCTGGGGTCTCGTGGATAGCGTGCAAAATCTGTGGAATTACAGAACCTCGTCAGAGGTTAACGTAAAAACATCTTCTAGGGTAGAAAGAATAGAATATGCAACATTAAAGCTTGACAAGTAAAGTGCGATAATAAAAACATCAAAAATACAGAATCAACAAGAAATCAGTCTGTTGCCCCCCCCCCCCCCCCCCCCCAGTACAGATTATAGAAACATAGCACAGCGGTACGGAACAACGCCGCTAATTTTGATGACATTTTCCTAGTTCAATGTTCATCGGTCGAATAAACAAATAACAGTGCTCATGACTCATGTAAAGCAAACGATGAATTAATGAAAGCTATAGATCAATATTACTTCTTTTTCTACACAGAACCTGCCCAGGGGCCTCAAACTTCAGGTGACTTTGATTGGTGGGCAGAATCAATGGTTGCGAGGTAAGGGGCAAGGGATAAGGTTCAAAAGATACAATAGCAAACCCGGAGCGATTAATCAGGATTCCGCGTTAAATCTGGCGCGGATAATGACAAAGACAAAACTTGGGCTCCCGGCGGCCGAGTTCGCCCGTAAAACAGCGATCGAGAAAACAAATCACGCAGAGTTTATTCCCATCGCAAGGAAGTAAATACGCCTTTCATCCAGTCCTTGATCTTCGGGAGTCCCTCCATTCCCCGAAGTTGTGGACTTTGTTCTCTCTGTTGGAATTGGACTAACGCCGTGTAATCCTCCTTATTCATCTCCTCTCCCAAGTTCGACATTTTACGTGGCGTTGTCTCAGAACAGAAGATGCTTCCAAATCCTCGAGGGGCATGGGGGTATGGACGTTTCTCAATTAATGTTCCTATGAATGTATGTAAACGTACGTGTGTGTGTGGGGGGGGGGGTGGGTGGGTGTTTGCGCGCGCGCGTCTGCTCCTACAAATGTTTATGTGTGTCGGTTTGTAAGTAAGGATGTGCGTTTGTATAATGTGTGCGTATGTGGGCTTGTATTGTTTTCGTGATATTTAATATTGTTTATCATAATTATACAGTTATTTCAGTTCTATGAAGGGGGTGTTGGTATAATGGCGACTCTTATTATCACAATCACTTTGAACAAATGATCCAGTTCTTTCACACACACACACGCACGCACGCACACACACAAACACACGCATATTACTGAAGGAAAAGATTTTAAAAAATGCGCTTTAAAAGCTTGACCCCATACAACCATGAAGGGCGATGAACGAAAGTGGTTTGGGTAGGAAGAGATAGGCGATTATCATTTTGTATTTCAAGGCATTCTGTTCTAGAAAACACACACACATACACACACACACTCACAAAATGTGCATATAGAGGGCCTACAATCATCCTCACACAAGTCATCAGACTGGTTAAGTCGAAGACAATGTCTACTCCGGATGGATAATAAACACACGTTTTAATTGTATTCTATACACACCGCTTTAAGTCGAAATTCGCGTAAGTCGAAGGATTCTCTACGGTCCATTTGTTTGGATTCGACTTACGTGAGGTTGACCGTATTTCCATGGCGTTAGAATGGCGAAGTATACTGTACATACCCTTGTAATACACATGAAAAATATGTGTGTGTGAGGGCGACAATGACTGATACATTAAAAAAAAACAAAATGGTCCTAATCCCACCTTTTATTAGGACTACCTCGTTTTACTTTGATTTTTGGATATCTCAGCCATTTCAAAATCAATTTTCATCAAAAACTTTTGAGTTCCTCTAAGAACTGCATATGCTCTTTAATATTTCAAAAGTGGTTTGTAATTGGGTCTTGCAACAACAAAAAATAAATCTGAATCCTTTGTCGCAACCACAACTACAGTATACCATCCCTTCAAAGCTTAATTTAGTTAGTTTAAAAACAACCTATCGATGGTCGGGGAATCCCACTTATCTTCGATTATCCCCTCCCCCCCCCCCCCCCTCTAAAAAGAAAAAGAAAAAAAAGGACAAAGTAAAAAAAACAACAACATGGATTTGGGGGAGGGATAAGGGTAAGGGTAATCGTGGGTACCATTCTGGATTGTATACAGACGAGCCTTTCATCTTGTGAGAGACGCCTATATGGACAGGTCGTGAAACACAATACTGTGTCTCCAGTTGGCATTACCCTAGATCCAAGTTTGGCGAGGATTACGATTCTACACCCTCAGGGTCATTTCCCGAAAAAAAAAAAGAAAAGAAAATAGCCATAATAATCGACTAAGTAAACATATGAGAGCAAGGGTAAACATGACAGTATCACAGCTTGGTCTTGTCCTATATATTTCTCTGTTAATCGCACATGATGGTGAGAGCGCCGTAACGTGTAGCATCTCATGAACACAAAAGTAAAAAGGCACAACAACATCTCATGTCAACGGAACGCGTGTGTTTGTTGATATCGACAAAAATACAGAGCGGCGAACAGAGAGACATCGTAAAGAAATAACAAAATTAAAACAATACGAAGAAACAACAACATCCAAACGAGTCTGGCAGCGACCAAAGTGCACGGTGATTTACTTCGACTCTATAGGATCGGCCTTCCGACCAAACGAGGGTGAAAAATAAAGGAGAGAAGAAGAGATGATTCCAGAAAATGCTTGAGACATTTCCGAGGAGTGACATTTGCCTCAATTTCACGCGAATGGACATCGGAAAGGAGAGCGGCGGTACTTGCGTCCGACTTAAAGGAATTGTTTACCATTGGGAGCAGTGATCTGAAAATTTCTAAGTTATCACATTTGATGCATATGTGTAGGTCAGTTGTATCACAAAATATCCTACCATATAAACATTTTGCAATTAAGCCTAAAATATAAGGAGATATCGCTATTTTTCTCTATAAAATATAACTGTATAGACAGTTTATTCAAGAAACAATTTTATAATAATTATTGTTCACATTTTGTATATTTCACAATACTTAACATTGATTATACTGATTAAAGTTTTTACATTAGTTGTTTCTATCCCTAACTCACATTCTAGAACTATTTTGAAGCAATAAAGCTGGGTTTTTGCTTCATCTGCATATGGCAAAAATGCCTCTAAAGGTAAAACACGACAAATTGCAATTGTCGTTCTTGGCTGTTTCGCTATTGTTATTTTTTTTCCTAGTGGCATGTGGAATTAAATGTGTCAAAGTTTCACATCGTGATAAACAACCTATGAATGAAAAAGAAAACCCATAAATAATGAATTGTGATACTACAAAAGAAATTTGTGTATTATGAAATGTACTGAAATTAGAAAATAACCAAAACTAATTGTCATGTATCTCCGAATCTTCTTTTTCCCAACGGCATTTACAGCACCTGCGAATTTATCCTTATTGTAGCATATGAGCAGATACTACGTCCTATATCCGAAAAAATGTACTATCACGTAAAAACAAAAAAAACAACATCTATCCATTGTCCCGCAGACAAGGCTAGCGCGCGAAGAGTGTAAAATCATAAAATTATAATAGTTCTAAAATGTGAGTCAGGGATAGAGACAACATATATTTACAGTGCGGTATATTCTTGTGCCTCCTATTGTTTGTCTGTTTGTATTTGTATGTGTGTGTGTTTGTGTGTTTTATTTCCGCCCGCGGTTCGCGAAATACGGATCCATCCTTTATAGACCTGCGTCCCGTCCGCCCACGTCGCTGCCCCATTTAACAGACATGCCCTCGGTTCGCGGAGAGCCAGACGCAATAATGTTGTGATTTGTAATTTTCCAAAATGGGGACAATCTATCTCCAGAGGCCCACATGTTATTTTTTTTTCCGCATCTCCTCAAGCCAAAGCCGCCCCTCCCCAATTCTTTCCCCTCATCCTCTTCTCTCTCTCCTACTCCCGCTCAGCGTCTCTATCATCCATCTTTCTACTATCGTTCGCTCCATCCCTCTCTCCCTCCCTCTCTCTTCCACTCTAGCTGTCTCTCCACCCCTGTCTGTCTCCTTTTTCTCCCATCTTGTTATTCCCGGGGATACATCGAGGCAAAAAAGGCTTAATGCCAAAGAACAACAAAAACACCAAGGAGAGTTTTGTTCAAAATCACGGGTAATCTATCGACCGAGCGACGTGGGGAGAAAAGTACAGAGCAGAGGCTGAGGCTGCATGTATTACCTGGTAGAATGCACCGTGCTATAGAAGAATAGAAAACCAAAACAAAATATCAACAACCAAACCTGCCCCCAGCCCCCTTTTTAAAGCAACCGTGATGTCTTTGCGAAGAGTTCCAATTTGATTACTCTACTTTTTTTTTCATTACTCTACTTTTTATTTGCGAGATCAGTACAGTATATTTCTTGCCCTTAATGCAAAGATTGTGCGATACTAAATTGATAAGACAGGAAAAAAGCAGAACGACCCCCCCCCAAAAAAAAAAAAAAAAAATCCAATCCAGCCATCCCGTCATCCCCCTCCTCCCCCCCCCCCCCCACGTTTTTGCAGCAGCCAGCGTTTTCAAAAGATTTCCAAGTTGATTAACCTTCCTTGTTTGGTTAATCTCAGGAGCATGTATTTTCCCCCCTTATGATGCACGAAGTTTTACATGCGTTATATGACACACCTATGATAATAATATTACGTACATTCATGTGGACATTCAACATTTCTTTGAAAGTACGAGTATAAACATGTCATACAAAAGACACGCAAAACGCACCGAAAAAGAGCATGAAGAGCATGCATATTTTGAACTTATTGTGTTCAATGTTGAGTGAAAACTTTACCTTCCATGTGCGAAATCCCATCTCTCGGTCAGCTAAAAGTGACAGAATGCCTCATTTTGCACACTGAGCTGTACATTGATGCTCAAAATATGGATGGAGAACACCCACCGAAGCATACAAAAGGTATGAAATAATGCTGGCATTATCAAGATATCAAGCACGTCAAGTCCAATGATGTATCCTAAATTTATTGACAAACAGAACTTTTCCTTGTTCCAATGCAATATCTTCGGATTCCTGCCTTCATTGCTTGATTACGTTTGTTAGTTTGTTTTAGACTGGTGCAACCATCTGCCCCCCGAGACGTAATAGTTTTCCATTTATATCTGATTCGTTGTACATCCAGTTCCCGCATGTAATGTATTAATTCAGCAATGTTTCAAATCCTATATTGTTTTCTTAAGCGTGAAGAAAATAGATCAATCGATGAAATGAGGAAAGAAACGATACGCGTTCTATGTCGGCGAAGTGCTCTACCCAGGTCATTCAGACGACAGCCCTTTTCCGCATTTTCGACATGCACCATACATGGTTATCAAGACTTCAATTCCTTCGGCGAACAGTTTATTTTGATGGCCCGGTATTGCCCAGATAGCGTCATAAAGCCGTATTGACCGCGCGTTTTGCCGCTTTATTTCCCCTCCCTTCAGCAATCGCCATTCTCGATCCAGGTTAGTGGGCGATTTGGTTTGCGCCAGTATAAGGCTTGATTTTTAAGAGTCGGTGAGTCCCCATCTTACGACGACGACGGATACCATCGGGGGAGTATAAAGCCCCGTCTTGGTATGATATACATTGAAATAAAACAAAAACAGAGGGAGAAAAACCAACAACAAGCAACCAAAACACGGAAACCGGAAACTACCAAGGCACGAGATCACGACGTCCCTTGACGTCCGTCTGTGCATTTCATTTTTGTTTCTTCTGAATTCCCTCTCTATTAAGTTGTCTAAATTTGTCATTCAGCTGAAAGATTGAGGGCAATATCAGCCCTAAACCTCCCCCTTTTTAAGTTCAATTCTTAGGCGAGTTGATGCCGGGAGGAAATCAAATATGTACTTATACCGACCTAAAACAGAATATAACAGTGTCATTTCGGAAATTTAGAGGTGGCTTGGACCAATTCCTCCATAAGCGCGTTATATAAATACGTGATATTTATGTATAGTGCGTGAATATAATAATGATTTTAATATATAGGGAGAGAAAGTGAAGGGGGAGAATGAAAGAGAGGTAGTGAAATAGAGCTGTGGATTCCTTTAGCACGGAAGACGTGCGCTGTTCCACAATGAATATTTCCCACTGATGTGTCCCAACAAAAAGCGGCGGAGCTCTGTGAAATAATGTTCCATGGTGGACATAACCCGGGTATAGTCACACTCACCTGGCACCTAGTGCATCATTACCATTCACTTCTACATTCCTCATCCTCCCACCCCCCCCCCTTTTTTTTTTATATCTCTTCCAAACCTATTTTTCCTACAGTGTCCGAACCCCGTCTCACATCATCAACCAACAGGACACGCACCGTGAATGCCAAACTTGGGCACACACAGTGCATTCACCGCACTCAGGCCGAGAGCTCGCCAGATCTCGGAGCCTCCTCCGCACGTCGCTAACCCAGATACGCGGGATTGGGCAGCGGCGGTGCGGCGAGCGCGGAGAGCCATTGGGGGCCCTCGAGCCGAGTCGTCGGAGATATTTAGGTTAATGTGGCAAATGTTATTTTTACGATGCTTGATTTGTGTCATCGGATAATTGCCTCTGATGTATCCAGTCCAAATGTCAGTCAGTTTCGGCGGGGCGATAAAACAAAAAAATTGCTTTATGGAAAGCGATGTGAGGGACGTAGAGGGAAAAAAAAGGTAAGAAGGGAAAACAAGCATTTAAAATGGGGATGCTTGACTATAAACCTCTCGGGAATCGGCTACGGCTCGTTCGTCTTACTACCCGAACTCTTTTAAAGGCTCGCACCGGGAATACCAACAAATTGAGTGTCGTCGTATACCCCGAAATTCGGAGCTTGCCCCGCGGAAAAAATAATGCTCAGTGGCGTAACGCACACCACTTTCTCTGGATACACAGCTATATAATATATACACAGTGAATTTTGTCCCTAATACCGCGTAGCAGCGTTCTCCATTTTAACACGCCCGCGCTCTATTCCCTCGATGTATACAAGCAAAAATGACTTCAACATAAATACACATCCTTCAACGGCAATCCGACATGCGTAAATCCGGATTTTTCATTTTCTGCAGGATATAGTGTTTCCGGGCTTCGATATGAGGACATTATACATCATAATCGAAATCCATATAAGGTTTTCCGCTCTCTTCATTTTCCTTGTTTGTTATGTATCCCCCTTTTCTGCTCTAAATTTCATCAGAAAGATAGGTCCCGAGGGATTTACTCGTGATCATATTAAAATCAATATGTCGATATCAGATGAGATAGCTAGAGCAGGTTGATGTCGCACAACAACATCTGTTTCATGGTTTCGTTGTTCTGCACCGGCGGAGGAAACGAAGTCTGAAATTGTGCTTATTCGATTATAAATCAACTCACACCTCCATCGCTTACATCTGGGGAATGTGACAAAAAGGCATATGTAGGCCTACATTATAGGTCCTATATGAAGCTTGAAGAAAAAACAACGTCGAGAGTTTACCATAACGAACACTGTAACAAGATAAAGACATAATGATGATGGATATATGATAAAAGTAATGATAATGATGATGAACTTCATCATAATTATCATCATAAACATAAAAACAAAATAACTTGTGGTAATTGTAATGATGATAATAATAGTAATACCAATATAATATCATTAATAATGATTACAATAACAATAATTTTAGACAAAGAAGAACAACAAAGAAGGAGAAAGAAGAATTAACGGTGGTAAAATATGATATAGGATGTAGGTAAGAGCGATCACAATATTGATCATAGCAATCTATCTGCGACAATTCTCATAAATCACAGTAGATGTATTTTATGTCTGCCGTTTGCGAAATGACTAACCATAATCATGTGAGTCATCGAATCAATTATTCTTGATTTACAGCTTAATGAATGTTGCCGAACAGCCACCAAAGGTTGATAAAGACCCACTGACTGGATATAAGGCCAACCACTAATATTCCAGCTGACTATTGCGAATCAGCGGGAGTATGATCCTTCTACAGCCAAAAAAAAAAAGAAAAAAAAAACAGCAAATGTCATACACACAATAACACATACACACCGTCATACACACATAAAAACGCACACACACACACGCACATACAAACATAAACACATTCACAGCTACACAAGAAATATAAACACACTTACACGCACACAAAGGATTAAGAGAAATGACGTTGACTTGCAATTAAAGATGTTATAAATTGAGAGACAAAGACGTTTTTTTTGTGTGTGTGCCTCACCATATCAACCATCACCACCTCATAACTCTTAACGAACACCCACCACCAAAAGAAAAACACAAAGTATAGAAACAGAAACAACTCCTGAAACAAAAACGAAAAACTAACAAAAGTATACGATAGATAAGTGAATTTAATTCTACCGTCGATACACTTGGTTTCACGATTAATGTGATTAGCGTATAGTAGACATGCATAGGAAAACAAAAACAAAACACATGAAATCAACATAAATACAAATAAATTAAACAGATTGGAATAAGAATAAAAACACAAAGTACCGCGTAGCATACAGCAGAGGTTAGTCATACATCTAAAAGGCATTGTTCAAATCGCTGACGAAAATGTGTGTAAAGACGTTAACATACACACTTACACATCTACACGCACACACGTCTATAATGTACATAATCCTATTATTGTTACCGTATCTGTTTATCTATCATATCTGTATTTGTGTGTGTATGCATAAATATGTATGCATACACACACACACACACACACACACACACACACAAAGATGGTACTATACGATGCGAAACTTTTTTCCATTCTACGACTTAAAATTAGCAGATACAGAAAAGTCATGTAGTGCTTTTCAAAATTTAGCCCCTACACTAGGACTTTAAACGCAAGCAGCGGAGAGATTTCCTTTTCATATTTCGTCGTTTGAAGCACGAGAGTGATACATCAAAATAGATTTAAGGGAGCATATCAAAGCCTACTTTTCGCAGGGCCCCAGATTTATTTGTTTACAGTGGATGTCAGTCCGGATTTGGCGCGCACTTTTTGGCGACGGGCGCAGGGTTCACCCCGCACGAAGGTCGCGCGGGGATGCAATCGCGATATAATGGAAGCGATCGATTAGGTGGATCGTTTTCGACTTTGTGCAGGGGTGTATTGCCAAGGGGGCGCCACCGATCAAAACAACAGCATCACAGATACAACTTTCAAGTCACATTCGTGTCGCAAGGCTGATATCTTGCAAACGCAGGAATTGAGCTTAGGCATAGTTCGCTAAAACAGGTTTGCTTATTCAGTTGCTGGATATTATTCCTTTTGCAAACTTACACAAGAGCAAGTAAAATAACTGGGGGGGGGGGGGGGGTGCAATTTACCAGAACAAAGAAGATAAAATGAAAAAAAAAATCCTGGCAATTTCCGCAATTGTCATTTCCCTTATAATTCGCAGGCATAAGAAACAAAGTGAACCAGACAGAGGTATAAGACTGAGCCACAACAAAGAAAGATAGGTAACCAGCGAAATATTGGTCAGGCCTGCCAACCTTTGCACGTAAAAAAAAAAAAAGAAAGAAAAAGATAAATCGCCCATATTTTGAGAGGCAGAAATCACTTTTCGTTTTTTAATTAATGGGATATCTGCATACAATATACATATCATATGCTATCTTATCATTATTATATTATATCATATTATATCATATTATATTATATTATATTATATTATATTATATTATATTATATCATATTATATTATATTATATTATATTATATTATATTATATTATATTATATTATATCATATTATATTATATCATATCATACCATATATGTTATATTATACCAATTTTCCTTATTTTCAGGAGAGAGAAAACATTTAACTTCGTAAAACATACTCAAAGAGGAAATCCACCCCCCCCCCCAAAAAAAAAAAATCCAAATGAAAGAGAAATAAATCCCTACAGAACGTTTAAAAAATAATAAAAAAAGATATGACATTTTGAAATGTCACATTTTTTCGACTTTTTTAATGAAATGGATAAAATTTTGGAGTAGATTTCTTCTATAAGTATATAGTCCATTTTATTTGGCGGCTATGCACATATCAAAAGATGAAAAAACTAGAAATGTCGTAATGGCGACTGGTATGTCTCCGCCATAGTGCATGCATGGCTCTGCCAATACGTCTATAGTATACGCCATGACAGTGTGTGATGACAATTTCACATAACTGGCAAAAAAAAAATGTCACAACTGTGCTCAGTGTTCACTTTCCTTGAATTAGGTTTAATTGGATGAAAGATTATAATCATTGTATACGAGAGCAGGTATTTGGAGATTTGAGGATTTCTACTTGACCCTTGACCCTTTTACAAGTTAATGCATTGAGCAATCTCCAAATTATGGAGAAGTGTAATTTCAGCATTGAATAGTAAAATTTTAGCATTTTAGTAACCTGGCCTTTGACCCTTGACCTTTGACATGACCCTAAAATTCCCAAGACAATCAAGAAAATACGTTCAGGCATATTTAATAGATATGAGGGAAACAGTACAATTTTGAGGAGTTGACCTTGACCTTTGATCTTGACCTTTGACCCCATGACCCCATCACTGTCATAGAGTAAATAATATGTACTAAGTTTCATGAAGATACCTTGAACCACTTCTGAGGTACGGAGAACAAATAAAAATTTCAGCATTTTCACTTGACCTTTGACCTTTCATTTTCTACCTCATGGCCCAAAACTTTCTCTGGAGAATCTTTATCGGGTAATACATGTATCTGTTACACACTATGTTCCAAGAAAATATCTTCAGGTATTGAATAGATATGGGGGAAATAGTGAAATTTCGAGCATTTGCCCTTGACTTTTGACCTTTGACCTTGAGCATGTGCACCCAAATGTTGATAGGCACAACTTCGTCCACTCATACATATACATGCCAAGTTACTTTAGGATACCTCGAACGGTTTTTCTAGTTACGCTGTCCATAAAATTGACAACGGACCGACGGACGGACGGACAATCCGAAAACATAATGCAGTTAAGCTTTTTTGCTGTTAACTTTTTGCACTTTTTGCATATAATGATGGGTTTCCACTGTCGTGCGATTTGCTAGGCACGACACGATTGGCCTTCAGAAGCTGATCGTGGAAATTTCGTTCATGTCTATTACAATTTGAATTGCGCCAAAATCGTGGAGTAATCATGGTGATCGCATCAGATCATATTAGATCGTGAGGCCAGTCGCGTTGATCGTAGACAATTTTTGAACAATCTGTTATTTCTACGATCATCGCGATTGCCACGACTGGCCTCAAGACCTGATACGATCACCACGATTACTCCACGATTCAGCCCACGATTTCAACAGTGGCGCAGATTGTGATAGACTTAAATAAAGCCTCCACGATCAACTACCAATGGCCAGTCGTGTCGTGCGTAGCGCATCGCACGACAAATGACAAAGAATGGTGAATGCATATCAGTACATGTATCGACAAACACTGAACAAGAACAAATCCTTGCCGTCATCATTATCATTGCAAGTTTATAATTGAAACAACCATCACCATCATGGGCGTTGTCAACATCGTTATAACCATTATCGCTGCTATCATCACGACATCATCATCACCATCATTATCGTCACGTACTGCTGTGCCTCAGTGGGTTACACCACGGACTACCAATTACGACGTCAGTGATTCGAGACTCCTAATCGTGGAATTTTTGTTTATGTCTATTACAATTTGCGCCACAATTGAAATCGTTGTCTTAATCGTGGAGTAATCACGGTGATCGTATCAGATCTTATTAGATCTTGAGGTCAGTCGCGTTGATCGTAGACAATTTTGAACCGTTCAAAACATTTCTACGATCATCGCGATTGCCACGACTGGCCTCAATAACTGATACGATCACCACGATTACTCCACGATTCAGCCCACGATTTCAACCGTGGCGCAGATTGTGATAGACATAAATAAAACTTCCACGATCGACTGCTAATGGCCAGGTGTGGCGTGTGTAGCGCACCGCCATCGCACGACAGTGGTAGCCCAACATCAGCGAAAAGGTAAAGTCACACCCTACTCCGAAGATGCTAAGTTTGTAGAGACGTATAGGACAAGTCAACACTGAGCCTCGTTGCAGTTATTATGACGTCAAAGTCAAGAGAAGAACACTAGAGTACACATGGTGTACTTACAGATTGACAAAAGAATGGTGAATGCAAATTAGTATCGACAAACACGTAATAAGAACAAATCCCTGCTGTCATCATTATAATTGTAAGTTTGTACTCACAACTACCATCATTATCATAGTCGACGTCGTCAACATTGTTAGTACCAATATCATCGTTGCTATCACTACGACATCATCATCGTCATCTTCTGTTGCGGCTCAGTGGGTTAGACCACGGACTATCAATTACGACGCCTGTGGTTCAAGTCCCCTGGCTGCAGCGGTTATGCCCCAACGTATCTTTATCTTCATTGCCTTCTGGGCACTACTAGTAACTGCCGTCGGTCACGTGGTATATGGCTTGCCTACAAAGAATCACTGCTTCCTTATTAGCAGTCACATTACACTCATTGTCAAAAATCAAAGCAATTCTCATTCAAATCAAAGCAATTTTAATTCACTATTGTCGCTATCATCACCATCACCATGACCACCACCACCAACATCGCCATCACCATCACCATGACCACCACCACCACCATCTCCATCACCACCACCACCACCATTACCACCACCACCATCTCCATCTCCACCACCACCATCACCACCACCACCACCACCACCACCATCACCATCATCACCATCATCATCATCACCAGCTCCATCACCACCATCACCACCACTAGTATCACCATCACCACACCATCACCATCATCATCATCATCACCACCGTCACAACCACAATCACCACCATCACCATCACTACCACCATCACCACCACCATCACCAGCACCATGCACCACCATCACCACGTTAACCACCATCACCACCACCATCATCACCATCACCATCACCATCCCCATCACCACCATCACCATAACCATCACTATCACCATAAAGTCCATCGTCCCATCATCACCATTTTCCTTTCTTTTTTAAAATTTAGATTTAAATCAAATAAAGATTATTTTCCTTTGTTTCGTCATCGTAGTTCTGATGGGGTTACTATAGGGAAGACCACAACGCCACAGATATAGAGAACAAATGTAAGCCGGCGTAATGGAGTTGAAAGCTGGCATCAGCAAAGTGGTCATCAAAATGGTGGTCACCGGCCGTACCACAAGGAAAATCAATAATTTTGACGTTGCATCTTCCATGACGTTACGGCAAGATGGACGTGCATCGACCGGACGTCGGCACTCATCAGGTAAAGCACAATAAACAACACGAAAACTACAAAACAACAAAATACAAACGCTCGTAGTGTCTTTCGCTGCTGGCAAAGTGGACACACAGGACAGACAAATATTGAGGTTTTACTCGAAAGCGACTGGCTTCAAGTGGGTCACTACGATTCTGCGTCTGTTGTCTTTTTTTATTCCATATTGTTTTAATACAAAGGCCACTTCAAATTCAAGCCACAAGCACGGATCCAGCTCCCACAAAATTGGTAGCGGAGCGGCCGCAAAGACCAAGTTTTCTTTATACTTTCTCCTTGTTACTTGATTGCAGCTCGCGAATATCCGAGATAATATGAAGATGAGATTTGTTGCGGTTTGTTCGCTCCATTCCCCCAGCTCCTGACCCCCCCCCCCCCCCCCCCCCATCCTAACTCTCCCCTTCCCATCCCCCTTCCCCAAGTACATTTCGTTAATGCACGCTAAATCCGCGTATAATTTTACACGCGACACTCGTTCGAGCGAGGGCGATCGCCCGGCACAACAATTTTCACTGGGGTTTTTACCAGCGCGGTTTAGCGAGCTACGAAACGCGCGGCGTTTATCAACTTTACCGACAGCTTCTGTTGAAAGAGAGAACAAAAAAAAAAAAAAAAAAGAGAGAGAGGGGAGAGATGGAGAGGGGGAGAGAAAGTGAAAAGAAAAGAAAAAGAAGAGGAAGAATAGAGTGAAAGAGCAAAATATTAGTTTTCCCCTTCGAGTCATTGGAAAATGAAGTGTCTATTGAGCTCCGCTGACACTGATATCCCTTTTCTTTCTTGTCGAGTTCTCTTTGACAACTGGAGAACGGAGCCAGAGAGGGGGTAAAGGAAAAGGGTGTGGATGATGGGGGAGGGTGTGCTGCGTTTTACTGGAGGACGGTGGTGAAGGGCGTACATTACCTGCAAGCTCGATATCGGGCGGTGTATAGAGAAAAAAAAAAGGATAAGAAAGAAATCGTGGAGTTGACGAGAGAAAAAGGGGCGCTTTTCCTTAGCTTTGGCGACTTCGCGAGGGTCTCAGGTATTCTAATGTGTACTGATAGGTGGTATCAAACAGACGGCATATGGCAGGGAATTTTTCTCATTGTAACGGAGAGCTATTCGATTGTAGTGTTATCCACCCTCTTATGCCAATTTTCGAGATATAATGCGTTGCCTCCCTCTCTCCCTCTCCATCTCTCTATACTATGGACGCGGAGAACACGTAGAACAATGCCAACGAAAATACTAAGGCGAGCATATACCGTAACCCTCTTCCTTCTCCCTGGATTGATGCTAGAAAAAAGAAGAAAAACATTATTAAAAGGTGTTGCTTTGCCCGCTTTCTAAAAATAAACTTGAGACTAAATATACTTGGTAGCATAACGAAGAATCAGTTGCCACCCACTGTTTCCATTCAACACATCCAGTCAAAGAAACGCTTGAGCGCCATACAACTTGGTGAGTGCGATCATCTGCTTTTTCATAGTTTTAAATATAAAAGTAATAGATCATCCAAATGTTGTTACCACAGCTACTTGGCCGAATGTAATTTTTTTATACTCTTTTTATTATCCCTATATTATTCTAACAGTATATAAACCTATTCAATCATTTTGTTTCTTTGTGGTCATCATTAAAATTATTTGTTTTTACCATTATTATTACTACTACTATTATCATGATGATCATCAACATTATCATCATTCTTATCATTATTTTCAGTATAAATATTGGATTCATATTTCATGTCAGAGTAGTAGGCTTGTATCACACACTACAACGCCTGTGTGTTGCGTGTGTGGGTGTGTGGGTGTGTGGGTGTGTGTGTATGATTGATTGATTGATTGATTGATTGATTGATTGAATGATTGACTGGTTGGTTGATTGATTGATTGATTGATTGATTGATTGACTGAATGATTGACTGGTTGGTTGATTGACTGACTGGTTGATTGATTGATTGATTGAATGATTGAGATTTTTTTTGCATTCTCTTTCATACATAAATGTAGCACAAAGTCAATTGAACAAAGTAATTGAGTATTGTTTGGGTTTTACGTTTGAAGCAGGTAAGTGATTAACTATAATGTACATGTACGGCTTTATTCCATGATAAACAGATTGATAGATAAAAAGATGAACAGACAGATATGTAGAACAAGAGGAAGGGGATTGACACTTGTGCGTTTGGAAATTGATTCGAATTTATTTGTTCTTTAGTTAACAAACTTTGCATAATAACGATAACTGTTGATGAAATGACCGTAACGCACATCAATTTCAATGATGTTGCAGCATTTTGTTTCAATACTGCACGCCTTTCCTCTTTCGATAAAACACATACTACATCTTATTCATTTAAATCATCGTAAAAAGAGAGAAACAGAAGAATCAACGTTTCGATTATGCTCCAGTCGGCGCACATTGCAGAGGATCTTTATACTATACTTAAAAGGGATCGTATAGTTTTGGTTGAGCCCTATTTTCAGATTTCTAACATTTTTTGGTGAGATAATGAGAAACCTCTTCTGAAATATGAAAGAGCATGTAATTCTATGAGGATTTCAACATTTATTTGATGAAAATTGGTTTTGAAATGGCTGAAATATCCAAAAAAGAGCGATTCTAATAAAGTGTGGGACCCACACGTTTTTTACGATTGCTTTGTTTTACTTTGTTTTGGATGTTTCAGTCATCCCAAACCTGATTTTCATCAAATAAACTTTGAATTCCTCTTAAAATGGTATACTCTGTACTTGGTATCTCACAAAAAGTTAAAAGCCCAATTCTCATCTCCACCAATACTGTACTATCCCTTTAAAGTTCAATGAAGACGAAAAAATAAGCCATCTTGAGCGTAACTAGAAGGAAAGCCCGAAATATCAAACTCAGATTGAAAAAGACAATTCAAATGAACGAAGGCAATATTGAGAGAAGGAAACTAGAGGGAAAGGTTTAAACGTTTCTTCTTTTAAACGTTTTTTCTAAAGGTTAAACAAGTCCTATATAGTGTTCATGACATGGCATAAAAACGGGCTCTTAATGGGATGGTATAGTTTTGGTTGAGACGGGGGATTCAGATTTTAACTTTTTGCGAGATAATTATAAATCACTTATGAAATATGAAAGACCATATACTATACTATACTATTACTGAGAGGAATCCAAAGTTTATTTGATGAAAATTGGTTTTGAAATGTTTGAAATATAAAAAAGAGGTTCTAATAAAAGGTGAGACTCCGCTTTTATCTGGACCACTTTCTTTTACTTTTGAATATCTAATTTCAAAACCATTTCAAAACCGACTTCCATCAAATACCTTTGAATTCCTCTTTGAATTGTATGCTCTTTACATATTTCATATTTCTATTTACATAAGTGGTTTCAAATTATCTCGCAAAAAGTTAAAATATGAATCCTCATTTCAACAAAAACTATACCATCCCCTTAATAATTCATCTCACCTAACGTGCCAGTTATCTACATTATGTAAAGAATCAATCCCATGATGCTATATACATACCACATCAGCAGATTAAAACTCTCGCAATATCCTTTCGATTTCGTCATCAGTTTCGCGGTGATTTTTTTTTTTACTGCTCCCTAAACTTTTTAAAATTCAAATTTCATTTCCAATATCACAAATCCTTTCAAATACGGTTAGAAGTCAGTGTAATATGAATCATATGCACATGCATTTGAAAAGCATAAAAAAAAGGTAAACACATAGCCTATGTTAAACCATTCGAACAAAATTATTGTGTTATTGGAAAAACTAGAAATGTCGCTACGGCGACTGATGCCTCCGCCATAACGCATGATTCTCCCAATAGGTGTATAGTACAATGTCTTCACAATGTGTGATGACAGTTTCACATTACTGGCAAAATATCGAAATAACAGGTTTGTCAGAAATATCTTGAATGTTCACTTTCCACGAACTGGGTTTGCTATAATTGTCTATTAAAGAGTGCAGGTACACATATTTGGGGAATTGAAAATTTTTACTTGACTTCTGACCGACCTTATTAGAAGTTTATGCATTGAGTATAATTTTCAAGGCATGAAGAAAGAGTGTAATTACAGTACAAAATATATCTTTTTTTTTTTTAATTCAAACCTAACCTTTGACCCTTAACCTTTGACCTTTGACCTTCTGGCTGGAAATTTCCAAGAGAATCTCCATTAAGTAATACATGTACATATATTAAATTTTAAAACTAATAATGCAATCATTGCATATACTATGAGGGAAATAGTAACATTTTGAGGAGTTGACCTTGACCTTTGACCCCCTGACTATTGACCTTTGCGAGAAAAGTGATATTGCAACATTTTCACCTAACCTTTGACCTTTTGACCTTTGACCTTATGATATGAAACTCTCTCTGGAGAATCTTTATGCAGCAGTACATGTCTACACTAAGTTTCAAGAAAATAACTGCGGGCATTGCATAGATATGGGGGAAATAGCAACATTTTTAGTATTTGACCTTGACCTTTTGACCTTTGACCTCTTGTCAATGTCACTAAACTCTACTCAACTAATGGTCCCATCATACATCATCCTTGGACCAAGTTTGGTGAAAGCTGCTTCATCCAGTTTTGAGTTATCACGTAAACAGATAAATTTTAGGATTTGACCTTTATCTTTGACCTTTGACCTCTGTCCGATTTCACTGAAAAACTAATCAAGTAATTGTCCCATCATACATCATCCTCCAACAAAGTTTGGTGAAATTTGCTCCATACAGTCTTGAGTTATCACGTAAACGGATAAATTTCATGATTTGACCTTGACCTTTGACCTTTGACCTTTAGCCGATTTCACCCAAAATCTAATCAAATCATTGCCCCATCATACTTCATACTTGGACCAAGTTTGGTAAAATTCCAGTGAATATTACTCAAGTTATCGCGTAAACGAAAGCGGACGGACGTACGTACGGACGTACGGACGTACGGACGTACGGACGGACGGACGGACGGACAACCCGAAAACATAATGCCTCCGGCACCACTTCGTGGCGGAGGCATAAAAAAGAGGCCCATGTATGTGAAAATACGATCTTGTAGAGAAAAACGATAACTTAGCTTGAGCTTCATCATATTCAAACATATCAAAGTCATTGTTGGACATATTACATGATTTAAGCGGTCGAGTAGACGGCTGTTGCGTCCTTATATCACTTTCACCCGTATGAGTGTGATGGAGGGAGTCGAAAGCGCATGCGCCTAACATGACGCTAACTTAACCCGACAGCAATCACATCTTCGAATTGCCACGGATGTCATGTATGAAAAGGTTGTGGGTTGTAATGCGAGAATTAATCTGCTCTGTAGGGTTGGTCACTGGGTGATGTAACGCGTTCTCTATTTAATTGGATCGTCAGAGTCAGCAGACGTGTCCATTGTATCAAAAATGCAAAAGAGAATATACCTAATATTGTACTTCAGGTTATTGATGACCTATGACCTTATTTTGGTTTTATTTTCTGTTGAAGTTGTGTCTATTTCTCACTTTAAAATTTGTTCTAGTTGGTCCAAACAAATTTACAAGCAAGCTCAACAATATCTTCTATAAAGTGTTGTTGTACATTTCTTTTTAACAACGAAAAGCTACCTCTGACGGCAACACTTACTTCAACACATATACACCCTATCAAACACACAAGACACACACGCACACACATACAGATATATAGCCTATATGGAGGCAGAATTAGTGACACACACCCACACAAATACACACACACATTATACACAGACATTGCCAATATCAAATCAATAGCCCTGGGCTGCATGGCGCATAATGCGATATCGAACCGAACAATCGCGTGGAAATCGCCTTATATTCTCCAGTTACACAAATGTTTGTGATACTCGGGGAGTCGCGCTATATCTGCACCCTCCCTTTCGCCTCTCCTGACACCCCCTCAGCTGCTGCATCTACACCAGTTTCAGGAGACCCTCTCACAATTAAATCACCAACCTCCTATAGAAGGATTAGGGGCTCGGGTAAACGGCTCCTAACCACATTTTCCCCTCCATTCTTTTTCTTTCTTTCTTTTCCTTTCTTTTTCTCACTTCTGTTTGTATTTTTTTTTCACCCGCGAACTACTCTTGAACACATAATAAATTGTAGCGCGTCTATTGTGCTACTCCCAAATGTAACTGATCGTAAGATGAAACTGAACAACTAGTGATTATAAAAAAAGATTAGGAATATATAGAGGGGAAAGAGTGTCAGAAGAGAAAGATGAGAGGGGTTCCCAATTCCAGCATTGTCACTGGTTGGTGGATGAATGATACTCCTCTTTTCTGCCTGCCGGTCTGTGGGCGGATTGGTTGACAAATTTCCCCGTGTTTTGTCGTGCAACTGTTTTTGTTGGATTCGCCCCCCCCCCCCCCCTCCCCCTCTCCTCCTCCTCCACTCCGCTTGCTGGCGCTCCTTTTTCTTCCGACTTTCTTTAAAGGTTCTAGTTTTGGCAACAGAAACATTTTGCAATTCAAACTATTTTCTGATTAAAGTGATCAGGCAAATTCGAATCTCAAACGCGAAGGCATACAAGTTGCAGATCATCAAACTAAACTAACTTCCATCATGCACGTGAAATTAATCAAAAGTACATGGGTGCTAAGGACTCAGGTGAGTACGATAACTTTTTTTTTTTAAACAATAAAGACGTAATACTTATTCAAATTACTACTTTTTCGTCAACGTTTATTTTTGATGTCCTTGGGGGTGATAACTAATCTAATAAGCATGTGATTGATGCTAATTTTTTACAAGGCCTTATTCTGATTTGTAACTTTCTGCGGTTTGAACGGAAACCTTTAAACACTCTGGAGACAAAAATATTCAAGCCAAAGTGAGTTGTAGCTGAGAGCAATGTTTAGCACACAGAATGCCAACCCATACCTGTCCATGTTCATTCATGCCATTATTATTGCATGCACCTTCCATACTAGTCGGCGAATTGTTTTGCGGGTATACAGGAACACAGTCTCTGTATCTTAACTCTGTCGTCACCATCGACAACCGGTTGACCACAACGTCGTTGGCGGCGTGATGCCCATGTCCATCAGAGGGTTAATCTGGCCTGCCCGCGCTGAGCACGCCCGACCTTTGCGACGGCAAACCACGGCGCGCGGGCGAGGAAAACTTTTAACCTCCACTGCGCGCGCATTTTCACCGTTATCGTCTGCACAAAGACTGGCTGGTACCGTGCCTGTAGATGGCAGGGTAAGAGGTTAGTCGATTCTCACATCTGATTGGATCTCGTGCATTTTCATCGTCTCTTTAAAAGGCTTTTTTTTTTATTATTTAATATCTTTTCATTAAATTTCACTTACCATTTCGCTCAATCTACAGAGCGATCACCACGTACATTATGTAGTAATATCTCAATATTTTAACGCTTTCAAAGGTAATGGTATATTCCGAAAAGAATAACAATCGATAAATGATTTTCGCGATTTTTATCTATCCATTTGACCGTTTAATTAACCGACTGTTTCCTTTTTTCTCTCTTTGTATTAGTAGTTTTCTGTTTTTCGACAGAAATGTCGTCATCATTCATGTCATCTATTCCACGGCTAACATATTATTAGCCTTTGATTCGAAGTTATTGATGTGTTAATTTCTTTGTCTGTTCATAACACACCGATGTGTCATGCTAGATGTCAACATTAGAAACCATAGAATGACGAGTATTTGTGTCAGAGCTCCCCCCCCCCCCTCTCTCTCTCTCTCTGTCTTCTTCTTCTTCTTCTTCTTTTATTTTCACTTTTTTTTTCATTACCATATACAAGGCGGAACAATTTCGTGTTGAAATTTGTGGCTTGTTTTTTTTTTTTCTTTTCTTTTCCGGCCGTTGCATTTGCTCACAATCAGTTGTAAGTTGCTGCAGGAATACTTTTGCTTCGTTCGGAATCTCTGCAATTTCAGTGGTCGTCAAGACGCATTTCACCAAGCTATTCATTTTTCCTGCTAATATTCTGTCAACTAGCGCTACACATATAAAAAACAACGAAAATGTCTCCTTACAAATTTCACACAACACACCAGCGACCCGTGCGGTATTCTAAACAACACGCGCTAAATCGAGCCAGACCTCTAAACACTCCTGTTTCTCTAAAACTCTGTTGGGATAGGGAGTGGGGCGAGAATTTATCGGCAAAACAAGAACAAGTGAAAGGAAGACGACGAAGAAGGGGAAAAAAAAATAGGTGATTGCTAGATATGGCGAGAATGAGGTCGTGCTGACACATTGGTATTTTTCCCGTCGAATTGAAAGGTTTTACAAACTTTTCCGCAAGGGAGGGGGAAAAGGATATTTTGTTTGCGACACGATATGGCGGCGGATTTTTTTTTTTTTTTTCGGGCGAGAAAAAAAAAAGAATAAAGAAAGTCGCAGCGGAGGTCAATGGTAATTAGGATTATGGGCCTGTGATGGGCTAGTAATAAAGTGGGGGACGCTTAAATAGACGAACAGGAGAAAACGTGCGAAGAAGCTTGTCCGCGCTGGGGGATGCGTCTTTCTTCTGTTTTTCCACCCCTTGTCGGGCGGCGGAAATGAGGCATCTGTCTCGCCGAGATACTGCCAGATGTGACAACTTCGACAAGGCGCAGATCCGCACCCACTTATTCCCAAGACTAGGGGGGATTATGGCTCGAAGGATGATGCCAAGTGCAAACAGACAAATAACTTAGTTTTGTATTTTTTTGTTCTTCTTCTTCTGTCCCCAAGATTGCTCAAAACAACGAACGCCACAAAATACTAGCAAGCAGTTTTGTCTACCCCTCGACTGAATTATTGTGTGTGAGGTAGACTAAGCATATACGCCAGTACCGACGAATTTGGCAGTCATACTGAAAACTAGCTTGGTTAGATCCTACTGCGAAATCCGTGCGCCAAATTGTTTGATTTGCGTTAATGTGCGTGCGCACATTCGGTATCAACTATCATGCACAAAGGCACCCGCGCACGCACACTAGTAAACGCAGAATTGATGTGAATGGTAACTATACAATGCATATGTACAAGGTAGGTTCTACTATAACTGAAAATCAACTTGTTAACGCGGATGAAATAGAAGGAAAGAGATGGATGGCTGGAGAAAAAAAAATTATTGATAAAGCTAAGAAAAAATTTAGAATATGAATGCTCCTGTCCCTTGTTGAATAATCTCTATACATCGAACTTTCTAAATGTCACCCCTCCCCCCCCCCCCCCCTCCCCTTCCAATATTATTCATTTCTAAGAGCTCTTCTCCCCAGTATCTTTGCTTGACTTATTCAGGAATATCTACAATATCTCACGCAGCTACTTATTGGCTAGTTTCTGTTTTCATGTACAATGGCCCTCATACCTGCCTTAAATTGCTTTTAGCCTTCCTTCCGACGTGCGTTAAGACCGGAGTTAACACATTCTATACTTCGTTCTATACATCGCGCTCTCCCCTCTCGAAAGTATTTATGCAAATCGCGTGCCACTTAAACGGGAGAAATAATGCGGTTTTCTGCTCTTTTTTTTTTCAAGCAATAACGACCCGGAGAGAAAGAAACGTGTATCGGGCAGTTGTCTATTCAGCACTGACATCGCAGACAAAGCATCTGCCATGTTGATGAGTGGTCAAGGATGAGGGGGAAGAATGAAGATGAAGGAAGAGGAGGAGGAGGAGGACGAAAGATGTGGGGGGGGGGGAAGGGAGGAGGGGAGGGGTGGGGTGGTGGAAGGGACAAACGAAGACGAAGCATGGATGGCCAATTTCCGTGGTGCCCCTCTTTTGTTTCTCGTCTCAGCTGCCTTGGTTTTCTTTTTTTTTTTTTTTTCATTTTTTTATTAGTTTGGGGTGGCTTTTGTTCTTGTTGTTTTTTCCTCTGGATCCACTCCCAACCCAGTTATCTCTCCACTCAATCTCGCCGCGTTCGCATCCAACCCGCATCTTCCAAAAGAGGGTGGGGGTGAGGAGGGAGGCCCTGCAAGTCAGGGAACTTTGGGCATGGAGTTCAACGGCCGCCACAAAAGCTGTATCGTTGCGCATAGAGCCTTGATTGTGGATAATATCCCAGAGAAAAACGTGCACTAAATGGATGAAAAGACAACGTTATTCATTCCCCGACATCTTTCATTTTCCCCTCTCTGAATATTTCACTTATCCTTGCCCCCCCCCCCCCCAATAATAATGGTAACGGTAACATGCATAATATTGCAACTGATTAACAAATTGACCTACATCGACGTGAATTGGTCGGTGTTTTTGTAGTTGCCATGACAAAAGAAATCGTGGGCATACACACTCGGGAAGGAGTAGGGCACAACTCGACGGAAGAATTTCATGAATGTGAATGCATAAGATAATATATTATAGAATATGATATATATATACATATATAAAGATATTATATAATATGCAAAAAGACAATAAATAATGTCAACGGCTTCGCAAGCAACTAATCTCTAAATTCAGTTGAAGAAAGGAGCGAGAAAAGATGAGACTAATACAAAACTATTGTCATGCCTTATTTTATCTGTGGGTAAATGTGTATTCCATCCAGTATGTACCTCAAGCAGAAAACGCTTCAGGGGTGAACAACTGTACACTCCTGACAGGTTATACCTCTGGCAACTCAAGGTGGCATACTTCTCTCTCTCTGTCTGTCTGTCTGTCTGCCTGTTTGTCTTCATTCTTTCTTTTGAGTCCTCTGAATAAGTCTAATTTAATGATTTTAATTGCAGTTGTGCGCAGTAGGAAACCATATCACTATAAACAGCGCATCCAGAACATTATAATAGATTTAGCGCTGGCCGGCAAGGTAATAGAGTAGCAAACGTAGACAAAATATCATTTTGGAGAGGTTTCTTACTCGCGTACAACAGAATTCCCTAGATTACAGCCATAATTATGTTCTTATCTCTCCCTTTTCGCTGATCTTGAAATGTTAAACACACTCGAATCGATCTGACTGTGTAAAATAGCTTTTAGGGGCGCGGTCGTCAAAATGTCCTGAATAGGCTAATTACTAATAATCGCACAATCTCCCTAATGTTCTCATTATCTTAAGGGAACAACATTTTGTAATTAAAAAAAAAGGGCGAATTACCACAATCTGCATCTACAATGTATTTATTTTCATTTTTTATAGTTACGTATTGGCATTTATATAAAGTTTTTGTTTATTTGTTGTTTGTTTTTGCTGCGTTAATGTGATAGTTACTTCTTCATTATACTTTGAATTAAAACAAAAATATGGAAAATATCCACGAAGTTCCTCCCCTCTCCTTTTCGCTTCATTTTTTTTTCTCAAACATCGCTCGAGAAGATCTTACGCTGCTGTAGTCCATGCTGCGTGCTTGACATCAAACGATGCGCCATACATTGTTTTGTTCAGCTTGTTATTTTTATCTTTTTCTTTTTTTTTACTCCTTCGGATAAACTAGGTATTTAATTAGACACACCTGCACGGCAACAAAAACAATTTGCCACTATCAGTGCAAAGTGTTTTGTTTATTGTGTGTGTTTGGGAGAATAAATTCCACACGTGCTTTGGGTACATAAGATACAGACGTGCGTCCGGTACATCTGTCTTTTTTTCTTAACCTTGTGGGTTTTTTTTATCATCATTGATAATGTTGTTTAACTGTGATTCTAATATAACCGTGAAGCAATTGGAGCGAAACAGTTAAATGCCCACGTCCTATCAGGAGTTTTGGTAAGCTACAAACAGGGTTGCCGCAATTTAACGATACCATTGTTTGTTTACAACAGTTTTATGATAAATAATCACCGTGCTTAGCAACATGGAAGTCAACCTCGAAAAGGCGGCACCGGACAATAGGTAAAGAAAATACTGCTAATTCGCCTTTATTATCGCCCCCAAATCCCCTTTGTTTGGAAAACTTGTCAAAACAGTTAAACGCGGGCACTTTGATGTTGCCGGGAAAAGCGGCCGCAAAGGTTACAGTGGCAAAGTCGTCCGCCATCCGTGTCCGACGCATCGTTATCTTATCGCAGCTAAGCCGGACAAAATGCAGGTGTGACTATAGTGATAATCAGCCCATGCCCAGATACGCAAAATCTTTCTTTACTCTGAGCCTAATCATCGTATCGGGAGCACTTCCGAGCCCGCTGATCGCCCGCTAACAAGTTTGGGTTGTCCGCTAATCCGCTCCCCGAACACGGCGGATGTGATGTGTTCTTGTGCCCGTTGCGTCAACTCAAATCCATAGCGAAGAGGCGCGACTTTTCTTGCCCAGCGTAACGGGCTGTCGAAGTACGACCCTTTCGATGGAACGTCACCACCGCGATGGAGGAAAACTGCCTAGCACTTCGCGTGCGTGTTCCAAACACTCCGCCAGCGGCTTTGGGGGCCAGCGGATACCGCAAGGAGAGGGGGAAGGGGGGATTACCGTAATGCCCCAAGTTTGCAACAACGGGAAACAGTTACGAGCAGCGTTGATCGAAAACGAAAACAGAATCCGTCGGCATTTTCAGATGGGGTGGTGGGGAGTTATCCCAGCGGATGTTTTCACTCTTCGCACCTTCCTGCGTAGAATTAGGCCAACGAGCAAAAGTATATTGAAAGGTGTGCGGGTCCGCTTTCTATTCTATCCCCCACAATACACCTTTTCTTTCACTCCATGCTACAGATACGTAGTCCTGAGACGTAATACTTAACGAAAAAAGATCAGTCTCTTCTGTCAACACAATAAATGCTCGAGATACATTTTTAAACAAAGAAGCAAGTCGCATCCACGGTCTCTTTTAACGAAAAATAAAACACGGAAAGAGATAATTGTTATGATAAGAGGTATATCTTACGTTGCCGCTTCAATTTGTGATGGCTTGTAACACCAGAGTTTTTGTTCTCTCTGTTTGTTTTGTTTTTTTTTTTTTAGCACATCGCCCATCGTGTAAAAATCGTCAAGCTTCATTCTACAGACATTTGTAAACATTCTATATCGAGTGAAATAAACTTCAACATCAACAGCAAATATCTTTTACAGCAGTTGATGCTAATGATTTTGATGATAAAAACAACGATAACAATAGCAACAGGAGCAATGTATTCTTCGTGGTAGGATGAATGAATGAAAGAGTTTATAAAATTGATTAAAGCTGAAGTCTTGATATTTTCATAGTCATGTAGGCCTAATTGATACCAAAGTTAGTCATTATCTAATCATAAATTATATCAATATTACCATTATTTCTATTTCTCTATTTTGTTCTATCATCAATGTTATCAGTATCACCACTATTCTGTCACTGCTTAAACCATATTAATACCATAGATAACGGTCATTAATATTACTACCATCACTGTTATTATCATTCAATCGTCATCATCACTATTACCAATATTATCATCAATATTATTACCTGTAAATCGATTTTATTGAGATTTCATCTTTTTTGGCGCCTTTTGTAGAGGTGTAGAGGATACAAGAATAATATCTACGGGGTGGCCGCACAAGTTAGCTTGCCAATCTGTGTGTATGTGTAAAAAAAAAAAGTAATAGTATGTTTAAAAAGATAAAAAAATCAAGAAGTTGGTGTGTTTGATAAAGGGCTCAAAAAATGCCTGTGAGATACATAGTACTTCTACCACAAGACGTCTCTTATTCAGAAGGTACTAATATAACTTCATGAGATTGCTATCTGTCCAGTATTCCCCGTCATTTCATCTTTCTTGATTCTCTCTCCCTCTCTCTCTCTTTACTCCCAGGAACGGATGTGCGCTAACTTGTTTTCACTGGAAACAGATCAATTGGGGAAAAGGTAGTATGTTTTGCAGTTTCCCCGTTGCTTGCGAACTACAGCAGTTTGTAAATTCGCACATTCGACGTTGAGGGCGGACGTTTCAAAAACGCACAAAGGCACTCGCGTGAGCACTAGCGTGCTACCTTGGAGATAATGTGCGGTTACTTTTCATATCCTACGTGAAATTATTGAGGACAAAATCCTTAAAATCAAGGAAAAAAATAAACAGCTATCTTTTGATTTAGTACAGAATACAAAACACAATTAACAACTTCAAAACAATAATACTTGACGATAGAGGCGTTGGAAATACTGCTGGAAATATTGAAAACTCTCTTCCATTACCGGTACGGTAATTTCCCACTTTGATATTGGAATAGCATGGATCAACTGTGGGTTCAAGAGACCTCACAAGCAGTTAAGTGCTATGACTTGAAGACACATCAGTATGATGATCCCATCCCTCACCATCCTTGCTACTGATGATTCAGTGAAAACAAGAGTGAGATATTCTTTTCATTCGCAACGCTTCCTCTTTGGCCAGAAACTGAACGCTTATACACGTGTAGTATTATTCTGCTATACACGACTGACCTGGGTACCTGTTCCACAAGCCACCACTCCCCATCCCAAGTCCCGCTTGGTTTGCAAAGGAGTGTAATGGCTTTCAAAATAAGATTCTTCTTTAGCGGATGAAAAGCGATGTCATGCAAAATGCCGGATCACAATCGCAAGATTATGACTTGCGCTCGTGACGTCATAATCACAAAGTTAAAACAGAAGATCAACAAAAAAAAAATAAATGAAGATTACAATCACAAGACAGAAGAAAGGAACACGGCCGTGGCGTGGAATTCAGACACAATGATGCAGATATTTCGCAAAATGTCATGCCAATAACTGAATTCTAACAGACGAAATATGATTTCAGGTTGGCTTGAAAAGTAGAATAATTTCAGCTTCTGATTTTTGACGTTTCATATACATGTATCAGAAAATCAGGATTTGGTCGAGACAGCATTTGTTGACCTACTATGGAATGCCATATGTGTGTATAGCTGTATAAAAATACACAATATTGCTTATGTCATACCCATTTACCTATGAAGACAATCGTGCACGTCCTAGTTACGCCCTCCTCCCACGATGTCGTCAACTCGCGGTCGTAGAGTTCGTGGACTGCTTGAACTATGACCCTGCGAGGCTCGTCGACCAACGAGAGTTCACCCTGTGATGCGGGAAGATAAAAAAAAAACAGAAACAAAAACGGCGGATGAAGAGTCAATAATTAAGGTTTATCTTATACTGCGCCATCAATGATGCGATAAACACACGATGAAAGAGTCGGCACTATCCTCAAGAAGTCTGAGAGAGGATGAACGACATTTTGCCAGACGGCAATTAGTGCGAAACGAGTGGACAGGATTGGAGTGTTCTTTTGTTAAATTATGTGTTGTTGTTTTGTTCTTTTCTTTTTGTATTACTTCTTAGGACTATAGTCTTTGTAACACTTTTAACAATGGTATTCACGCATTTGACAATGAACCGTCCGTTATTTTGTTTGGTAATGGCGTGGCTCTTGCTTTCTTAGCAGTCAGTTTGGCAGTGTAAAAATGAAATATTTCGTGTGCAATAGATTGTCTGGATTCACTTTACCCAAGGATGAAGGTGTCGACATAAAGATGTAGGCCTACACAACAAGACATAAGCTATGTCGACATACTACTTATTTCGTTAGAATCGATTTCTTTCGTGCTCTTCTCAGTCACAAATCGGATGATCTCTGCGTCTTTAATGTCAAAACTCCAATGTACGTTGTACATGTATTTTGTATTTCAAGAATTCCATCGCGACTTTGTATATGCTGTAATCCATTTTTTTTTTTTTTTTGCTTCATTTAATGCGCATCTGAAACATATCGTTTTGGACAGTTTCAAAAAGAGCGTAACAATAGTATATACAAATCAATGAGCCCTGAGATTCCATACCACGAAGGTCAAATCAATGTCTTTTCCACCATTCTACCAGAAGTCATTCACCTTTATTTTGATAAGTGTATTTTATCTGGTAGGCCTATACATCGCCGTTTGTTCATGTCTGGAAAATGTCTGAAGGAAAAACTCTGCAGCAAGATGCATTGTGATTTGAGCATCGATTTTCCAATTTCTGTGTGATTTGCAACATTGCGTCTCAATCCGACACAATGCAAGAGCACACAATGCATTTAACGTGTGCTCGGCATTTCCCAAAATGCTCTGGAAATGGAAGTTGGAAAACGTGGACTTCTTACTGCTCTGGCGTCAAACATAGTATACCCAAGGAGCTACTAGGCGAGCCGGTACTTCCCTGGTATACCAGCCTATAGGGAGGTGTTCCACCACCTCCCTGGTATACCAATGAAAGAAGAAAACCAACAAAACACGCGTAAATTAATAGCGTACGCGCATTGCGTGAGGCATAAGTACAACGTACTCCTGTGCTTGGTTTCCGTTGTGCAGACGATAACAACCATAACAAGAGGAACAAAAAAAAAATCCAACTCCATCACCCTTTTCCCCATAAAACCTCCCCATCCCCTCTGAGAAAAAGAAATACGGAAAGTAATTCACACATTCAGGAACATAATGACGAAGTCTAAATTTTCAATAAACGACCCGTGTTACACTGTTTCCATCTCGGCAAATACGTAATATGCGAAGACGATCTTTTGTGAAAATACTAGAATGATCTTTGCGCAGTTCATGTTTTCAGGAGTTATAATTCGGAGAGGTTTTTTTTTCTGTAATGTACTGTCTTTCATCATGTTCATGCTGAGAGATGCGTCATGTTTTAAGGTAGGTTATAGGGATTTTGTACATTTTCTTTTCCTTTTCGGCCATTTTGTCTCCCCTTGATATCTTTGAGTGTTTTTTGGCTTCTTTTCCAACCTCCCTGCTTTTACTCCATTCTGGAGTCTGGGTGTATGATGGGGGAACGAACACTCTCCGTGAACCCTATGACGAGACCCACAAGCGGGGTGGAGGGTGAGGAGTGGGGGTGCTGATGGTTGCCCGCCTTGTGTTAGAGATCCCCCTGTATCAGAAACAGGCCACAGAATACGGAGATGAATGGAGCGAAATGGACACCGACCGGCGGAGACAAACGGGGCGTGGAAAAACGAACGAGTTTGAAAAAATATTATACGTACCATACAAAACCCCAAACAGTTTCCTTTCACCCGAACGAGTCACATGATATCTACCAAAGTGTGGGGGAACACATGAAAAAAGAGAGGGTAGAAAAAAAAAAAGAGTGAAAAAAAGCAGGGAGATGCAAGAACAGGAGAGGGAAGGTGTTGTTTTCTCTTGGTTTCTAGATGGCTTTTGAAGAGTAGTATGATGAAAAAGAGGGAGTGAAAGAAATCTCGGAGTCTGTGCATGTGCGGCTTTCACTTTTTGTTTTATTATGCCTCGTTTTTCAACGGGTATGTTGTGTAGAGAGTGTTGCTTAAAGGGGGAACATAGAAGGGAAGAGGGTGTGTTAGCGAACAGTTTCGGCTTGGGGGTGCTTTGTCCGCCGTCGAGAACTTGAACGCGCATATTTTTACGTCCATGTTTTCAGGCAGTGCGCTTGAAACGTTTACGTATGCGTGTGCGTGAGTGTGGGTGTGTTTATGTTTGTGTGTGTGTTTGTGTATGTATTTGAGTGTGCGTCTGTTGGGTTGGGGGAGGGAAGACGTGACAGCGCACATCCGTGTGTGTGTGCGTGTGTGTGTGTATGTCTGTGTGATGATGTGTTGTGTGTGTGGGTGGGTGTGTGCGTATGTGCCTCATTTTGCATGTGCGGTAGCAATCTGTCCCTTGGCCCGCGGGGCTACCTGTCACCCCTCCCCCCCCCCCCCCCCCCCACACACACACACACCCTCCTCCTGTACTCCCTGAATCCTTATGTTTCTAGTCTCCCGCTCACTTCTGTAGCTGCATACTGCTCTAGATGAAGGTAGAAAAGGAGGAAAATGGAAAAAGAGGGCGGAAAAAACGGGGAAAAAGACATCCACGAAGGGAACAGAAAAAAAGAAAGAATAGTGCTGGGATGAAGACGATTTGAATACGAAAGACAACATAAGAAAATATAAAAATTGAAAAGAACAGAACGAAGGACAGGTAAAAGGATTAAAAAAAAAAGAATGGGGAAAAACGACGAAAGGGGGAGGACAGGGGGTTGGGTATGGGAGGAGGAGGAGGAGGAGGAGGAGGAGAGAAGGCGGAGGAGAAATCATCCCCTGCTCAGCTGAAATAAAAAACCCCGGCACCTCCAGGTGAACAAGTCGAGGTAAAAGCGAAAGAGAAACAAAAATCGCGCGACAAAACAGCCACCGGGCATCCACGCATGATACGGGGCCCAGGTTGGCTCGTTCGTGATACCCTCAACTCCTGCTCCACAGTTTAAAGACACTTTAACGTCTTTCCTTTCCACGCTGTTCCTTTCACCTACCCATGTTCCTGTGTTGACACCAGAAGCATGAGAAACACGATTTTCTTTCTTTAAAAGACAAATCTGAGCGAGTATTTTCTACTCGACAGTCAAAATGAACAGGGCGCCGTTCATAAAGTTGTTCGTAAGGTTGCGCATGACTTTACGAACGACTGGAATATGAAGTGCCAATATCTATGCCCATTTTTTCCCCTTACGTTTTAATAAAGTACGACTGTATGTCAATACTTCATCTACATTGGGGCAAAAGATGCGATTTTAACTAAAAATGTGTGTTAACATGTAGAATAATCATTATCCTCCGCAAATCTCAACTTTTGCTATTGAAATTAACAATGTTTAATAATAACAAAAATGTTTCAGTCGTTCTTAAATCCATGTGTACCCCCTATTACGAACAGCTTAATGAAACAGGATCCAGGTGTATTTCAATTTGTAAAAGGAAAGACAAAGAAAAATTATAGAAATACAACACAAGCAAAAAAATGCAAAATGCAAGTATGCAATAAAAACATTAAAGTAAACATTCAAGTAGAATATTGCCAAGTCCTTCGCCAAATGGCATTTTACAGAAATATCTTTCAACCAGTACTTTACGTCGCCAACTGCTAACGTCAATTTTTTAACCAAAATATTACTGCAGTTATATTCAGAAATATGTATAATAATGATTCGTTTTCATTATGTGATACACGTGCATTTCTCTTGTTGTTTTTGTGTCTTTTGCAGTACCTCACATAAAAAAATATACATAACGACGATCCATCATTACGAATTATGTTGCTTATCGTAAATATTGAATATGAACAAAAAAGATGACCAAAAAAAAAAAGAAAAATGATTTCAGATGACAGAGAGGAAGACAGCCTTGGAGAGAGATCTCTCCTTGGATATTGCTCGTCTAACGCCATGAGGATAGAATTTCACGATTTGATTGACAATGAATAGACACTTGATTTATCCCGCTATATAAACAGCTTAGGCGGAATATCATCTGCCCATGCCAGAATTAAAACATGATAAGCTTTCCAAAACAAACGGAGGAGCTCCCCGTGCTTTGGCAAAGAATGAGCAGAGAAAACTCTTAGGAGAAGAAAAACTAATCGCGCCAACCGCGGGATAAAGAAAGAGAAAAGAGAAGAATGACGTGCGACGGAAAATGTAAGGAGGCGAGATGGAGGCGGGGGGGGGGGGGGGAGGAGGAGGAGGAGGAGAAGAAGGAGGAGGAAGGGCTGGAGTGTGGCCTCCGTAAAACAAACCGGGATGCCTTCTTGCCTATCACGCTCGTGGAATGAAGGGAGATGCACGGGGGTGTAATCGGGGGGAGCACAATAGTTTATACTGGCATTAGAGGGAGGCGGGAATCTGCGATTAACTCGCTAAGCCCCGGGTGTCAATGCGACGTAGATAGGGAGGATCATCGCGTTCGGGAGATTTCGGAGGAAAATCCGCCATGATCGACTTCGTTATGTTTTTTCCCTCCTCATATTTTTTTTTTCCTGTATTCACTCTCCTTCTTCTTCTCTGACCGCGGTGAAACTTATGGTCATGTGGAAGAGGAGGTGTTCGCAGTCCGCCCAAGATCGGAGCACACGATGACTGTGGGGGGACTTACTGACATCTAGCCGCGGAATTTGTCTAACGATTGAGTTTCGACACGAAGATTATTCCGGCAAATAAACATGCAGGGTGACGCGCGGAATTCCCTCTGATGACTTCATCGGGCCACCGTGTAAAAGGAAGAAAAGAGATGTTCGCACCTTTCTTCCTTGTTCTGTTATTTCTTGAAAAACAAAAGAAACAGCAACACCTCTTCAAGGCTCACTGACATTTTCTATTTTCCACATTATACTCAGAAACAATGATCCACGTATACAACCCACTTTGGTTTTCCTTGGCCCAGCATAATCTGTTCCAGTTCTGCCATGGTACTTCGCGCGATCTGAAATGACCGCTCCTTCCTACTCCATAAAATAATAAGCATATTATACAAACATGCCGACATTCATATGCCAACTCTGAGGAGTCAACTCATGTGAATATTGTAGATGAATAATTGAATAGCAACATTTTCCGTGCTAGGTACAGAGAATTGATTGGTCTAAAACATCAAGTAAAAATCATACTATGATGGAACGCAGTGCTAAAAATCAGTACCAAGATTAAATTGATATCTGATGAAATTTTCAGCACGATGTTATCGAGTGTGCATTTAGGCAATGTCTCATGAACTATCACAATCTGTAAGAATAATATATTGTAGAGGAAAATGCATGTTTACATGACAGACGCAAAAAGGAAATGAGAGGTAATGGGGTAATTCGTGATGAAGGAAAAAGCCAGCAAAGAATGTTTGCGGATACGGAAGCAAAAAAGAAAAGGGGGATAACACTCATAGACTGTTATTTCATCATTTCTATTAAAATGTTTCAACTGCTTGGAAAAGTAAGACATTGATCACAATTTTAGAGGTGCGGAGAGCTGCAAAAAAGTACTTATATAAACAAACATCAATCTACCATTCTGATTCAAGTTATCACTCCGAAACAAGTTTAGTAAACCATACGAATTGGCTACAGAAAAATGCAAGGTTAGATGGATAGGAGCTACATAGGGCACCATGCAAGCAACAATGCGTACATTCTGTCCCGTCTACCTCTCTCAATCTATCCGTACCATCTCCGAAAGATCAAAATAAGAAGCGACTGAATGACGACTATCAATGGACATCAGAGAAATCACAGTATAAAAACAACAAAATAAAACCACTCCCTTTTTGATGCACAAGAATGGACCAAACATCACTGTGGCATCTTGTTGATATCGTATTAAACTCAAACATTACTCAATAAACCACATACACCAACCTGCTGCAAAGTACGGACAATTCAGCGGGATATGTATTGTGTCGAACAAGAAACACCAGCGAGAGAAAATAAAAACAACCATGTTTACTCAGCATACATCGTTAGCACCTGTAAAACAACACCATTACGTCATGACTAAGGATGCGAGACAAAGTAAAAAAACAAAAATGGGGATGGGGGACGCACAGTAGGTGTGTACCTAGAAAAATGGAAAGAAAAAAAAAGGGCGCCACCAAAATGTTACTCTTGTTCTTCGTGCCTTCCTCCCCCTCCGCTTTTTTTAGTCTATTTGTCTCTCTCATTCCATTCATTTTGTTTGTTCGTTCATTCATTCCTTGGTTCTTTTTTCTTCCTTTTAAGGGGGATGTTAAGGGAACGTGCTCGCTCGTGATGAAGAAACTCAAAACTAAGTGATCTGACTCGTTGGTTCATCATCATAATATGAGTATAATTATGTAAATCATATAACTATATCATAGATATGTATAAGGCAGGTCACCTGCAGGTTGTTCAGGACCTTTAGCTTCCGGGATTCGTTGCTGTTGTTGTTCTGTTCTGTTGTTGCTGTTGTTTCGTTTCGTTGTGTTTTTGTTTTGTTTTGTTTTTTTATATTTTTGAATTGGACAAAGGGATTTTCTTGAGCTGAGACTACATCAAACAGACCTTCTTCTCAAATAGGGTAACAAGAAAAAAGTGTTGATGTTGGTGTTACTGTTATCAAGAGAAAAAAAAAACGGAATTAAAACACACACACACACACACACCGAGGCGGGACTACACAAAAGTAGTGCATTACCGAACCAGCTCGAGAGAGATAGACCTGTATGGAAACTCGATAGCAGGAGTAACCGCATAATCTTCCCCCCCCCCCCAAAAAAAAAAAAAAAAAAAAAAAAAACGGGACTAATTGGTGATTCAATTCGTTGACTGTATATTATGTGGAGCGCAAGTGTCGACGACTGACATCACAAAGACCACATGAGGCACGTAGGAAAAAAATCAATTTTATCCCTTCGTTAATATTTTATGCAATGATTTTCTACTTCCGCCCGTATTTAAAAAAAAACAATTAGTGTTCGCATTTTAGCACAAATGAATTTTAATGCACTTCTAGAGTAGTGAACCCTAGATTCGTAATTCCACTGACGAATGGAAAGAGACTACGATGAGGCTGATGTTGACGCTGTCGCGACAAGAAATTTCGAAAACCTTTACTCTCTCCCGTCTCCCCCTCCTCCCCTTCTTTATGTTACGATTCTCCTGTTGACTTCTCTCTCTCTCTGGCATCTCGCTATCTGTCTGCCCATCTCTCCCCCTCCTCCCCCCCCCCCCCCCGCCCATCTCCCTCTAGCCGCCGCCCTCTTCGTCTACGGGGAGATGAGAGCGCCGTCGCTGCTCCGACGCTTCGAGAGATCATGGCCCGATCAGCGACATTATGACGAGCATCCATGTCCGCGGCAAGCAATAACGCAGTCCACCTGACACAGACGCACTCACATAATATTGACGTTGCAAACCGGTGCCGGAGTTGGGTTACGGCATCGGGGCAGCGCGCGGATAGGGCCCCGACTGCCTGCTTCCTCCCCTCTCTCTTGAGTTGATACCGACCCCCGCAAGCGCTCGCGGCTATTGAGCTTGCATTGGTGTATACGCCGCGGCCTGTCATTTCTCGAGACGGGAGCCCCCTCTGTCGAACTAGTACGCCATATGGCCCGCTCCACAATGTGCCAACCTCCTCCTCCCTGCCCCCCTTTCTCCCCACCCCACTCTCGCCGCCATCTCCTTGCCAAAATGATCAGGCTCAAAGAGATTGCTTGAAATGAAGCGACCCTCCTTGTTATCAATAGCAGTCTTCACAATAACCGAATCGGTGACACTACGGGGCAACTGAGAAGGATCTGTGCAAACCTATCGAATATGATTATCGCACGTTGTATAGACAATTCAGTTTTTTTTTCTCGAATGAGGTCATCGCAATGATGTGATCATTTTGCGTGCAGCCGTGATCGAGAAACACATAAACACATTTTCTGCCCTTTCCATGCTCCTATGGTAGATTTCTTTCTACCTATTACGAAGATTAATGTATTTACACTTTATTCTCTAACAATCATGTTCTCAGCTTTAGGCTAGTTAACTCCTAGTAAGCATAATAATTATTCCCCACGGACAATAACACTGCTGACCTATATAGTGGTAAACACAGCATGGAGTCAGACCAAGGTATTAATGTTTTCTTGACAGTTTGATATCACTTCCAATGAAACCTACGGGAAAATAAAAAGAAAAAAAAAGCAACATTAGAATTGCTTCTTTTAATGCTGCCGCTTTTTTGGCACTCTTCGAGACGATGATGGTGATTAAAATGAAAATGAAAATATCGGCAATGATATGCTTTTTTTATCAATCCTCCCCCACGCTAATCATTAAATCATCATGAATATCATCGTCTCCATCGTCAGTGGAAGTGAATTGGTTAACGAACTTGGCGTTGGAGAAGAGGAGGCACATAACGTGATGATGATGACAAAATTTCGCAGAACCCTGATTGGTGATGTTGTGCTTATATCACCGACCATTGTTATTTCGAGACGCTTCTGGTTACTGCACGGTACACGTACGTCTGTTACTCTCAGCAACCATGAACATTATATTATAATACTAGATGCGGCTAGATTAAGAATAGTTATTTGACTTTTGAGAAACGGGGAAAAATAAAATACTTTCTTCGATACGACTAAGGTTCTGAAGTCAAACAATAATGGTATATGATGGTGACGATAGTTAACCATATCATAGCAATCAGACTTCTTCACAAAATCAACTAATGGCTAAAAAAAGAAATAAAACTGTAAATGTAGTCTGTACTTATCAAAAGGGGCATGAGAAGGGAGAGAGAGGGGCTAAAATAGAGATAGACAGATGTAAAAGTGGAGAGACTGACAGATAAAATGACGGAGGGCTGACTGTTTTGGTCATTGAGAGGAAAAGTAAAGAATAAGAATGAGGCGCGCGGGAAGGAGAACAAAATGTAAGCGTGCGTGTGATGGTGCGTTTGTGTGCAAGTGTGCGTGTGTGTCTGTCTGTCTGTTTATGTGTGCAAGTGTGCATGTGTGGGTGTGTATGTGTCTGTTTGTGTGTACAAGTGTGCGTGTGTGTGTGTGTGATAGAGAGAAAAAGAAAGAAGAGAATGGTGTGACGAATATGGAAATGGAACCTAAAGACATAGGAGAGGCGGAGGAGGAGGAGGAGGAGGAGGAAGAGAGGAGGAGGTACTATGTCTGTAAATTGAAGAAGATTGATAGCAAAGAAGAAGGATGAGGCTTTGTGTGAGTGTGTGTGTCATGTGTGTCTGTGTGTGTTGGTGTATGATGGTATGTTTGTGTGTGTATGTGTGGGTGTGTGTGAAAATGATGTCACTGATATGGGAACCGAAAACAGAGAACAGAGAAAGGGAAGAGGAGGAGGAAGAATAAGAAGAAGGGGAGGAAGAATGTAAATTGAAGAAGATTGATAACAAACAAGAAGGATGAGGCTTTGTGTGTATGTATTTGCGTGTGTTTGTGCATGTGGGTGAGGGTGTGTGTGTGTGTGTGTGTGTGTGTGTGTGTGTGTATGTGTGTGTGTGTGTGTGTGTGCGTGTATGTGCGTGTATGTGTGATAAGAATAGTTGTCATAGAGTCGCTCCGAACCGACCGGCGTGAAACAGCGAGAATGGCCGGCGGGCAGTGAAAGAGCTGGACACCCGAACCCGTCGTCCCAGCATGCATTGTGTATGTGTAGGTGTGGGTGTCACTCCCCCACCTCATAGCTTACAGAGTGTCACAAAAAATGGGAGACTGCTAAAACCTTAAGTGATTTTGTGCCGCATAAATCTAGTTTCTCTAACTAGCATCCCTCATCCACCTACACATGTTAAAACATAATAAACTACAATGAATCAACTACATATTAAAGTAAAATGAGGAAGAATATTCATCAGCATCTAGAACTACGGAAGTCTACTCCTTAGGGATGCATGATTCGTGGAAATATTTGCAGTTTTCTTGTCCATAATAATCGAATTGCCATTGAAAATTCGGGGGATTGACAAGAACTCTTACCGAGTCACAGCGTATAGCCATTATTATAGGTAATGTGCAAATAAAATAACCACTCGAGGCGTGGTGCTGTTATTGGGCGTGTATTTTTGTTGGTATTTTCCGTGGCTGATGATAGCTTGGTATGTTGACCCTTTATACCACAGTATGTTCGAGAACCACTCACTTCTCGTTGGCCCGTCGATTCCTGTACGTCTCTGACATTCGGCTCTCGAGACAAAAAATCACGTATATTTCGATCTATCCACAAGCAGAAACACTCTACGCATTGTCCTTGCTCTTATGTAACACTTTCCTCTTTGTTAACATCTGCAGTAGATATCCGAGAAAGTGGTCAGATAGAACAGAAGAAAGGCGTTGTGATCCTGGTTAAAAAAATATCGGGACCTCTTTTGACTTCACAACAATACCCGACAAAAATAAACACACCCGGGAATGTTTACTCGTGCACCCTGTAGCGCGCGCCGCGCGACGCAAAAGATCAATCAAACGGAGTAACGACGGCGCTATAGGTGTGAATTTCTAGATTCGATCAACACCCTTATCCAAATTGTTTCTGTAAACACGTCAAATGAAACATCGGTCGTTCCGCCGTGACAACCCCGCTTACTACACGCTGCGTAACGAGCTGGTTTTGGCCGGTGTATCGCTGCGAGCGCTCAGCTGCGCGTCTAGCCTACGTTCGCCAGACCGCACGCATTTGATTGATTTTTGGTGGCTACACAAATAAAAAGGGGTGCTCCAACGCATAAACAACAACGTAGGTGTCGTGGGTAAATGTTGCGCCAGTTGTCTAATAGGACGTCGCGACAAAGAAAATGCGTCGCAAAAATCTGCAAATTATTTGATGAGTGGAAGTAACCGTGTTTGCACTGTTTTACAATTTTAGGTGAATGGTACCTGTTGGCATAATATCCGTGTCCTTGTGTGTGCATGTGCTCGTATGTGTTCATGTGTGCGTAGGTAAATCAGTTAGGAGAATATTTGCATGTACAATAGTCTTCATTGTGTACACAAAACCAATGACGTCATACCACGTACACCCCTCACCATCCCTACCCCCATTCACAGTCTACAGCGCCCGAATTATCAAGACTATGACACATTCACTGGTCTTCTCTTCATGTCTCTTTTGCTCGAATCATGAGCTGACATCCTAACACACAAACTTCCACTCGTCTCGCAAACACACACACACATACACACACACACACACATACAAACATAGACACACACATACACACAAAAAACACACGCAAACACACATTCACAAACAAACAAACACACACACACTCCGTTAATATCAACTATCATCTGTCATGCTCCAGCATGGGCCGTTTATGAAACTAACAATTATTGTTGCCATCGAGTTGCCATCATCAATGTTATTTTTATTTCATCATTAGCATGGTCTTTCTCTCTCCTCTCTCTTCCCCCTAAACGCGTATCCACACTGAACATATGCGTTTGCGTGTCCATATTCATCGCCCGCAAATTTTGACACGAATTGGACGATGAAGCAACACCACGAGACGACTGCGACGACAAAACGTATTATCATAATCGTCGTCAACGTCGTCGATGACGCGAAGATTTATCGCAGATTTTTTATTCTATTTTTTTTTGGGGGGGGGGTGATATTTTAGTTTACCGTTCATCATCCTCCTTCCATTATTCATCCAATCGACATCGATAGTTGGATGTCCCCTCAGATTGTCAATGAAGCCATTACCGTCAAGTCGAAGATTTTTGCATCATGTCGTCTGCAGTTTTTCTCATCACCCATCTTCTTCATCTTCTGATAGTCTGATGCCATTTTTTTTTTTCCGATTTGGAACATCCGACTTCGGACAGAAAGCATAGAACTAGAGATGAAATCCATAGAACTGTAGCACTACATTAACTCGCTCAAAATCAGTTTCATAAAACAAACAAACAAAAATCACAGTTTCGGCACCCTACGATATAGCCGAGCTTATTGGTAAAATGCGTTTAGTAACAAAAAATCAGCTAACACTGATTTATATATTTAGAGTCATGTAATACGGCATGCGGGTATGAAAGGGGTTTGTTTCTGATAATGTCTGACTGTGAATATAGACCAGAATTCTTAAGGAGAGTAAGATAGGTGTACAGTTGGTCTTTAACCCTGTAATTATTTCCGGCAATTAGGGTGGGTCATATCATTTCAATGATATTTTGAAGTAGCTATCGTAAGTAGGTTACGAAGACAAATTATTAGAGACTGTGGCTTCTAAATATCGTTAATTACAATTACGCTACAATCTTTTTTATCTTGAAGCAAGAATGGACGGAGTACAGAATACGGCAAAAAAAAAAAGGGGGAGTTCGGAAGAGAAGACTAGATCGGGGCTACCTGCGCCCAGCTGCGCGTCTGTGCCGGCTGGCCCCGTCAGGATCGTTGGCCGATGCCCAGCAAAATAACATCATTGAGCTTTGCTAACCAACTCCTCCTCCTCTTCCTCCTTTTTCTTCTCTTTGTTTTCCCCCTCGTCAAGAATACCCATCTCCCTTGCTAATCAAAATTGATATCGAAGCATTTCACAAACATTTATCTGCGAGCGGGACTGAATAATACCATTAGATCCCTCCTCATTTTGTCCGGCGCGCATCCCCACGAATGAATTCAGTTGACAGGCGTTCGAGCGCTTTATCTCATTTTGGCCTCTAAATGCCGGATTGCTGCAAAAAGCAATTGAAGACATGGATTTTTTTTAATACATTTATTTGACTTTCCAAGAGGACGGACTGTATCACTATTCTTGCCATCTTCAAACAATGTAACGACAAAACTGCCGAAAAGATTGTTCTACTACCAAAAAGCGGCGACCTTCCACAATGGGGCAAATAACGTAGTCCCATATACGTGTATCTTCACAATGATGTATGTGCGTGATCCGAAAACAAGCTGCTCCATATATAGGTCTAATGATTCGTCATCTTAATACGATAATATTCTGACAGCAATGATCTTGTTCGATTTAACGAAATTGAGGAAAGCGTCGGAATTTCATATCCTTCGTTGTTGGTCACAATAAAGGCCTACCGCTTCTTGAAATTACCTAGATTACACATTTTTTTTTCTTTTAATTGCTGTAGCATTTCTAGCACCAAGTGGGCCTTAATTGGGTGAAATCGCATAACGTCTTATATACACGTCATTTCTTGTCATGCCATGCCCTGCCCTTAGTCACACACTTTAACGATACCAAAATACTTACACGCCATCGATAGATAACAGACAGGTGTCAATTATTACCCTTTTTGATAGACAATGCAACCGCCCAGAATGGGGCGGGAGAATTTGATTTCTTATCTCTCAGAGACGGCAACAAAATGTCACAGATCCTACTGTTTTAGGCGGTTGTCACACCGGTCAAATACCATATCGGGTATAAAGAGGGATATGGCATTCGTATATAGGAGAAATAAAAAGTTCCGCAACTTTTTTTTTTTAAACGCTTCTTCCGCTAAACGCGAAGATATTCTATAAAAGTGCAAGAGCATTCATCTTGGTGCTGCAGAATAAAAGATATCATGCTCAGACATCTGAACACAGGATATTACTGTCTATGATCGCGTTAAAGAAATCCCTTACCTAACGAGCGAAAGAAGGAAGAAAAAGAGAGAAAAGGGGGAGAAAGATCCTTGATATTTCAACTGCGTTGAACCGCGCCCTCCATTCCCGTATTTGTCTAACCTTTTCGCGACCATTTTTACCTTTTATGTTTTTTTCTTTTGCCCCTATCCCTTGCTCCTTCTCGCTTTTCTTTCTCGGTGACGGGGAAGATTGTCAAACTTTGCGGCCGCGCTGACTAACGCTACGCACTATCATCACCTGTGGGTGTGTGTATGTGTTGTGTGTTTGTCACTAAATACAACACTATTAAAGGCATTGTTTACAATTTGCAGATGAAACAAAAACCAAGCTTTAGTGCTTCAATATAGTTCTAAAATGAACTATATAATGAGGGTTAGGGATAGAAACAACCAGAGTAAAAAAAAAAGTTAAACAGTGTAATCAATGTTACGTATTGTTAAAGGTACAAAATGCGAACAATAGTTATAATAAAATTATTGTTTCTAGACGAAATGCGTCTATACAGTTATGGTTTTCAAAGAAAAATAGTGATACCTCATAATATTTTAAGCTTTATTGCAAAATCTTTATATGGTAGGATGTTTTGTGATCCAACTGACCTACACATATGCATTAAATGTGATAACTCAAACATTTTTAGAATCACTGCTCCCAATAGTCAGCAGTACCTTAAAGCACCCTACACGGTGTTCCTGAAGTTTTGGGAGAGTAGTTCAAAGTGGAAGGAGGAGGTTACGGACAAAAGAAACACATGCGCTTTTAGAGGAGTTCTCATGACCACTATATTGAGGTATCCTAAGAAAATAGCGAAATAGTGGACTCGTGAACAAAACCTACTGGTACCAGTTTCATGCTTAGTCAGCCATAGACAGGTACATTATCTGATTTTGAGTCAGCGTATCTTTCTTGCTCGTATTAATCTCGATGTAATTATTGGAATGAATATTTTTTTAAATTACATTATGGTGTGATCTAGCATATTTCCCGTCGATATACAACGAGACAGAACCCCCCCCCCCATCACTAATTTTAAAAAAGAAAAAGATTTTAGAATAGATAATTAGAACTGTCGCCTTATTACGTAGTATGTATTTCTGTCAGTGTACTTTGTTTTTGGTCGATGATATCGAGGCTTTACGAAACTTTGATTTAAACAAACCTTTCGACCGAGTATTGAGGTGAATCAATCAATGTTCTCCTCATTGTTAGTGTGCGGTGATAGATAACTTTTGTTGCTTGAATGTCTGTTTTGTTTTGTGTTTTTCTGCATGTGCGTGTGTGCGTGTGTGTTGTTGTTTCTTTAAGATTCGAAGTAATTGACAATACCATCGACGGATTGTTGGATTTTTTTTTTTATTTTTTTTTGCGCAGGCGAAGTTTCTCTAGCTTGGTGAACAGCAATACGACATTGAAACAGGGTGGGATAACTAGACAAATAGGCCTTTTTTGATATTATGCCAAACTTCATTGACACGTGGTACACATCGTATCTTGATAGGTAACAGAATCTGAAAGAAGTTAGTCCATCCATATATGGTATAATAGGTCATACAACATTCAGTGACATGTACTAGTAATCATACTACACCTGCACTAGTCAATTTCGTGAAAGAGGTCTATAATAAACTAGAATGGAAGACACTTCATGGTTTAAAGGAAAAGAGAAAATGGAGTAGATTAAACGACATCACTGTGAAACACGGTGGACTCTACAAGGTTGGCAACGTGGTCCACATATTTTTATGCCACCAGTGTCTTTACCCTCTTGTACACACGGAATCTATTGGGATAACACCCCAAACGAAAGCTGCTATCTTAGGAATCCTGGCAAGACCATCTTCACGTCAGCGTGTGCTCTGGGCCGTGCCCTCGACGACAGAAACGCTCTCGCCATCGAACCGGGAACAATTTCGTCAACTGACCTGATGAAGAGACGATGACGATTGAGGGTCGGCCGATGGGGGCGGGAGGGGAGTGGAATCCGAGAAAATGAGGGGGAAGGGGGACAGATCTGGAGAGAGACAGAAGTTTAACAGCTATAGTGATAGAAAGAGACAGAAGACGCAAGAGATAGAAATACGTGGGCATTTATAGAGGGTGAGAGACAGAGAGGTAGAGAGAAACAGACGGAGAGAGAGAGAGAGAGAGTAGAAGGAGAAGCAAAGACGGGGAGGGTAACGACCGATCGGTGTGACGAGTGAAGTCATGTTTGTCGCCGAGGTTGTGCGTACACGCGCGTGGCGTTACCGATCTCGCGCCGGGCCAAACGATATCGTGTTTGACAGCCTCGTCGTCTCACACCATTTCGTTTTCACACACCTTCTCCATTTGACACATTTCTCTCTCTCTCCGCCTCTCTCCCTCTCCAGGTCTTTCTTTAATCATTGTTTCTATCTATTTCTATATCTATCTCACTCTATATCTTATGATCTTTCTCTCCCTATTTATCTAACGATCTATCTATCACTTTCTGTCACCTTTTCTCAATCTTTCTTTAACTATAATCTACCTATCAATCTCTATCCATGTCACTCTTTCTCTCTCCTTAATTTTATCTAACTCTCTGTCTATCCATCTCTCTCTCTATCTATCTATATATCTATTCATCTATCTATCTATCTATCTATCTATCCATCTATTTATCTACCTATCTATCTGTTCATCTATCTATCTATCTATATATCTATTCATCTATCTATCTATCTATCTATATATATATTCATCTATCTATCTACCTATCTATCTGTTCATCTATCTATCTATCTATATATCTATTCATCTATCTATCTATCTATCTATCTATCTATCTATATATATATATATTCATCTATCTATCTACCTATCTATCTGTTCATCTATCTATCTATCTATATATCTATTCATCTATCTATCTATCTATCTATATATATATATATATATATATATATATATATATATATATTCATCTATCTATCTACCTATCTATCTGTTCATCTATCTATCTATCTATATATCTATTCATTTATCTATCTACCTATCTATCTATTCATCTATCTATCTACCTATCTATCTATTCATCTATGTATTTATTTATATATCTATCTACCTATCTATCTATCCATCTATCTATCTATATATCTTATTATCTACTTCCACATTTATCTCAATCTATATCTCTCCTTCTGTCCCTCTCCTTATCCGTCACATAGCTGATTTGAGGATATATAGGAGCAGTTCTCGGTGTGGAGCGCCATTTCATGTGATCGTATCGGCATCGGTGGAAAAAAAAAAATCATTCAATTTGCCGGGCAAAAAGTATCCCGACAGCCGTCACGGCGAAGACGTTCAGTTCAGACCAATGTTCACACAGCGCCTGAAAAGGAGGCTAAAGTGTAACGTCCTAAGCTCTTATATTTCGCTTAGCAAAGCTTCTCGAACAGAGAGAAAAGACTAGTCTGAGAACGCATGGAGGAACATCGTGAGGGATCATCGAAGCCGTAATTTGTCAATGGACACGAAATAATCATGATAAACATTTCACTGCCTAAATTTATCGTCGCCTCTTTTGCATGTTTTGGTTATTCAGTACTCGGTGATTCAAACCAACTTACAAACAAGGTATTCATTAGAAACAAAAAGCACAAACAAACCGCTGCATTTTACTGCGTTAACGATAATGGAGTAACATTGTATCATACATTTAAGAAATCCATCAGTTACAGTTCCTGTATGTGTTTTTGTTCGTGGATGTTCTCCTATTCCATACCACTCAGTTGCGTCATGAAATCACAAGCCCTGAACATATTAATGTTCTTTTGTTCCCACTTCATCTCGAATTCTGAGCAGATGAATTACTCATTCAGTCATTCATCAACTTAACGTGTGTATTTTCCTCTATCTATTCATCTAACCAGTTCTTTATCTATTCATCTATCCATCTACGTAACTATCAGCTCTTCTATCTATCCGTTCATCAATCATCTTTCAATTTGTTATTGTATCTTTTTCGTAATAAAACCGTCAAAGCAACCACTTCAACATATATTTCTTCGCATTTCCTCTGTTGAATGACCCACAAGAGGCGGGCAAGACGCAACATAGTTTCCAAACTGTTACGCCGAACTGTTTGGCCTTGGACTTAAACTCTCTCTGGGAGAAACAGCTATATGTGTCAGACGATACGAATGTTTACAGTGAGGATGCGGCACAAAATCAAATCTCAACGCCAGACCCTGTCGGCTGGCTTCCGGTAGACCGCGGCGGAAGTGAGTCGATAGGCGTAGCCGGACACTAATTCCCACTGCCATGTCAGGCGATGCGGCGATCGTTTTTCACGGGCGGCAGTCGCACAAATGTTGCATTTCTGCGATCAACTTTATTTCATTAACCACGCTAAAAACCTTCCCTCGTTTTTCCCCCTTTCTTTCTCTCTTCTTCTTCACTGTCTCTCTCCCTCTTTCCGTCTCTTTACTACATTTACAAACTGGGGCGTCGAATTAGACGGCAGGAATAGAATACATGGAGGTCGCGTCTTCTGCCATTTCGCGTTTGTTTCTCGATCCATAACGCTGCGAGGAAGCGTCCGTCAGGTCCACTCGTGTTTATTAGAGTAATGGCAGCTTATTCCACAATGGTCGAAATGACGATACTTTGTTGATAGCTCCGGGTTATTAGTTTTCAGCATCTCATCCCAGAAAACAAGATGGCATCGCGGCTGCTGTGTATATTGGAGGGCGCATATTGCGTAAAATTGCTCTATCTGGAGCAGGGCTGGAACAATTACACCTCGGGGAGGCCGTATATTGATTTCATATGTCGCGCAAAATGCAAAGTCCTTTAATCGTCTAATAAGAAGGTAAGCAAACACGATAATGAATGGATGGGACCAAGGGTCGGTTAGGCCGGGTTAGACGGCCGGAGTCCGGTTTCACTATAGCGGTTGACGCGGGGGCCGGCTGGGATGTCCGCGACAAAGAAGGGGTAGGGGAGGACAAAGACTCGCAAGGAGGGGCTGGGGTACGACTTGCCGCTCCAAACATGGGATCGAAACCACCGATCTCTTTGCAGGGTCCCTGGGTCCCTCCCGTCGGTGACAGTATCAACGATCTTTCTTACTTATTGTGGGCTTAGAAGCAACATTTACCTGGCAGACTTCCTCAATTATCGACATACGGGCATTGAACAAGTTGAAGAGAGCACGCAAAGTATCGCAGTGCTCGCAAAGAGCAAACCATCGTGCATGCGAACATTAAAAACCTACAGATATTCAAACTCGGCACTATTTACCACATCTTTAGTATCGGCGTTCAGAGTGTGTGTATACTAAGAATGAGAAAAGAAACTCTACAGTTGGTCTAAAATGAAGAATTGCGTCTTTAAATGAAATTGAATTTGAGTCCCTAGCTCTTATCCCCCCAAACACACACACACATGAAAGACAGAAATAAATATAAAACTTAACAGATGGAGAAACACAAACTTCTGATACTAGTAAATTTTATTCTGTCTATAGTAAAAGCATAAAAGTATATTCAAGCATGGGAAACACACGGCAAATCATGAACTTGACGCGACCCTGACAAAAGATGATGTGGGAAGAAAAATCTTGATGTCTGTCATCTCTTCGGAGGCTCTCTTATCTACCTCACAAGAATTATGTCCCCGCGTCCAGCCTTTCTCGCGCCCCGCCGATACGGATGACCGGCGAAGAGTCAACACGACGTGGGCAGTGTTTTGACAAGCAATAACTACTAGGAAGAAGAATAGCAAAAGGAACGGGTCAGATCTACCCCTAAGAAGGTCATGTTGAAGTGCAGGAGCGTGATTTATTCTGCTAGAGTTAACGATGAGGCATAGTGGGAGAATATAACTCTCGGAAATACACCAGTAGCGAGCGTGATGTCTTTATACAGAACAGGTGCACCTTAATCTATAACAATAAATATAGAGATATGATTGTATGTAAAATGGCAAACTGCATGGAATAGGAATGAATAGAATTATGGACGATATCAGGAAGATAAGAGTTAGTATGTGGCACCAGATATTGTCGAAATCTTGCTTGATAAATCAAGAAACAGACAAGCACTGTCGTGACTGTCGAACTTTATAGACGACCTGCTTATGAAATGCTGGCCTGTTAATCAAATTGACAAGTCTGCATAGGAAAGGGCGATAATCAAACTTTCTAACACGAGCAATTTCAAACACACATTGTTCAACGTTACATAATTATAACTGTTAGGATACATTCAAAGTCTGACAGGCTCGCCGATGATGTCAATTGAGAAAAAGGAAAGCCATGATAATTATCAATGATGGGTTTGTGTATGGGGCCAATGAGATGGGAACTCAAAACCGATGGTTGAAGTTAAGTAACGGGAATGACGAATTGTTTGAGAATTGACGAAATAACGAATCATCTCATATTGACAACCGACTTCTGTCAAGAGAACGTCATTGAAAGAGTTATCATGCACGCTACCATACACGCTATCCCCAAGTAGGATAAAAGGGGGAGGCTTTTTGGGATTGATGTTGAGGTTAGTAAAAGAAAAAAGTGACAATATTTTTTTCAGGTGGTTTTGATACATTATTGATAACAAAGTGCACAAATCAGAAGCAATAATGTTTACGTGATTTTGATACGCCATGAAAATAACAAAATGTGTACAGGCTTCAGAAGCAAAAAAAAAAAAAAAAAAAAAAAAAAAAAAAAAAAAAAAAAAACCTGCAAGAAATCAGATTAAAATGTCGAGAATATCATGTATGACTTTGTTATACATGGAAGGTTCACCCCCACTTACACCACGCAAAAAAAAAAAAAGTAAACTTGAGGGCGTGGAGGGAGACATATTAGTAGGCCTATACTGCTAACACCTCTTAACAATCGTCTTAGGATCGCCTTTCGTTTACTAAAGGGGATGTGGCCTGAAAAGAAGATTGTGGCCAAGACACGACTTAGTAACCCTAGTACAAGCGATGTGATTGAAATTATTCGAATTAAAAAAGTCGCAACGTCAGGTTATGATCAGGGCATATAGGATACGCCGTGACGGACCCAATGTAAACTGTCAAATCATGCACTTGTACATTTTAATCAAGGAGGTGGACCACCTCCTTGTTTTAATGAAGCTTTCCCTGGCCGGCGGTACGGCAGGTGCGCATGGGACGCGAATTAGATCTTGTTATTTTGTTGTTGTTTTCCCCCCTTATGAATCACTGAACCCTCTTCACCCGGCGAAAAAGACTTGATGTCAGAAAAAAAAAAATAGAGTGACGTACAATCAAAAAAGTGGAAGATACAATATCAAGGCGGAATATTTGCATCCAAGCAAAAAGAAGCATGTTGAAGAATGGAGTCATAGCCTTGAATATTATAATTATATTCGTGGGTTGTCGCTTACTACTGGTCGCCCTTTATACTGCATACGGAAAGAAAGTGAATCGATAACGCCAACATGTCTCTGGAGATCGGCTTGAGAGATATTTTTGATGGCTTTAATGTGACAGCAGCCATCCCATTTATCGCAGACAAGGAAAGTCAATAAATGCCTGGAAAAAAAGTGATCTCATAAAAATTCCCGCGCGGAAAACAGCAGTCTATTTTTCGTTGTTGTTTTTTCTAAGGGGCGCTAGATTTTACGAAGGAAACATTATACAAAACAAGAATTCGTAAGAAAAAAAAAGATGGAAATGACACGATGGACATGTGCACGGTGGAATGACATGCATAGGATAATATTTGCATGGCGAATGCAACGCGATCTCATCGTAAAGCAATTCACAGCGGACTATATCTGCCACGACTTCCCACGAGTTTTATTTTCCCCTCCCTCCCTCTCTCTCTCTCTCTCTCTCTCTCTCTCTCTCGCAAATATTTCCAAGTTTTGACAGTCATTGTCTGGAAACGAAATGATATGATATGAGGAAGCACTAAACTATTCACAGGATATTATCTATACAATTTCTTTTAAAGCATTCATCGATATTGTCTTGTTGCTTGGAGAAAACATAACATGAATTCAAAGTGAGGAGTTCTACGCACTATTCAGTTTTGATTCGTACGCATCTGTAGGCCCTACATTACGAATAGTGACATTCTCATGTCCTCATTCATTTTATGATTATTTCTTTGATAGCTAATGCTGGCTTCGGATCCAAACCGAGAAAATAAGTAAAGAGGTTACAAAGGGGCAGGTCTGTCGCGATCAACGTATCGTAAACCGGAAGCCGGCTTTATTTCATCGCAGAAATGAAAAACATGGCTACGAAAACGTACTCGTAAACTATTGTAGAGTAAATTTCCTGCATGAGCCGGTACTACATGCTGTGTTTCCAAACTCACATGACTTTTTTAATCATGATGATACAATAGAAATAATTCCACCTTCTCTCTCAAGCTGAGTAGGCCTACACTGTCAATCAAATTCATTTGGAGATGCTGGAACCTTCCTTTATGTACTCCACATAAACCTTGATTGGCTATCTAAAATCGTACTGAAATCGTTTTGATCTCAATAATTGAGATTCGTATTGAGATCAAAAGTTTAACAAAAAAATTCAGATGAATTTCCACTACAGATGAGCTCCTACACTAATGACTGGGTATGTAGTACTGTATTCAAACCGGACATTCTCTTTCTACATGATTAAAGAGGGGAACATGCAAATTTCGCAAATCACGTAAAACTATTACATCTGAAGGTAGGATGCAAACAAAAATTAGAATTATAAAGGCAGGCACATTAGAATGGGAGGAGTTAATAAGAACACTCAAAGGAAGCACTGAGAAAATTATGTCATTGATTTGTTCAAACATGCACGCATATCATAATCATTTCTTGGTACATCATAAACATTTGGTTATAACACGAGTTCACTTCCGTTTTGTTTTTGTTTTGTTTTATTCATCTAGTATCTTATCTTTCAGCGTCATCTTGATAATCATTAAGAACATGGTAGATTTTTTCCACACATCCAACTATTTTATTTATTATCTTATTTGGGGGATGTTGTAAAAGGAATAGCGTGTAACCACACCATTCTTGTTCCTCATCTTGCCAATGATTTTGGCATTACAGGTTTAATGGATTCACACTTGTTATATTTCATTTGTTTCATATCATGTGAATAAGATGGAGGAAGCTCAGAGAAAGCGAAAGAAAGAAAAGCGAAGCAAACTATCGTAACAATAACATGCTTACAAGAACAAAGTGTAGGGTAGCATTACAGGCCGGACGTAAATTGAAGCATGGAATCCGTAAGGTCAGCTTACGGTCACCACACTGTCAAGCGATATTTAGTCACAGAAACACCAATTCAATTAGGCAATGTGCTTATCTAACTCAAATCATGCAACGTGAGGTAGCTGTTGTTATTATAGAAAGACACTCAAAAATTCAAATGGCTTCACAGTGCATACAAGATGTGAGCAAATTATGGCATAAACCATGTTGATGCGGCGACGCTCTCGGCAGCAGTTACACACAGTCAAATCATCTACCCTTCTTTGAACGAGTGGGGGATTGAGGTTCGTCATAGGCCCGGCTTGGCTAACAGTGGCGGTATGGGCGTGCTCCGATCGAGTGGTCTTTTGGGTGATAGCGCCATCGCGATATGCGGCTCAACGACGCCCGATATACGGGTGGGTTGGGAGACGCTTGTACCGGCCGGTGTAGTCTCCCTTAGGTCGCTATGTCGGCGACGCTTTCATGACACACACTGAGTCATGGCAAGCATATCAACCAAAGTTATGAAAATGTATACAATATAATAATCCGTATGATATACACACAACTTATCACGTTAATGTCGCAAAACCACATTCTACACTATGGCTAACAATTCCATGACCAAAAGAGGAGTTGATCATTGAGGAGAGGTCATATTAGAATGCCTAAATTTTCAAATAAAAGGAGAAGAGAGAAGGAGAAATCAATTGACTGATATCAAACCAAAGAGAGAGTTATGGTCGATAGAATCTAAGCGAAAAATTTTATCTAGCCATTCGCTGCCGAAGAATTCGCCCGATTCGAGTGATGAAAATTTCTCCGACGACTGCGCTAATCGCGGCCGAATTTTACTACGATATTTCCTGTCAGGATATTTGTATGAATATACAAACAGAACACCTACGCCAGCCTCATAAACTCGGGTGTTTCGCTCTCTGTGTCTTTTGTAACCCTTACATTCCTCCTGTTATTTTGACTTGTTGATAAATGTGTCAGCACCTGGCGATGGCCCGACACATTATTGACGTACGAGAGAGATCGACCGAATAATCATTTTTCATGTTGTTCCATAGGTGTCGTCAAACGCAAAGATTACGACGCCCGGTTGTATACGAGTCGCACGTAATACATGAACGACAGCACGCGACTCACGTTTTACGCTGGGAAAGGTACTCCTAACTATGTTGCATCAGCGAATAGTCGTTGTCAGTGACTTTTCGTATGATTGTTTTTACTTTCTTCATAATATATCACTTATTCCCTCATTCATTCACGCTTTAATATATCACTTATTCCTTCTCGATCTCGTCTAGTTTGACAAGGTTGTTAGTGTGTAGTATTTGATTGGTTTAGTAATGCCTGTACGTACATAACCCTTATATACCTGTCATACTTGGCATTCCACGATAACTTAGTCATCGGGAGAGCGAAAATTCGGCTTCGCGGCGCGGCGCGGCGAGGCAGGCGGGCAGGCATGCCGAGGGGGGTGCGATGCCGCCGTCGCCATTGTATCGTACGCGCTGACGGGGACCTCGAAGAAAGGACCCAACCATAGGCAAGGGTTTACCCCAGAGCAGGGAGATGGGGCAGCAAGCCCCCTACAACCTCCAATGCCAAAATAAAAGCACACACTGGAAGTAAACCTTACGGCGACTTGTGATCAAATGATGTGAATCTTATCTTTGACCGAAGCTTGGGTGAAGTTTCAAATAGACATTTTCATGTTAACGTCACTAAACGATCTCACTCGATTCTTATCTATCTACATGCTGTCGGCAACTTGTCAGCAATGCCGTGAAGACCATGGACACAGTACCCTTTCCGTTATTCGAAATCACCAGCGATTGTATACTTGTAACTAAAGTGGAAGGTTAAGTGACTGCAATCGACATACCCAAGCACGGCTTTCAAAAACTCTTTGTCGGCGATTTTTTTTTCTCCTACCGACTTCGGTGTACCCCTATCGAGAACTCAATTTTCAAATTGTTATTTACCGCGAAGTACGTATGTGTCGCGAGTTTCCTTTGAAGAAAACTAAAAATCCCCTCGATTTCTTCTCGCATAGATTTTTCTCTTTTGATAGAGGCATATTATGGTATCAACACCGACACTCAAAGGCCTTTTTAAGGGGGGCTGTTATCCCGGCTTGACCCGGTTGCGATCCAGGGATTACCCCTGGATTTAGCGCCCCGATCCTGCGGCGGAGAAAACAGAAATATGTTTACGATTGCTTTCGCACACTAAAACTCTGGAAGACGGGAGGTATACAGAGGTGGGCAGGGGGTGCTGCGAACCAGGTGAAAACTCACTTTTACTCGATGGTCTCGGATAAATCATTGTGCTGTTTCCCCATCACGATGTGTTCACTAGTTTCATCAAAAAGACAGCCTCACGGAGGTGAAATCCTTCCCTTTTTGTAACACTTTTTTTTTTGAGGCAGTAATGAGGGGCAGGGGTGAGACTCATCGATGGTCTAAGTATATCATTCAGTTTACATTGTGCGGAAAGAGAAATTATGATTCCTAGGAAATTATCTTTGTTCTATCCCTGATTGGTTATAGAAGGGAGGAGCGTTGATATCACGAACGCAGAAATGTAGAACCAGGTTACTCTTTCGTCCTTCAGCCATGTTTAAGGACACACTCACCAGATATTCATTACCCCTGCCTGTATCTCAAAATTATTACCGTTACCGAATAATCATGATACCAATTCCAAACTTCCCTCTCGCATCACACTGTGCAGCTCAGGGTGGGTTGTAATCATGTAAGATTCAAAAAAAAAAAAAAGAAGAGAAAGATACGATTTTTTTTTTCATTTCTTGTTGCCCTTTAGCCCTTACCCCAGTCCTCCACGATCTTTTCCGTCGTACGTTTGGTGTCGGAATGTAGGCCTATCATTATAACCTGCTCAGTGGTCCAAGAATGACTGTCCCACTGGCGAGATGTAAGTGCGAGAAGGGGTCAAATCATTCGAATGTTACCGGAAATGTGTTTCCATTTTATTCCATGGCCTGTTAAATTTGCTCAGGTGGGACGGAGGGTTTCGAAGTGGCGTGTGGGGTGGGGCGGGTATGGGGACATGGGGTGGGGTTGGAAGGCAGAGCTGGTTCAACAACAACAACAACAACAAAAATCGCAGGTGAGGTATTAGCGCAAAAGTGAAGAATAAAAGAAGGCAGGATGAAGCAGTGGACAGGTGAACGCAATGAGACTCACACAGATAGACAGACGGACGGACTACAAAGAGACAGACAGGTGGAAAGACAACGCCACAGACAAAAAGTACATAGTACAGACAGACGCAATGGGTAGGTATACAGAAAGACATACCTCTCTCGACCTGTGCACAGACTTACGGACATAGACATACGTGAGAAGACAGTGACCCACCCAACCAGTCTCTTCCCAACTCCCTGACCCAACCCACCAACTGGCAAAATGTTCGAGACACCGAGAGGCGAAAGCATTGTCCGTGTCGCTACCGCTAGATGGCAGCATATCACACAAAGCATGACTCTACTGCAGCTCATCTCCACAGGGAGACTTCCCATAAGCCCACGTATTGAATCATACGGACTAAAACTTGTTCATGTTAATAATCGGAGAATATTCTAGACTATTATTTACCTGTTGTTGTTGTTGTTTTAAAGAACGAAAGAGAGAGAGAAAAAAATTGTAATCAATAATAATCATTTACCTGAAATAGATTTGATAGGTTGGAGTTCAACAACTTTCGCTATACTTTCAAATACTTTTTAATTGCAAACTCTTCGTGAATGCATTTTTACTTCTAATGTTCATTAAAATGGGGCGATTTGTAGGTGTCCTTCAAATGAAATCATATCCTATACGTTTCGAAGTATTCACTCATCTCGCCAACGAATTCTACGAGACCCCATCAGAAGCTTCTGTCAGATAATACAAAGGGAGCACTAGAGTTTGTGATCTATACACGCAGCTGCAAATAAAATGAACTGGAGGAAAAGACATACGTGAAGGAGAAAAAGAAGAATAAGAAAGGAGGAGGAGGAGGAGGAGAAAAAACAAAGGCAGAGGAGAAGAAGAGAGGAAAGAGTTGGGAAAAAAAGAACAGCCCGAAGTATGCTCTCGTTGGAGCTAATTTTACTGCTAAAATTCTTTTGTAGAATGTAACATAACCAGGGAAATGGCATTCGTCAAGACACTGACCGCGTTCAACGAGAGAGGGCGTTATTCCACTTCTTTCTCAGGGGTCTTAGTTCCCGGTGTTTCACAGTAACGACACTCCCCCTTTCTTAAATCGCTTAGAGTTGTGAATAATAATTCTCGGGAGTCTTTCTAATATCCTTTTTTTCGGGAGGGGGAGGGGTGGAGTACAGGTGTACCTATCAAGTCAAATAATTTATACACTGACAGGTGTATTACGCATTCTTCCAATTTAATGGTGGACACTGATATCATTTGGCTCATCCGAACAATGTCATCCTTATTGTCATGGGATGACGCGTGCTCTCAAACTGGGTGACGATTATCAAAAAGTTAGCGTACATTGAAACAGTATGAACAGTGTCATTAATAACTGCGGATTCCTCTTGTCACGCGCACTACATGCACTCTCCCCTTTATAGAGCGTGTGTCACTCAACCAATACAAAGAGTACACGTTATCCTCGCTTGTTCCTCTCCCTGGCCAATACCTCGGCACAACATTTAGAATCTTTATCTAATTCACCAGCGAATCCCGCATGGGACTTAAATGAATCTTCAAACATTGTGGTAGAGGGGTGACAATGAGGAGGGGGGGGGGGTAAGAGTGCGTTGAGTCAAGAGGGCTATGATATCACATACTTATCCAGTTACAATCAGTTAACCTGCTTGAGTACATGATATCACAGAGAGACAGTGACTCACGAAACGGCACAACCGTAACCTGCCCCCGCAAATCCCCCCCCCCTCCCAAAAAAAAAAAAAAGAATACAGGCGCATCGTGGGGGAGGGGGTCTGCTGTAAGGTATATTCGTGTATTGCAGCTGATAATGACGGCACTATTACATACATAGACTATCCCTGTACATGTGTCTGTGTAACTGTATACATATGACTGCATGTGGGCCTACATGACTTAGATGGTCATGAATAGAATAAGGCGATCTTAAAACGAAACATGGTGTGCATATTATTACAGAATCTTGATTTCTCGAGCGGATTGCAGATTCATCCTCGTGGATCTTAAACGGGACATAAAGCTGGAGACAATTATAAGACCAAGATTCGTTAGCGGTGAAAATTTTAAATCACCAGCGAGTTGCCTCCGTAAGCCACATAAAAATCCTGTCCAGTCGAGATCCTCGCCTCTAAATGGTGACATTAATAACTTCGTGTATCTCGGGCAAAGAGGAAAAACATTTTTTTTTTTTGGGGGGGGGGATCGAGTCAGTCGTCTCTCAGTCTGAAGGATTTTACAACTGATGTGAAATAATCACATACTAATGATGAGGACGATGTTGATAATGATGATAATGATAAAGATGATAATAACAATATTAATGATAATGATGAGGATGATGATAATAACAATAATGATAATAACGATGATAATAATAATAACAATAAGAAGAAGAAGCGAATGAAGAGAAAATGTGATGGGCCATTCACGACCTCAACAAACAGTCGTACTACCGATACCACAGTGATCTCTGTGAAGGCATCTGGTAAGACTTCACAAACTCTGTGAATGGAAACAAATCGATAATAAATTGAACAACAGTAGTAATCTTTTACTCTCCTTTATAGGGTAAGTTCCTCGACGAAACTTATTCTACACCAAGAATACAGCGTAAGAACACCACTAGCCTCTGTACCCAGCCCCTCCCCGCCCCTTCTCCTATAATGCCTAACTTCCCTGGAAAATTGTTAGCGCCGCCTACAAATCAACGAATTAGTCCGCACTGAACGGGACATCATATCGCAGTTGATAGGTACTAGAGACTAGTTGTACACAGCTAGCTTTCTAGTACGCAGGACCCCCCCCCCCCCCCCCACACACATACACATACACACACCACCACCACCACCACCACCACCACCTGCCTACAAAGAAAAAATAATGATAAATAACAAATAACAAATAACAAAATGGAAAAAATGATGGTGTCAGCTAAGAGGTAAGTGAACGATCACATTTTCCGAAATCCATGTTAGCAAATTGTTAGAATTCCCAAATTAGTGTTGTACTCGTGTAAATTTTACTCGTCAAGAAGAAACAATAACTAGTAATTTGCATTCCTTTGTGTGCACAATGAGTGGTAATTGGACAAGGAAATTCCGAACTTTCAAACAACCACCAACACATCATTGCCTACTCCCATCTTGAATGCGTGACTGCTCATTATGAACATGAACGTTGGGAAGTTTTTGCACCATCATCCGACACAATTTCTTTCACATTCATTATGCACATACGCTAATACACAAAGGGGGTTATTTGAAGGTATAATTACGGCAGTTTTGCAAAGCGCTCATTATAACGAAGCCGATTCGGGGTAAAACATCCCTCAATGCTACCCCGCTTTTTCGAATGGTGTAATCCCTGATTTGCTGCCTCGAGAGAGAAAGAGAAACACGTTAATTTCTCAGCTTATTGACTCGACTTGATTTGACACTTTTAGCGGGCGCTTCAGCGTTGCAATCATATACACATTAAACGAAATTAAATGCTGGTTCTTTTAACATTCTTATCATCACTTCTCTCCCTCATTCACTATCTCCCCCTCTCTCTCTTTGTGTTTTTCATCTTCTATCTTTCTCTCTCTTTCTTCGTTTCCGCCGCCCGCGACAGAGTCATATTTCACTATGTGCCTAAACCTCTGCAGTTTATTTTCAGTCAATCCGCGTACTGTTCAATCCCACTCATGACCGCTACATTACACCAAGTTCTCACTTTATATCTTCCCCAGACAACGCTTCCCTCCCCTCCGCCTCTATACATTTCTCCCATTTCCAGCCTAGGAAAATGCAAACATGTTTTTTTCGAGAACAGACGAGGATGGGGGAGAAAAAGAGGGGGGTGCAATGTGTCCGCCTGACACCTATAACAAATGTTGGTGATTCTGATTAACGCGCGAAAAGTGAGAGGGAAGCGCGCGACGCGATATCATCATTAATACGAAAATTGGTAACGGAGAAACCGAACTGACTTTGGAGGGCGGATCAATAACAGAGTCCGGCTCTCCGCCCCTCATTATTTATTCACGATGGTTTATAAGATTGCTTCCCACTGCGGTACATTCGATAATATTTTCCCTCCGAGATAACGCCTTTTCTCTAACCTCGTCTCCCCCGATATACTTCATTCTCTCTCCTTTTGTCTCTTTCTCTCTCAATCTCTTTCTCTCCCTTCATCTCTCTATTTCTTTTAATATTTTTCTGTTTTTTATATTTCCTGTCACTTTTTACTGATTTTTTTTTCGATCTCCTTATTCTTGCATGCTCTCCACTCTCAATATCTCAATCTATTTTAATATCAATCTCCCTTTCTCTTTCTTTCGACGTTTCTCTCTCCCTCTATCTACATCTCTTTTTATCTATCTATCCTTCTATCTGCTTATCTTTTCTTGACTCTCTTTTTGTTCTCTGTTTTTGTGGGGTTTAGTTTCTTTATTCATTCCCCGTCTCGTTCTCCCTCCGTCAGTATCTCGATCTACCTACTGCTCTATATATTTCCCTAATACGTCTTCCCTGCTTTCATGACTACGAGTATACTCACAGCACACTGGTACAGATATATTTATTCGCTTTCTTTTCCTCGCAGCCTCTTCCACTGCTTCCTGATGCTTTAGGCCAAAAATTAGATTGCAAAGATAAGTTATCTCTCTCTCTCCCCCCCCCCCTCTCTCTCTCTCTCTCTCTGTAAAAAAAAAAGAAGAAAGAAAGAAAGAAAGAAAGATGTCTATCATATACGGTACACGGTGTCTACTTCGCCACCTGTAAATGCCTGTAGGTTTTCAGGTTCGTGTGGAAGTTGGATGTAACGGAGACTGATAACGAGCTTGTGATTCGGCCTTGGAATGTCATAAGATTCTATCATTCTCTATTAACACACCTGAGAAACGTCTTAAAACACAAACTGGAAATATCTTTGTGACTACATGGGTCCAAGTGATGCTGACGAATCTTACTGCATTTTCTTTTTCAACGCTAGTCTGCGACAGGTAATGAAACCTTACTGACTTTTTTCCAAAATTGGGAGTCACTCCTTTGCAAAAACAAACAAACAAACAAACAAACAAACAAATACAATTTCAAAATTTCAATTAATCTTTTGTGTGAGGATACCACGTGTTGTGTTGAAAAGATAAAGTGAGAGCATTTGCACGGATGCTCGCTGTGTGTTAATGACGGAACCGGCGATAAGATACCATAGTCGTTGATAGTATTCCATGGTATAGCATGATATAGTATGCCATGTCTGATTTCGCGAGATGATATGGAATTTAGCATGTTATATCACTGTGTAGATAAAGCAAATTCCAGTCGTAGTAAAACACAACTACATTGTACTTCCATTTTACACACGACCACTACTTCTATCATTCTCCACAAAACCAATGCAGGCCGACAACAAAATGTGCACCACATGTTGATTTTACTACTCATTCTCGTCAAACTGCGACGGTAAAACATGCCTACAGTAATAAATGCCAAAACCACTTCATAAGAAATAAAAACAAAATCTTATCACGACTGTCCTGGTATCTACACGGTCATTTCCATAGCCTACATAATTATTTTTATAAGAATGCTGAACTAAATGAAAATGAAAATGAATAAATACTCTACTGATAGTCTGTATTATTAATTCATTCGTAATGTAATTTTTGAGCGAAAATGGCGTGTCAAAGGGTTCATGGGAAAATGGACAGTGTTAAGGAAAAGGGAAATTATGTCTTAAATTGGATCTGATGACCAATAATGTGAGTTCATTTTGAGGCGTACATTTGATCTCAAACTTCATGTAATGCAGAGAGGGGCAATTTGAGCCTTGTTTTGTATGTGTTTAGTACATGGATAGGGCGTAACCGCACTTGTATTCTACATTATTTCGCGCCTATGCCTGCCCTGCATTTCAAGTGCGGAGGCGAAATGCAAGCAGAAACCTCGACACTATGCTGTGGTATTCTTACGCAATCTGAATAGAAATCCCGGCTTGCATTATCCATTGTCCACTCCAGTCTTTCGACCTTCAATCCTCGACAACACTGACAGAATATGCCTACTTGGTGTCAAGGTTTCTTTTAAGCGACGGATAAGGTCTAACAACGGGTATAATGAAAGTGCCATCACTATTAACAACCTGTTGTATACAAAATCACTGGAACTGGGATTGTGGTTTCGACGGGGTTAAGTCTTTTTTGTATAGCTATATTGTGTGCACTTGATCCAGACAATAAAGGGTTCGGTCTCCACGCCCAAGTCTTTTTCACATCAGCCAATATAAGGTGGTTGTTCTGTTTGGGACGCTGTCCTCATTAGATTTTAGAGAAAGCGGCTGGCATAAAAGACTAGGCTACTCGGGAATCAGTCATGCAGAACAACCAGAGTCAATAAAAGAGATGCAACCCCCGGATGGTCGGGCGGAATTCTCCCTGGTGGTCGCCATGAGCGGACGTGCAGCACAACTCCCCCACGCAGCAACTACATGGCCTCCACAACCAGCGCCACATAGGGCCCACGGCACTGACCACCACCATCCGCTCAGTGACCACCACCACACACCTCCACCACGACTACCAAGATCAAGAGCAAAACCAAAGGGAAGACATCGAAACTGCAAAAGCATGACCCGCAAATTATTTGCAGCCCCAACAAGTAGAGCACACACGTAATTCTTTCACCTTTCATACATTCATGCACATTCCTCTCCATTTCAATAAGATAACTCACTGCACATGTATGTTGCATTCATAAAAAAAAAAAATGCATGCATACAAAAGGAAAATCAACATTATCAGCAGAAAACTTATAGTCTGGGTGCCAATATAATTCCAAAACCTTCAAAACTTAAATTTTATCTTGGATATAATCCCAAAACCTTCGAGCATGCAAGAGTTGCATCATCCAGATTCGGATTCAGCACATTCCTCTCCATTTCAATAAGATAACACACTGCACATGTATGTTGCATTCTTTAAAAAAAAAAATGCATGCATACAAAAAGAAAATCAACATTATCAGCAGAAAACTTATAGTCTGGGTGCCAATATAATTCCCAAACCTTCAAAACTGGATTTTCATCTTGGATATAATTCCAAAACCTTCAAGCATGCAAGAGTTGCATCATCCAGATTCGGATTTAGCACCCTCGAAACGAGGTGAAAACCATCACTTTGTTTCCATTTTTATTATTTAAAAAGAAATATGAAGGAATTTCATATAATGGCGCCATCTTGGCGGCCATTTTGGCAGTCAGATCGTCGGTCATCTTGAATTTTTCCTAAGATATTTAAGTATGAGAGAGCTCCATTATCCAGATTCGGATTTAGTCTCCTCGAAACAGAGGTAAAAATCGAATTCTTTCCAATGTTCACTGTTGGTAAGGAAATATATTGAAATTTCACTCATTGGCGGTCATTCTTGAATATTATATCTCAAAACCCTCAAGGATGTAAGAGTTGCATCATGCAGATTCGGATTCAGCATCCTCAAAACAGGGTATATTACACCATCAAAAAACATCGGGCGGACTATAACAAAGTTCAGCCTCTGGCATCAAGACTATGTCTTTTTTTCTTCTTCTTCTTCTCTTCCGCCTTCTTCTCAAGACGAACATGAATGTTGAATTTTTTTGGATACGTTTACCAAATGCGGTCTCCTAATGTGCATGCTGTCTTATCAAACTTCTCTATCCATCCATCCTGTAACTAAGAATATAAGGATATTGGAAATGATATCAAGCAAAAGATAAAGAAAAGATAATCAGATTTAGTAGACATTATATAACATATGTGCGTGTGTGACTAGTATAATGAACATTTGGATGTTTTCACGTGATTGTACAATTCTTTCTCTCACACACAAAAATAGAAACATACAAACACACACACACACACACATAAAAACAAAATACATAAAACAATTTATCACAATTCAACTCGTTCATCAACAGCTCTGCTCTCTGGCGGTCATAAGCAACTGCGTGCATAGAAATTCAGTTTGAAGACGACTTTCTCTTTTTCCTAAACGTCGTCTTCTGCGCACGACAGCGCACAATGAAATGCATACCACCAGTACGTGCGAATACACTCCCCGCGCGCGTAAACACAAAACAAAGAAAACAAAAATGTTGGCACTCCGTTGAGCCGAACAAAGACAAATGGTGTCGTCTGCGGATAGAAATCTAAATCTTTGGTTGTCTCTGAAGGGGGCTTTCTGGCGAGCCCATTTCAAGCACGGACGTGACTATGGGTTTAGTGTTTTCCACTAAGGGTACACCTTGCATGATGCCCCAACCTCTCTTCTTAGCACTCCCTCTCCCTCCTTTTATATATCTCTCCCTGCATCTTTATCTGTGTAACCTTAACAACTTCCACCATCGTCCCCAGCAACCTGACAGAATGAAATATGAAGTCGGTCAAGGGCGGGATTCGGATCCGCCATAAATTTCGTCGCCCATCTCCGGCGCTGAGGTATTTTTCAAAAGGGAGCGACGTCGGGATACAAGCAGTTATAAAAGCTCCCCCGGCTCCCGTGATATGTTTCCGATAAAGCATTGTCCGTCAAACCCACACACCAACTCAGTTTCAGTCTTTCCCTCTTCTATACCCCCCCCCCTTTCTCTCCCTCCCTCTCCCTTTAATGTCCCTTCGTCAACACCAAAGTCGATTCACACATACAAAGAAAAGGATACACGCAGGGGTTACGGAATGCTGACTGCCATGGAGAGTGTTTTTATGTCGATTGATTGCGGAGAAGCCCGTAATATAACAGCTGATTTGGGATTATCTTTTTTTCTCGGCGATTTATCGGTTACAGATGTGGTTACGCGAATCATGGAGTGTCTTCTGCAAATCCATCCGCGTATCGACTGCGGCGCGACGCTCGCTGCATACGAAATTCACAGAACGTCAATATTTTCCGTTCAGCGATAAAGAAGCTTGTTTTTATGAGCTCTTTCGACTTTTTTTTCCTCTTTTTTTTTTCTCTCTCAAGCCCATGTTATAAGTTGTCGTAAATGTGTGACGGCTACTAATCTTTTTGTTTCCATCTTGCAGCCCTGAGGCAATCGATAATCTTAACCATTCGTCATCCTAACCTTACTTAAAATGTAGGCAAAACTAAAACGTTTGGAATTTCGGCCTACCGACAGTCTTACCTACTATATGGGTAAACTGCAGATTAAGCTGTGAAAAGGTTATGCCGGAGAGCCTGGCCGGGTTCGCGGCTACATTACATCATTAGACGGAATTCTTTTAAGTGCACTTATAAAAACGTATCCTTGTTGGCCTTGATGGACAATGTAAAATATGACAAACAGAATTGAAAAGGTTTAATTATCATTGCAGTTCACCCGATTCGGTACAATAAAACAATGATATTAGTTACCACAATTACAAGTCAGCTAAAATGATGATGTCATATATAGCCTTGAAACAATTCTTTCACTTATTTTTAACACAAACATTCACAATCTTTCAAAGTTGGATACTAAAGATTTCTGGTTTCACAGATCAGCGGGTTACACTTATCAGTGGGTAACGCAGATAAGCGGGCTACACAGATCAACGGGTTATAGTGATCAACGGGTACATTGCGGTGGGTTACACATATCTATGGGTTACATTTATCAGTGGACTACACAGATCAGTGGGTTAACCTGATCAGCGGGTTTCAGAGATCAGTGGATTACACTGACAAGATGGTAAAACAGATCAGCGGGTTACATTGATCAGTGGATTACACAGATCAGCGGGTTAAACTGATCAGCGGGTTTCACAGATCAGTGGGTAACACTGATCAGCGGGTTACACAGATCAGCGGGTTACACTGATCAGTGGGTTACAATGATCAGCGGGTTACAAAGATCAACGGGTTACACAAATCAACGGTTACACTGATCAGTTGGGCACACGGATCAGCGGGTTACACTGATCAGTGGATTACACAGCTCAGTGGGTAAAACTGATCAGCGGGTTTGACAGATCAGTGGGTTACACTGACCCGTGGGTACAACAGATCAGCGGGTTGCCCTGATCAGCGGGTTTCACAGAACAACGGGTTGCACAAATCAACGGGTACACTGATCAGTGGGTTACACAGATCAGCGGGTTACACTGATCATTGGATTACACAGATCAGTGGGTTACACTGATCAGCGGTTTTGACAGATCAGTGGGTTACACTGAGCAGTGGGTAAAACAGATCAGCGGGTTACACTGATCAGCGGGTTTCACAGATCAACGGGTTACACTGATCAGCGGGTATAGAAAGATCAGAGGGTTAGGAAAGATCAGCAGGTGAAAGTTTAGTGAGTTAACAAAGATCAGTGAATTTACACAGACGAGTGGATTAGTAACGATATCGGCGGGTTAAAAAAGATCGATGGGTTAGATAGATCATTATAGGTCGAGAAAGGTTAGTGGACTCACAGAGATTATAGCGTAAAGGTAGATGGATTAACAAAGATCAGTTGGTAAAATAAAGATTGGTGGGTTGAGAAAGATCTGCGGGATATTAAAGAAAGATCCGTGGGTTAAGAAAGATCGAAGAGTTAAAGGTCAGTGGCGGGTTAAGAAAAATGTATTAGAAGGCGGTAAAATAGATCAGTGAGGTAACAAAGGTTGCTGAATTAACAAAGACTAGCGGTTGAGTAAGCAGCTGGGATCAGCGAGATCGGGAAGATCGGTCGCTTTAGAAAGATTTGTGGGTTGACAAAGATAAGTGGATTAAGAGAGATCAGCCAGTAAGGCAGGGTAGCTAGTTTATCAAACTTTAGGGAGTAATCTGAAAACGCGGTTTACAAAACAGTATCGGTGGGTTACAACAACAAAAAAAAAGAAAAAAAAATCAGTTCAGCAATGTCAGCGGATTGATAAAGCGGGCTACGACAGGTAGGTGGATTAGAAACAGATCAGTGGTTTAGTAAAGATCATTGCGTTAACAGGATGAATAGGTAAACAAAGATCACCAGTTGATCGTTTAATGAGTCAGCAAAGATAAGCGGGTTAAGAAGGTGGATGTACTGAAGCATATTAGCTTATTAGACAAAGACTACTGAGGTAATCATGAGTGGGCTAACAAAGATCATTGGTTGAGAAAGGTAGCTGGGTTAACCACAGATCAACGGGTTATACAGATCAACGGGTACATTGCGGTGGGTTACACATTGTTTATGGGTTACACTTATCAGTGGACTACACAGATCAGTGGGTGAACCTGATCAGCGAGTTTCAGAGATCAGTGGATTACACAGATCAGCGGGTTAAACTGATCAGCGGGTTACATTGATCAGTGGATTACACAGATCAGTGGGTTAAACTGATCAGTGGGTTTCACAGATCAGTGGGTAACACTGATCAGCGGGTTACACAGATCAGCGGGTTACACTGATCAGCGGGTTACAATGATCAGCGGGTTACAAAGCTCAACGGGTTACACAGATCAACGGTTACACTGATCAGTTGGGCACACGGATCAGCGGGTTACACTGATCAGTGGATTACACAGCTCAGTGGATTAAACTGATCAGCGGGTATGACAGATCAGTGGGTTACACTGACCCGTGGGTACAACAGATCAGCGGGTTACCCTGATCAGCGGGTTTCACAGAACAACGGGTGCACAAATCAACGGGTACACTGATCAGTGGGTTACACAGATCAGCGGGTTACACTGATCAGTGGATTACACAGATCAGTGGGTTACACTGATCAGTGGTTTTGACAGATCAGTGGGTTACACTGAGCAGTGGGTAAAACAGATCAGCGGGTTACACTGATCAGCGGGTTTCACAGATCAACGGGTTACACTGATCAGCGGGTAAAGAAAGTTCAGAGGGTTAGGAAATATCAGCAGGTGAAAGTTTAGTGAGTTAACAAAGATCAGTGAATTTACACAGACGGGTGGATTAGTAACGATATCGGCGGGTTAAAAAAGATCGATGGGTTAGATAGATCATTATAGGTCGAGAAAGGTTAGTGGATTCACAGAGATTATAGCGTAAAGGTAGATGGATTAACAAAGATCAGTTGGTAAAATAAAGATTGGTGGGTTGAGAAAGATCTGCGGGATATTAAAGAAAGATCCGTGGGTTAAGAAAGATCGAAGAGTTAAAGGTCAGTGGCGGGTTAAGAAAAATGTATTAGAAGGCGGTAAAATAGATCAGTGAGGTAACAAAGGTTGCTGAATTAACAAAGACTAGCGGTTGAGTAAGGCAGCTGGGATCAGCGAGATCGGGAAGATCGGTCGCTTCAGAAAGATTTGTGGGTTGACAAAGATCAGTGGATTAAGAGAGATCAGCCAGTAAGGCAGGGTAGCTAGCTTATCAAACTTTAGGGAGTAATCTGAAAACGCGGTTTACAAAACAGTATCGGTGGGTTACAAAAAAAAAAGAAGAAAAAAATCAGTTCAGCAATGTCAGCGGATTGATAAAGCGGGCTAGGACAGGTAGGTGGATTAGAAACAGATCAGTGGTTTAGTAAAGATCATTACGTTAACAGAGATGAATAGGTAAACAAAGATCACCAGTTGAGCGGTTAATGAGTCAGCAAAGATAAGCGGGTTAAGAAGGTGGATGTACTGAAGCATATTAGCTTATCAGACAAAGACTACTGAGGTAATCATAAGTGGGCTAACAAAGATCATTGGTTGAGAAAGGTAGCTGGGTTAACCACAGATCAGGAGTTTGATAAAGACAGTGGATTAAAAGCAAATCAGACTTGAGTGTTGAGAAAGATCAGCGAGTTAAGAAAGATCAATGGGTTAACAGACATCACTGCAATAACGAAGATGAGTGGGTTTAAAAAGATCAGCGAGTGAGAATGAACGGTGGGAAATGAAAAAGCAGATCAATACGAAAGAATACATCTTTATCAGCGATCAAAAGATATAGAAAGGGAGGTGAATTAATTAGCATTGATACAGCGGGTTAGGAAAGATCAATGGGTTAAGAGAAACCAGTGAGTAAACGAAAACACGCGGGTTTTAACAAAGATCAGCGGATTAAGAAATACCTGAGAGCTCGGAAGGCAGAACATCGGGCAAAATCAGCACAGCAAGAATGCTTAGTGGATCAACAAACTCAGCTAAGGGGTACAAAAGATCAGCAATTTATGACAGATCCGATGAAAGAACTAGATTTTACTGCATTCAATTCTGCTTGTGCAAATAGCGAGGCGGAAAGGGAAAAGTACACAGGGATGGGGATGAGGTCTTATGGAAACTTAAATTGATTTTGCCAGAAGTGAATTACCCTGGTTCTATCACACCGAGCTAAACACACTTATGGTGCCCACGGGCTTCTTATATTTTGTCGTGTGTGATCTCGTCTTGTGTTATCTGTGATTGCTGAACGGATAACAGTAATTCCCCTTCCATCTTCTTCAGAGAAACATACAAACAAAATTGATAATGTATAAACATATAACTGTTAAAAAAGTCAGTTTCCATTTAAATGAAGCAGGTTAAATAAAGTATGTATTGTAAACACGAAGCTGATCTTCACTTTCGTCCCACGCGCTGGTGTGAGTGTGTGTACGCGTGTGGGACTTTTCTATAATAAATGACACGAACGTGACCATGACAGATAAAAAGACAGATAAATGGATAGAGAAGGATGAATAGATAAAAAGAAGCGAAATGTACAGATGCATTTTGAGGGGAAATGTGAGTAAATATGAAGTCAGAGGCTATATGAATTATAAGTTAGTTACAATGACACTCTATAGGAGCTAACGATTCGTGGGCAGGTTACGCACATAAACGGACAGTGTAAGCAAATGCGCTTGGCGCATTATTACGATATACACCAGGGGCGCTTCCGATACGACATGGCCTGAACATATTATAACCGCCTTCCATTCCCACTGTACCTACTCCCTGGGTTGAAATCGTAATTTAACTACATGTTCGTCCCCTGCGGCAGCGGATCAACAGTTTTGTTTTCGCGATTTCTTCTACTTTCGTTGTGATATATCGACCCAATAATCGAATTAACAGATCAGCCTTTTTCCGCGATATATAACATTAACATGGCAAATAGTAGTAATAGGATTTCTTCTAAATAATACACCTCAATATTCGAAGGAAATATCTAAAAGAATACATGTTGAGCCACTTTTTGCTGAATTTGATCATATCTCTTCAATACTTTTATCTCGTTTTTGTTTGAAAGGATGAATATATTGCTGAGTGACCGAGCCATGAATTTCTAATCAATGTAAACAATTTTATTCATAGGTTGCTGTATTTTTCTCTCCCCCCCCCCCCACCTTTGTGGTTGCTTTCTTCTATGACCATGAAAGCGAGTCTGAGCATCCTCACTTTGAATAAAAGTTAAATGGTGATTTTACCTGTAAGTGTCTTAAGATGGATGACCTGTATAAACACACACACACACACACATATATATGTATATATATATATATATATATATATATATATATATAATCCTCAGATTGACATGAGGGACAAATCAAAAATTCGATTGAAAATCTCAATCTGATTGATTTAGAAGTCGATCTCATTTTTAAGTCTAATTTTGGATTTGTCCCTAACCACAATCTCATAGATTGATTTCTAATCTAAGGAATTTGTTACATGCCTGTATTATCTTCCTATCTATCTATTTATCTATATGCATATGCACAGATAAATAGATAGATAGGAAGATAATACAGGCATGTAACAAATTTATTTGGGTATGTGTGTACATTTATGCTTGGTAACGCCTAGCCAGCAATATACATACATAGATACATAACATACTATGTATTGTTAACCGACTCAAGTAAGAGGGTGCCAGCCCTTCAAGGAAAATACACAGAACAACAAACACAAGCAAAACGATATACGCAAAAGACACAAAACACTATTCACGAGAGGGCCTCAGGGAATGCCAAACATGGTCCCATCGGCCGTCACTTATTTGTAAACAGAAACAAGGATGAAATGGAAGAGACGATTGGGGAGTTGTTACGTCATAGGTGGGTTCAATGTCTGACTATATACCGAACCACAGTCTTCCATCTATTTCACGCCTTTATCCTATTCATTATTCCCACCAGGCGGGAAAATCGCCTACGTCCACACAATTTCCCCGGACTTCTGATTTATGGTCCCTGTATATACAAAAGAAATACCGCTTACTGAACAAAAAAAAACAAAACATTATCAATAATAAATGAATGACATTAAAAACTAAATATTTTACACAAACAGCCAAAGCCTTTGCTTTCATTGCTTGTGTTTACATTCTTTATACAAGCTTAAGATATATTTCTTTTAGTCTCGTCTATTAAAAAAAAAAAAAAAATGTTGCTTGCCGGAATATGTCAAAGAAGACATGTAACATGCCCATGACCCGTCTTATGACGTCGAAAAACAACTAACGAAATTCTCACTGATTTTTTTTTTCTACGGAAAACAGAAAATAATACTAAAATGTATATCTATTCGTTTATACTTCTACGGATATATACAGTTTTGTACGGGAAATCATTGTAAAGACCCGGTCGGTGTATTGTGTAACGTTTTGTACATTTTCCAGTTTGACTTTACGCATCTAATGAGTATGTTTTACAAAGCACGCCCATAGATAAAGACAAGTATGTGGATCTGTATTACATTAGTTTATGTATTTATTTCATTATTATCATTTCATTTATCTAACCCCTTTTTTGTTTGTAAATTGTAAGCAATTATTCTCAGCTACAGCTGAAAACAACATAACAACAAAAAGTAACACAAATGTTCATGTTTGTGGGAGGTATTAATAAGCAGTGTACTGTCGCCGCGGAGCTGCCATTTTGGATAGTCTTTTTTCACACAGATTTCGCAAGGACCGGTAGGAATAGATATGACAAACTTATTCTTTATAAAGACGACCGCTATCCTTCGTGAACTGACATTAAAACCAATTCAGTCTTCCTGAATGTGAAGGAACGCGCTTCAAGCCCTCGGGATATCCCTAGTTTGTAAAGGAAGTTACCAACAGAAGAGGACATTTTAACAACCTTTACTATAATGCCTCAGAAGCGGCAGCTTCAGTTTATCTTGCTTTGTTTTGTTCTGTGCGGCACGTCACACCAAACCGAATCGAGCTCGTCCGCTAAAAGAGCAAAATCCTCGGTTACCCCGCACCGCATACTCCCGCTGTCACCGGCGCGGCCGATTACAATTCTATAGCGTGCTGATCGATCTTTTTATTCGCTGGGTGCGCAACTGTCGCAACACGGCGGAGCGCCGCGTGGGCGGGGTAAGAGAAGAGAGGAGGCGGGGGAGAGATGGGGGAGGAAGAGGAGGAGGAGGGTAGTTGAGGAGAAGATGAGACGGTGGATTCTCCGGATGTTGGATGCGCAAAACAAGGAACTTGCATAACCGTTAACTCTTCCATCTAGCATGAATAACGATCCTGGGAGCTACTTACTTGTACCTTTATTTCTGGCCCACTTTCTTTTGATTAAAAAAAAAAACACACACACACACTGTAAATATAATTAATGGTGGTACACAAAGACAGTAAATACAATTAAAAGATATTAACAAGAACAATGATTCGCAATATTTTCAAAGCGTTTATCACATTAAAATGTCTTCAGCTAAGCGCTGAGAAGAAAGAGAATGGAAATGTTCAGAATAGATCTCCACATTGATATTTTAGGTTTAAATACAGCTTAATGTCATCAATCGCAGCAGTATGACATCAATATTGGGAGGCATATGAAAATGTGATCAGGCCAAATAGCATAAATATTGGAAATGTTCATCGCATTTTTTTTTCAATAATGATATTGCAAGACATAACAAATATCTCAGCTTGATTGAATGTTAAATCGCATCCCTCTTTCTCTCTTTCCCTCTTTTTGTATCCCTCGCTCCATCAACCCCCCCCCCTCTCTCTCTCTCTCTCTCTCTCTCTCTCGCCCTCTCTCTAGTTTCAAAACTGACTGAAAATACCAAATAATATATTTCCCATCCATTGCAGTAAATGATATGATGAAAGGGATGGAAGAGGGACAGATAACGAACGTGTCTGTCATATATACCGCAATAATTCCTCTATTTGGTCAAGAACCCAGACATCCCCCTTCATCCCCCCCCCCCCTTCTTTGGATCATAATGTGTGCCCGATCCTCTTTTTGCCAGAAAATGAGAATTCTAGCTTCACTGTCATTATCATCCAAACTTATCATTTTCAACCACCGTAATGATTACGAGTTTTGGCGCGGATCGGAGGTGACATTCGAAGAAATGATACTGCCTCTATCGCTGGAGGGGGGAGAGATCGTCCCCCTCCTTCCCCCTTTTCTTTTTCTCTTTTTTTTTTCACTCTGCATCCTGAAGGCGTCACCCGAGAGATAAGCCGGTGAGCTGCATCAAGATGCGAGCTTGAACTGCGAGGGAACAGACACAAACAACATGTCAGCATCTCCGTGGCCGATTCATAATATTTAGACAGTATAGTGTGTCGCAATGATATTCAGGAGAGGAGGCGAGTACAAATATTAGAGCAGACAATTATTCCAGGCATTTCGCGCGCCGGCCCAGCTCATCCAGATGCATGCCCCCAGTCGCTCGGGAGGAGAATAAAGGGGGACGATTGTTGTCCAGATTGAAATGAAACAAATCAAGGAGGCAAGACTTGAAGAAAGAATACAATACAGATAAACGATTAAAGAAGGTGAAAGATCAGCTATTGGATAGCAATAATTTCATATCAAACCCCATGTAGGTTGACGAATACCGGTTGAATGCCGTAAAACTGAAAGTGATAACGTTTTCACAACGGGCACGGTGGCGCAGTGGAAATAAGACTATTGACTTTGAAACGGAGGTCCCTGGTTCGAGACCTGACAAGTGCAAACATCCTTGCACAAGATGTTTTCATCCATGATGTTCACCTTGACCCAGGTGTATTAATGAGTAGCAAAGCTGCTTTGTCATAAATTTATCTCTAGTTTTGTTCAGCTTTAATGAATTAACATTGTTTCCTTTTTATCAAGTTTAAATGTGTGAAATCTAGTAGAAACCTAGAGTGCAAAGTAATGGTAAACTTTAGACGGCATGATTGCATTATCGTATTCATTTCATTGGAATATTATGTAACATGACCCATCTATCACTGCATTGCCAAAGAAACGCCTCGCATTTTGCAGGGTTTTTTTTTTCCTTTTTTTCTCGTCCCACTTGCTTTTGTTTGGTTTAACGGATTAAAATCATTGCGATCATGGGGTGTATTTTCCATTTAAAGTCGACTCCACGTGGGAGTGAGTATCACTGTCTGACACATGGACTCGAGTGAACCCTTATTCTAATCTTGTAAACTGTGTCCTCATGACTTCCAAGCGTCTGCAAACGTGTTGTGCATTGTGGATACTGGCTTGGTGTCAGTTGCCAAAGTAGGCGGAGGATTGTAGGAGGGAACACGGCGAAATCTGCTGAAAGGTGCTGTAAAGGGACCAATCCCAGTTACCGTTTGAATGCCAGATTAACGATTTTGTTGATTACGCGAGGAAAGATTATAACAAAATTAATGGTTGAAAGATTAAGTTTGCTCATTCGCTTTACTCTCTGAGTAGGACATCGTGTTGTATTAATGCAGCAGAGATAGTTGACTCATCTCGTCAAACAGGTATCTATACTTCGTGCACACAAACATCAACGATAGTAATCTACATACTGATGTACCAACACCCAGAATACCGCTACACGGGTATAGAGAAAGGCAACATTACAAGTCATTCTGACACACAGTGAGTGTATACGAGATCAGCAAATAAAAGTGCGTATACACGGAGCTGTATATATGGCAAATAGAAGTACTATCAGCGTTGGAATTTCCCATTCTTTTTATGCTTATCATTGGAGAGACTTCACGCATACTCAACAGGGAAATTCAGATTATCATGCAGGTGCGATCAACGAATGAGGGCGTCCTTCATTGACAATGGCTTACGTCACAACCGTGCGAACTTTCACGCACTGCGGAAAGCCTGAAAACTATAAGGCGGCATTCCAGCCAACCAGTCAAGAACGCTCTGTAGGGATGAGGGATCGGAGAGGGGGAGGGGAGCGAGTAGGACGGAGTAAGCTGTGACGGGAATACTGACAGACTCCCGACCTGTTGAGAGAGCAGGCGATGATATCTACAGTGACGGAAATGTGATCATGGTGGCATCCTCTCAACTTCTTCTCTCCTCAAACTCCCGCCGTCGTTTATCATCTTTGTCTCTCTCCCTTTCTATCAGTCTCTCAGTCTCTCTCATTAAAACTCGGAAACTGTGTAGTTACCAAAGAGAACTATGCTGCTTAACGTGTCCATGAGTTTCACAAAAGTAAACCGGTATATTGAACATTTGCTGCCAGTTGATAAGTACGTCCACATCTTCAGCTGATAGCACGCACGCACACACAGACACACACAGACACACACCACTGAATACACACAAAATTATTTTTTTTATGCCTACTGCCGCCACACACACACACACACGCACGCACTCACGAGGCACTGACGTGCAAGTGTCGACACTCAAATATCAAGGAACGAGCGTCATCAGACATTGGCGGTACATTCGTCACGCAACAGTACAGTTCTCTGCGCAGCGACTTAGAGAGTGGAAACATGTCATAGTTACACATAAAAGGCACTAACTACGTGTTACTTTTTGCATCCGAAATTTCGTATCACATGGTCCTCAAGATGCAAATATACATCTTTAATCGAACAAATAGGAAGTTAGAACACATTCTCTATTTTTTTAATACTCAAGAACAGAAATACAACCAGCTGTGATCGCGACTTAATATTTTATTTCTTTCTTGCAATGTACTGGAACATTCAGAACACTGCCTGCATGGCCCCTCTGTGCTGTGGTATATAGAATAATATTGAAATGCTGGGGTAACAAGTAAAGACATCTATATTGTACAAATGCTAACCTGGCCGTAAAAACAAAACAAAACAAACAAAAAAAACTGTATCATTATCTTAATACAAATACCATCACCACGGTTGATATTAGAATAACCACTACTACCATTAATAAACGTTATTTTATTTTCATAATCATCAGATTTGTTTGCAGTGATCCTGTTGAATAGGTGGAGTATGCTTTATACCCTGCATATATATATCATGAATGGAAATAATTTGCCTGTATAGCCTTGTCCGCTGAATAAACTTGCAAACAATTTAAATATCTATATTGCCAAAGTATAGCGATGTGTGTATGGATTATCATTAATCACACGACATACTTCACGGTCTTTTTCAAAAAGGAATCATGAAATATCAGCATCAAGCATATAGTTGTCGACGTAGAGTGATAATGACGCTTTGAAGACGAGATTATCTGTGCGATCAAAAGAAAATGACAAATCCAAAAAAAAAAAATCAATAGTACCTCTCGTGACTTGCTCAGAGAGTTTGATCAAAATGACATGCATAGTTTTCCGAACATAGACCAAGATTTGTCTGACATAGTGAGTGTCATACTACTGATCCCCAGTATCACCAAGATTCATTAATATGGCAGCATGATGGAGAATTACAGGCGTGCCAGTTACCCTCACCGTTACTCTTAAAGAGGAATACATTCTTAGAATGGAAATGCAGATAGAGAAATGGGGGGGGGGGGGAGATGGAGAGCGAGAGATAGTGAAAAGAAACTGATACCATGCGTAGCCCGGGGTTTGTCGGTATGTCGTGATGACACCCCTAAACATTTATCTTTGTATTTCGTGTCCTCCGCGCTGGCGGCTCCAATTTCACTCATGCCGCTTTACACCTTTCTTGCAATCGTTATGAGAGGCCAGTATCGAAATTGCCCATATTACTCGGTTTGTGTGTGTGTGTGTGTGTGTGTGTGTGTGCGTGCGTGCGTGCGTCAATATGTATGCTCACAGCAAGTGGACCAAAAGAACGAACAAACTCGTCTCTTTCCTGATAGTATTTGTTGCGTATTTGTTGACGGCTGGGAAACGACGTTAAAAGCATAAATCGCCTAGAGGTGCACTCGAATCCAGCACCCAACCTGACTAATGTTGATTCATATTTCGCCAACATTTACCCAAGCGCTCGGCTCTAGCTGTGGCACCGCGACGGATGTGGCAAACGGGACGGTGGAGGCGTTCTCAATTTACGGATCACATTCTGGCATTTCATTCATACACAATACATTAAGGAGGGAACCTTGGATGAGTCGCTGTTATTATGTGTGTGTGTGTGTGTGTGTGTGTGTGTGTGTGTGAGGGTGTATTTGTGTGTATCATTACACCGCTATGATGGAGGGCTGAGGAGGGTGTGGATTTTGCCGCGCTGACAAGGAGATGAATAAGTCAATGCGTGATGGATACTCCGCCGCCAATTGAAGCAAAGGAATTGTCCTCGTGGGAGCAGCGTCACCAGTTTCGCAAATACTCCTCTCCTGCTTTTCAGCCCCACGATGCCGACATGATGACAATCGCCACACACGTTCTCTTTTAGTTTGATGCGATCTTTTCTTCTCTGTCTCTCAGTCTTTCTCTTGATCTCAATAGATGAAAACGGAGAGTTACATCGTGTAGAGTTGAAATGACGAAAAACGCCAAACATCATCTCGTTGTGACGATAGGAAAATATTGCCCAGCTGAAACCAAACACCCGAACCCGCCGCGGCTTGGGATATTGCATTGCTATCGCGGCCCTAGCGCCATAATATCAACTCGAAGGCAATGTCCTCAAAATAAAGCTGTGTGGGGATGTATGGGACACCCTGGTGGATTCTACTCTGCACACGCGATTATCAGAATGTCACTTCTAGTGTTATAATGTAGCAAATTAATATACACATTGTACACTCTGACGATTCTACATACTGTCTGATGACAGAGTATGGAACACCTTTAATACGTTTACGCTTCTGCAATCATACGTAGTTACATATCTCGCGTTAGACTCATCAAAACTATATGTTAAAGGAAGTTGATTATCATTGCGAAGACATTTGAGTAGATATCTGTCATAACTTATAGGTTGTTCCGTAGGTTGCATTTGGCATAAATGAACTCTATTTGTTGTGTCTGGGGTGTCATAAGACGACTTCTTACGCATTCGTCTCTCGGCAACGAACAGATCATTATCATTTTACGGAAATATCAATGTTCTGCTCTTACTTCTTAACTTGTAATCAAATCGAAACAAACACTGACCAGCATGACTTTTGCGCGTTATCAATTCTACATCGAGATTGTCGATACTGTATCTGATATTCCAGTAAAGAAGAGTGACGGAGTAATACAAATTTGGGGGAATGTTACAAACAAAACGCCAGCACGCACCCGAAGACATGAAAAAGGAAGAGATGAAACATACCTGGAAACTGAAATATTGTCTGAGAAAGTAGTAACAGTGACAAGAATGGAAAATTGAGGAGAAGAGGTCGAGGATTATTGTCGAACCTATTAGCGATCGTCCAGCGCAATGATATACAAATGAAAGGAATATATAAAATAGATGCGTAAATTATAAGAACTTCAAGTTACATTTCAGTCAGTAGTCAAATATGACCCAAGATGATAGAATTGAGAGAGAAGTGTGGAAGAAAGAGAGCAAAGCGCGGAGGCGAATAGTGGCGGGTAACTGGAGATTTCTTTGGCGGCTTCGATGAATGCCACTCTACCACACATCGGTCGGCTATACGGAGGCGGTAACACTTGTTCGCAAGAAAGAGAGATAGCAGTCCTTGTCGGTTCGAGCCAGGAACGGTTGGTCGGGGAGGAAATATTTGCCGTGAGTAATCGACGGACGCTCCGCTACGAGCCCGCCATCGATATATATCGTCGCCGATGGTGTGAAATGCATGACCTATATCATAACGATGTGACGAGGAGAGTATCGACCCGCCTCGCGCGACAAATATAGCAAACCCGGATGTGAATCGGTTCGACATGTGTTTCATCACTTACTTCTCCAAACTCTCTTTTCTCTTCCCGTCTTACTTTCACCTTCTCTCTCTCTCTCTCTCTGTATCCCCTTTTCTCTTCCTCTCTATCTCTCACAATTTCGTTCCCAAACATTCTCTTACCTTGCTCTTGTAATTCCTTCATTTTCACGTGTCCGCTTTCATATAAATGGAATGTTTTGTACAGGGACGTTCATTTCGGCATTTCAGCTCAGTCTTCTCGAAAATGCAATCGCAAATGACATCTTGTTGCCTATTGCTGAAACAGTGGTATTAACAGGAAACACAATGTCATATGCGAATGAGATAAGGTGATAATATTATGGTATCACAACTTTCTTATTGTCGTACAATCAAATATTTATAAATTTTCTTCTTTCGATATGAACTAACAAAAAGGTGTTTCCTTCATTTCGTTTTTGTTGTGTCGCACTAAAACTTTAAGATAATTAATTTATTACGGGGGAAACTGTAGGTGCTAAATAATCGACCAAAGACATACTTTTATGGACAAAGCAATGAAAAAGTTGTGAGGTGGCGACACCGTACACACACACACATACACATACACACGCGTATTTAAATGGCTTTTGAAACAAGAACACACGATACCAGTTTTTAACTTAAGTAAAACAACTACAACAAACAAAGACAAGAACCGGCATTGTCAATGTGTCGAACGAGGTCACGCGCGGATGAAAAGCACCATGTTCAATGATTAATCCGAAACGATTTAAAATGCATCCAATGAACCAATGAATGCACCATACAGGAAAAGACTTTAACCACAATCTCCACCTTCGCACAAGAAAGGCTAACATGTCCTATTCCATGCTAGTTCAAAAATCACTTTGAGCATTTCGAGTGCAGCTATATTCTTAACACGTCTTTACGATTCAGGGTTTACTGGCAAAGTGAAGTAGGTATGAAAAGTGCCAAAGAACGCCGTCGCACCAATAAAGTTACAACATAATAAGAGAGGACGTAGTTCCCACAGACTGAGGGTCATATGGCATTTACATACGATTTTGAAACCAGGATGAAGACAAGAAGACATGGTGGAAAAGAGAACTAGGCATGTGGAGGTACACAGGAAAAAACAAGAAATGCCGCTATGGCGACTGGTATGCTTCCGCCAAATCACACTATTCTCCCATAGGTTTGTTTACAGTGTGAGACGATAGTTTCACATGATTGGTTAAAAAAAAAATGAAATGACATGCTTGAAAGTTTGATGGCACAACCCTAAAAGTATTTAGTGTTTATACATCCCTTGAGCCAGATTTCATTAAGCTGGCTACATTCTTTCAGAGATTAAGTACTAGTATTCAGGAATTCGAGCATTTTCACTTGCCCTTTGATCCTTGCCCTTTGACCCCGTGGTCCACGTCTTTCTTTAAATAATCACTACCTGGTAATATCCCATTTTCGTCACAATTCATGTTCGTTAATCTATTTTCAAAAATAGTAAAAAATTGTGGCATTTTAACATTGTCATTCAACCTTTGACCCCAAGGTTCAAATCTTTCCTTACATAATCATTGTGCAGTAATATATACATGTGGGCCTATATACACTGTTCCTAGTTCAATTAAGTGCATTCCCTCAGTAATATTCAAGGTATGGAGAAAATAGTCAATTTCAGCATTAAATAGCAATTTTTTTTTTTCACCTGACCTTTGACCTTTGACACCATGACGCCAAAATTCTCAAATAAATTGTCAGGCAGAACATGCATACATACTACGTTTGATGAAGATAACATGAGCCAGTTCCATGGCGACATGGAGAAAAAAAAAAGGTGAACTTTGGGCATTTTCGCTCGGCCTTTGGCCTTTGAACTTTGACCCCGTGGTCCGAAGCTTTCCCTACAGAATTTCTACATGGCGATATATTATGTGCTAAATTTCATGAAAATACCTTCAGGCATTGCACAAATGGGAAGAAAATAAACCAAACGAAACGAAAATAGAGAAATTGTAATAATTTGACCTTGACCATTGACCTTTGGCCTTGAGCGTATGCATCCAAACGTTGATAGGCGCAACTTCGTCCACTCGTATACATTATGCCAAGTGTCATGTGAATACCTCAAACGGTTAAGTTACTCAGCCAACAAAATCGATTTCGGACGGAAGGACGGACGGACGGAAAGACGGACAGAAAGACGGATGGAGAGATGGACGGAAAGACGGACGGACAACCCGAAAACATAATGCCTCAAGAGACGCTTCGTGGCGGAGGCATAAAAAAAAGGAATAAAACGCGGAGTATGACGGACTGATTCTTCGCATCCCTGCAACTTCTCGAAAACCCTGACTCACAAAATAAATAGATGAGATAACGTTGTCCCTGGGGGAGAGTCGAGAAAAAAATACATAAATGCCGAAAAGTAGCAATTTCTCCGACATCAGTGTTAGCTGCTCGCATACTCAGTGAATTTCGGCAAGTTGTCTCATAAGCACATTTTGTCAGGAATAAGCGATTTTGGCTTCAGCAGTGCTACATGCGGACCAAAACCATCAACAACACAAACCAAAACAAGTCACAAACAAACAAAAACAACAACATAAAAGAAAATGCCAGACGAAATATGCACCTAGTCATGCAACCACCTCGATTAAGTTCGTGGACGATTACAACCCCCCCCCCCCCCCCCCCCCCCATCTGTTACATCGAGCCTGCATCTTCCTTCTTGCTTTTGACGTGCTAGAAATTAAACAGCCATGCGTTAAGTGAAGAGACGGGTAAAAGTTTTCATGCTGGTTCTGGAGAGGGATTGGGGAGGGGGTAGCGAGAAGGGGGTGCAAGGGTGGAGAAATAATCTGCTGGCGGATGCGTGTAACTTGTCGCGGTGCTTGAGTAATCTTGGTTGTACACCACTTAGCTAGATTTGCGGCTGTTTGTCAGTCCGTAGCATCAACATTTCCCGCCAGCATCGCGCCCCTTTAGGCCGCGTCCATAAATATTGGAGCCAATCGCAAAACAGATTTGTTTCGGCGTGACGGTTTCGGTAAATATCACGGGCGGGACCCCTCGAAATGCGCGGGTGTGTGTGCGTAAAAGAGAGACAAGCGCGCGGGGAAGACAGATAAATGAGGAGCACGCTGGAGCGATATTTAGCCGCATTTGAAAATGTCAAAAGTCTTTGTTCCCCGCTCTCCTGGCGTGATGGTTAATCGCGCCGGAGTTGAGAACGAAAACACCTGGGGCGGGAAAAAGGGGAAGTTTTGCTGGAAAGGCTCGGTTGACGTTTCTTCCAAAAGAGAAATTTGCGAGTGCCGTGCCACCTTTCTTTTCTCTCCCTCTCCCCGCAAAAGAGATGAATGCTTCGGAATTAGGCGCCTCACTTCTAATGCGTATTTACAAACACGGACAAAGATCGGAGGTTGGAGAATTTACCACGTATCGCCGCGCGGAAACGGTATCTACTTGTCAAGCCACATTTACACCACGATTAGCTCCATGGCTATTTATGCTATTGATATGCCGCGAAAGAGATGAAACTCGACGGGGCATCCGTTCCTGTGCGTTTGATCGATTAAAAGTCTGGGAAAGTTGGGTAGAACGCGCTCAACGCCAACTCTAATTCATACCGCTTCGATACTTCAACTTGCGTCATCGCACCTATCCTTTGCTACAGTCCTTGGATCAAGAAGTGTTGTGACTACACCTCGTTTAGACATTGGATTTACCTCGATGCACGGTTGTGGAAATGACAAAAATGAAATACCCTAAAGTGGAAGGGGATGAAAGATGAATGATTCCTGCACTTATCTTACCGGTTTCTGAGATGTGTGTTGCAAACATGACATTCGAGAACATTTTGATGACTAGATTTACGGCACATGACATAATAGTCATGATAGTGATCAGGATTGATATGGCTGGGTTGGCATAAATTCATGAAATTCATTTACAACGTAGAAACTTAGTATTGAGAAATCTAATACGAAGAGACACCTGTCGCTGTGTGAGTCATTCCATTCGTCCAACATTATACATTACATTAGTCTGATAGAGTCGCAAACCTGGAAGCCAAAAATTTTTAAAATTAGTGATTCCGTTTACAGATAACTTTAAGAAAGTTTATATCTCACCCTAAAACAGAAAATCTGATTTCTTCCACCTGTATCGTAACTGAATTATAAAGATGTTTAAAGACTTTTGCAAAGACGTTTAAAAAAGATGTTTAAAGAAAAAAAAAAGATGTTAACAAAGATGTTTAAAGACGTTTGCAAAGACATTTGCGGAAGCTCGGTGTCTAGTGGAGATGACGCCTGTCCGGAGATCAGGAGGTCGTAGGTTCGAATCCTGCTCGAGTATGTACGCCCATGATTTTTATCATGGCTACTACTAAAATACTGATCAATTCAGTGCTTAATTCACGTTGATGTTGGGCAATTTGTCAATCAGTTGCAATGAAAACATCTCGACGGAAGAATTTCACTAATTTGAATTTAAAAGAGGTTTAAAGACGTTGCAAAGACGTTTTAAATATTCTTTTTTTTTTCATGGATAGGAAGGGTTTAAAGATCTTGTTACAATGTGGTCATGATTTTACACTGTGTTTAGACGCCTAACAATCTTCTACATGTCTGATTGCATCTAAACTTTAACGCCGATCCTCTCGCAGCACATCCGGCCAGCTCACTGACCGTTTCTGTTGTATGTTTTTGGAAGAATATGCATGGTGCAAAAAGTTTCATACTAACGGGAATCACAGGATGTACAGAAGTAAAATAAATATATAATACACAAACATATCCACATGCACGTGCATATATATATCAATATACATTACAGATCGATAGGTAGAGGTATTTCAGTGCTTTATTATTTTGAATAATGCATTATTTGAAAGACAGGAAAAGACATAATTTATGCTCTAACTAGCTAGTCGTTGAAAATCACTCATTGTCATATTTGTGATTTCATGCATGTTTCCCCTCTTTATTTTTTTTTATTATTTTTTTTTATCGCAAACTACCAAGTTGAAGCAAAGCAGAACGAATGTAGGAATACGGATTACGGCTTTCTTTGACATTGTACGACCACCTCTGGCGGGAGCAAGAAACATCTTGTACAATAAAAATCAGCATTGTCATTTTTATTTTGTCGGAGGAATCGGAGTCAAGATATATATTTCTTTGGGGATATCAGTATATAACGAAATCACCTATTACTCTCTTTGTATTCGGTTCCTGAGGACTTTCTTTTTGTCCGTTCGGTTACTCGACGAAAGTGGATTACTCGTTCTGAGAACGACGCATTATCCGAAATGACTATGCGAAAAAAGCGAGAGAGTTATGGCGACCGTAGATATCTGGAATGCAGGCATCGGGTTGCTGTCAGCGCTGGCTAATTTCGTTAAAACGCTATTGGCACCACGCGAAAACATTGCGTTGACGGCTACCATGTGCAAAAACTCTCGCTACAGCGAAAGGAAAATCATGCGACCATATTGGCCATCCAATTCGAAGCCGACTCGGCGAGCTTTGTTTTCCATCGCCTTAATCAAAGGGTAATATTTCCAATGTAAAACATCGCGACGGAAGAGAATTTAGAAAGGGACAGTGGGGGGAGGGGTGGGTGGGACTAGAATGGCTAGTCCCACGTATAAACATCCACGTCACGGCAGGTGTTGACGCAAACCATGTGCAAAATCTCGTCAACTGTTAAAGAAGAGGGAAGGGGATTTGCAACTCAATCTCACCCGGCACAACAAGAAAAACAGCGACGACCCTAAATACAAACTTCTCCTACTTTCTGCTTCTTTACCCTCTTCTAAAGTTGATATGACCCCTTTAAAACATATGTCTCTCTTCTGGTTCCTCTCTCTCTCTCTCTCTCTCTCTCTTTCTGTCTATGTGTTTCTGTACACACATGCGTGCACAAATAAATATATATAATTTTATATCTTTGCGCGAATATATGAAAACCAAGTTAGAATCAACAACTTTCCTGACATCTTAAGTCTAATCCGACCAGTTTCACGTTGAGACTAAAGGGTACTCTTAATGAAGAACATCGGACTCGAATATCAGCAGTACCATAACTGTTTAAACTGGCACCATATATCAGTCCATACTTGGTGAAGATGAGATAGAAGATGAATAGATAGCGTTAAACAAGTAAAACGAACGATACCATGTTTGACTTTTGATCAATTCAGAAAGACTGACGCGGAACGCAAGTGCATTTTGTGTATTCAAGGCAGCTAAATGTCTCCGAGGCACTAAAAATAACAAATGAGAACACAAAGAACACTTCAAATGACTTAAGTTTAGTAAAACATAAAAAGATTATATCTTAGTACTTCATTATACAAATATAAATATAAATGTATATGTCTATATCGTAACGTGACATAAAATATGAATATGATATATATATATATATATATATATATATATATATATATATGAGTGTGTATGTATAATATTGTATAAGATGCGGGAGTGTCATCATGGGTTATTACCCTCTAGCCATTAGTGTCTCCTTTTCAAAAAACTGCCACCACTCCCCGATCCCATACAACTATCCTCGACGCTCGCGGCTCTTGTTTGTACGACACGGCAACCAGATACCAATGAAATTTACTCAACCGATTTCGAATGAGCGCGACGAACAAAAAAGCAGAGGAAAAAAAAAGTGCAGTGGTACAACAACATCCCAGCTCCACTGTCCGTCCATCTCTGTTTCCTTGTTTATCTGTCTGTCTGTTTCTTCAGACATCCCTCTCTCTATATAGATCTCTGTTTCTACGTATCTCTTCCAACTCTATACAGCAATCATTCATTTCCTCCTCTGGGTGCGACCATGTTTTCCACCCCTCCCCCCTCCCCACCACTTCTTCTTTTTGCACTCTTTAACCTTCTCCCTATCTCTCTCTCTCTCTCTCTCTATCTCTCTCTCTCTCATACACACACACACATAAACCAACAGACAAACTTTTCCCCTCTTATTAAGAATTATTTTCTTTCCTACATGAGAATTAGTGCCAGGCATCGGGCATGGCGTTCTTCGTTTTCATCTATTTTTTTTTCTTTGCCTACTCTATATGTATACTGAGAGTATAGGTCGCCATCCTGTCTTCAGAAGATGTAAAAATGCAGCTCCTATATACAGCTTGACAATAAATGCTCGCTGTAATAGGCGGTACCTACGCATAGTTGGAAGATTTGAAACAAAACTAACACTCAAATACGTTATCACGTGGCATTGTATCTATATCACACAACGGTGCATTGACCTCAACCATATACCGTCGGATATTCCATGCTGATGAAAACGTGCATAATTCTACTTGTGATCGACGCCGATTAAAGATGTGTGAATTGCTACGACAGCTAAACGTAGACTGATTTTGTTGGTTTGTTTAATGATGTGTTTTATTGTTTGTTAGCTTGTTATGTTTCTTTCTTTCTTTGTTTTTTATATACTCCCGGTTCTACGAGATAACTCTGGAAAATACCCTCAATCCGTGTCTGATGTAAACGGTAGGGGGGGGGGCTGATATTTCCGCGTCGTTGCAACTGCTTGCTACAGTTAGGCACCTCTCTGGCTGTATACTTCGGTCAAACTTGTCCCAAAACGGTCAACGGTCGGCGTCCCCGCGGAGCACCGGACATGATAACCCGATACGGTCAACCCTCGAGGCGCATGTCCATCCCACGCCACACCCTATCACAATCTTCGATCGATAGTCCCTCTGAAGGAACGACGATAGTTTGGTGCAGCCTCTGCAACGAGTTACACTTCGCAACCATTGCTTCCACGGCAGGACACGAACAACCTCCTCCCCAGAAATGTGCCCTGTTCCATTCTCTCGTCAGCTGATTCAATTTCTCGAGAGGACAAAAACGCAAATCAGAATTGATACGCCCAATAGACGCAACCAGGTCAAAAGGCCGTGATCGCGAGCCCGGCGGCTTGTCATTCAGAAATAAAAGCAAGGCAAACAACGCCGTTGCATGACACACAATATAGCCCATTATACCCTCGATGCGTTCCTAAACATAAAGTGTTGCGGCCGATAAAATATTTCTCCTGATTTCTTTCCCCGAGCCCCCCAAAGGTATGTAAATTACACCACGAACTTAACGAAAGACGCGTTCTAGTTTGCAAACAGTGGAAGAAAAAAAAAAGAAGGGAAAACGTCGACTACGAAGGAGAGGACATCCGTATCATCACGATGGGCTGCCTCGGGACTATTGGGAGTCAACTTTAGAAGGTTCTCGACCACACCGCCATCGTCGGGGATAAATAGCTCAGAACTCGTTGAAGAGGGGATCTAACTGGCTAGAAGTGCAAGTGTACACAATGTGTCCAGACCTTTGGGGGAACGATCTAACAGAGATAGAAAATAGAGAGATTTATAAAGAGAGATGAAGAGAGGGAAAGGGAGCGAGCGGGGGCGGGGGAGACAGCAAACGAGCGACTCACAAGCCCACGAAGAGGAAACATGAATGCTCCCTTCGGAGCGTGCAGAAGTCAACGACTCCGAACGATTCCAAGACGGCGAATGGCATACCCTCAGTTCGACAGCTAGAAGCGTGAATGCGAGTTCACTGCGTCGGGCGGTCTATCACATCATCCGAACGAACGACTCGCCACAAACATGGGGTCGTGTGGGGTCAGAGTCCATGATAACTTACGATTGATAAACCGATTCCTTTTCCTCATCACCGAAAGTGGGTCTAATATTTCCTGCGGGGGAAGCAAAGCACCGCCGGGATGCACAGCAGTTCCAAAGCTGTTACCACGCGTTAAAAATACCCAGCTCAAATCTTCTTGTGTATATTCACAACGGAATAGGCCGAAATAATGTAGGGCAAATCCCAACTTCGAGCAAAAGATTAATCAAATCTACTTCTTTTAAACGGGGTGCGCATGACTAGTATTCTATTTCGGTAAATGATAAATAAATTTGATTGAGAAAGAGGTAATTTCTTATTCCTTTTTGGCAAAAAATACATTACCAGTTTATTTCTTCATTTCTTCGTGGAGCCAATACGTGAATTCTCAAAATGTTTACTTACACACACACATATATATTCATATATATGTAAACATATAAACTGAAAATTATTGCATAATGAGTTAGAAAAGATTTGCCTGTGCTACGTTTGTTCGTTTATTTGCTTGTTGTTTACATCAAGACACTCCATGTACTTCTTTTTGATAAATGTCACGATTATGCCAAAAATTGCACTGCTCATCACTCTTACAAAAGAAAACTAAATATCGAAATGAAGTCAAACTTTGCCGGGAATACTGGTAATGCAGTTGTGTACGATGAAATGGATACGATCGAAAACTCTGTTACTAATTTAGTTGACTTGAATCGAGTTGAGTTGAGGTGAGCTGAGTCTCTATCCTTTTAATAAAAAAAAAAAAGATGAAACAGATTATGTAAAGCAAACTTACACATCTTTAGAGTTAATTCTCAATATTTGGAAGGAAAAGAGATGACTGCCGAAGAAGATACACGGGTGTACCTTATGGTAAAAAACAAAGCTTGCAGAGCTCAGATCCACACAGAACTAAAGCAAACCCACAGGTAAACACAAAATAAAACAAAACGACGAATCATGGGCCTGGCAAGATCAGCAATGTTATGGACCAAACGTGATGGTCACAGGTGATACGAAGCCGATCCAGTCGTATCCGAAGCAATCGATACGATCGACAGATCTATGATTTCCTGATAACCAACAAACATTGGCTTATCGTACGGAGTACTGGTGTCGTTGCCTAAGCAATCATGTTCGCTTTACTCCATAACATCGATATTATCGGCACGTAGTCCTGATCCCAAAAGTTATTGGCAAATCGTTGCTAATATACTAGGGCGCCACAGAGCCACAGCACAGCTATAGAGAATTATCTCATTCAAACAAACAAGCAAACACAGAGGATATAGGGCAACATCACGAAACATTTCTTCAAATCGCTGACGTGCTTCACAATGTATACATTTGCAGCACAGTTACATGTCTTTTTTTTAAATACCCTTTTTTTCTCCCTGTCTTTTCGGTCCTTTTTTCGCTGATGGGCTTGCAAGCGGTCATACAAACGTGACTCTAGATATGTCCGAGCAATCCTTGTTGACATTTTACGCGGGCAGCAGATTTGTTTCTAAAGGCTTTGGGCAGAGGGATTATGATTCGGATGGTATAAAAGCACTTCTGATAAGTCAACATAACGGGATATTCGTACCCGTCAGATAGACACGTACTTCGAATATGCGCTAAGCACAAATACAACAGTCATATCATCTACGTCAATATTTTCGGTGATGTACAAATCAAGATATAGTGACAATTTCAAAGCTCGAGTAGCTAGTAGCGTGCTGTAGCTCTACTAGGCCATGATTTGGATTGTTGGCTAGAGAATGTGAACGCGGACAGACACGCGTAGTCAGCGACGAATGCCAAGATTATGGATAATGACTCGCAACAAAGGGAGAGAGAGGGGGAGGATGAGGGAAGTTGGAATTTCTACGGCAAGTATGACAGTTCGACAAACAGAGAGAATAAGTGGAGAAATAGGTGAGAGTTAGAATCATAAGAAACACATCTCTTTCTGTTTCTCTTTCTCTGTCTCCCCGCTATATCTCTTTCTCTCTTTTCGTCTATTTATCTACTGTCGACGAACCTCTCACGGCGATATTAGGGGGGCAAAGTTGGTAATGTGGCGCGCATGCCCGCGGGCCGTATATCACTAGCAATGGAGCAGGCTGGATTACGCTTGTGGCACGTAATACTAATATCTGTGGCGGGATTCTGAGTTTAGCAATTATTATTAGCCCAATTCAGCCGTTACTTTTAATGGGCCTCGGATCTCGACCAAATGTTGACGTGTGATATTACTCATAAATCCACGAGGGCCACATAATGAGAGAGTAGGGGGTGAAACCGACCCCGAGCTGAGAGACAGACAGATAGAGGGAAAGAGAAAGAGGGGGAGGGGAGGGGGAAGAGAGGGAGAGAGAGAGAAGAGGGTGCTAGGGAGAGGGAGGAGGAGAAGGGGGGTCTTGGTGGTAAGGTTATAGGGGGACAGAGATGCGGAGTGTGGGGCGTCTTACGGCGCAAGAGAACGAAGATCGGAGTATGTATGTGATGGGGACTGGGTTGACGGGGAATGAATACTTCATCACAGACGGCGCAGATATTATACCCATAATAAATCCCAGCTTTTCATACGACACCGATACGTACGGTACGACCACGCAGTGGAGTGACAAAACGAGGACGACGTAGAAGACGGCAATGATGACGATGCCATGATAATGCTAACCTTTATGGTGATAAGAAGAACACATATATAATTGAGAGTGATAAATATCCTAGAATCAAAGACAATGAAATCCTCGAAGTAATGATAGCGGCGATTCTATTGCGATGACGATGATGATAATTAACAATGTTGATCTTAATTTAAGTGACGTCATGAAGGCGCGATACAATAGACACATCAAGAAGAATCCACCTCGACTAACTCTGTTTTGACAGAAATCTATTATTAAAAGTCCATAATCAAAGCAGACTGAACCAGTTTCGAACAAAATATGACACATACTTTTATTTAAAAAAAAAAAAACATTCGAGAGTTCGATTTCCAAAACTCATATTAACACAGCGGAGAAAGAGGGCTTCACTATAAAGTCATCTCGACTATGTTAGTTATACTTTTGAATGCATCGTTGTTGGCGTAGTTGTTGGCGTCGAGGTCCTCACTATAGTTTAGTTCTCAGAGAGACAGCAATTAAAGAAAGCAAACCAGGCATTAGCATGTTTACTGATACACACAAATAACCAAATTCATTAGGCCTACACCACAATACAGCATTTGGCTCATCACGATGATACGGCGGGAAAGGACACGACATTTATTACCCGCACTCTTCTGTAAAGGCGCTGAAGTGAATTAAAAAAAAAAAAAAAAAAAAAAAAACACATGTCACAGGGTCTTCTTTTGTTTTCCTCCATACAAAGGAATTGGATTGGACCACCTAATACTCGCGCTGATGGGAGGTGTTTTCCAAAGGCACATCTGAAAAGAACGAACACAAAACTCGCGGCAGGGACAAGTCACAATAAGTAAATACCCCTATCAGTACCACGACAGACTGACGTGCCATAGACAGTGCATACACACTATGTTGCCAATGAATGTGACTGGGTTAATGGTTCCTCACAAACGCACGCACACAACATGTCCGCACGCACACATTTCATGCGCACACACATCAGAACCCGTCTCGCTCGAAAGCGCGCGATAATCTCCGTCTTGCGCAAATGTGCACGCTCTTGCGTTTCTCCAACTCGAGCTCCAATATTTTCCTTTCCTAAGCCCCAACACATGTGGAAGGCATTAGCCCATAGGGGGGTGCTTCGGCCGATAATCCCGCCTGCAAGCCACCTAGTTTCGACACGGGGCTCTGCCCCCGAAGACGGCGGCTGATTAAAGCGGGATCGGTGCCCGCCGAATTGTCGGCTCACCTGGCGAGTCGATTGACATGCTTAGTCTCGCGATTCCGAGACCGTCACATCGACTTTTCCGTCGCGGTTAAACATGGTTCCCATCCAGCATCCAATACTAACGCGGAGCAAAAGGCATGGGACTGCACATAGTGAAGACCAAATGAGTAGGTTGCTTCAGGCTAGTCGAATACTCAACAAAGACTTTATCAACAGGCCATGGGCTGGTAAACAATTCTGCAACAAAGCAGCGATTGAAGTAGACAAAACAAACTTAGGTTGTATAACAGTGCACTTGTACAAAGTGTCTTGGGAAAGAAGATGTTACAAAGATACAACATACAGTATAAAAAAGAGATAAAATTTTCAGTAGCACTGTCTCCTTTACCTACAGACTTTGATCATAATCATTAACGTTGGTTGTTGTGGGTTAGGAGGTCAACAACGTTGTAACTGAGGCTTTTGCGTTCTTCTTTGAAAGGGGCCATCAAAGATAGACTCGGTCTTTCGAACCTTAGAATCGACATCAAATTATTAGGAGCAAACCAAAAGCACATGGACGTTTCTGAACAAATGATGAATATTTTAAAGACATTCCAAAATAAAAATAAGAAAGAAATAATAGCCCTCCTGCCAATGAGGTCATGCGAGTCAAAATGGTTGTAAATTGTCTAATGAGTTACCAGGATACCATTTTCAAAATTTTTAGATAGGTTCACCTTTCAATAGATAAAAGAAACTATTCCTGCATTTTCTCAGCATTTTCATTATGCCGATCATTTAAAAAAAAAAAAAATCTTCATCACAGTGTAGTTTAAGTTTTCTGGGACTTGGCACTCTGGCACTACATTTATGTAAGTGCTTTTGCTGCTGACTCTCAACTCTGCAAAATTGTTGTTAGATGACAGCCATAACAATACATTATATAGCTACGCGTGATTTATCTAGTTAAAAAAAAAAACGCACATTATTCACATGTTGCCTTGCAAACGACAGTCAACGCGTAAGTTTGCTATGTGTGTCTAATATGTCCTCAAAATCTAAAAACTCGAAATTGCGACAGGAAAGTGTCTAACTAAGGTAGGTCGACACTTGTTGATGCACAGGCTAAAAGTTAGGGAATGGACTGTGACGCATGTTATGAAGCTCAGATAAAAAGTATCAAGTCAAACAAGGCGAATTGCTCGTCTAAGGCACGACTTTGGCTATTCCAACTATAGAGGGCAGAATAGCATTACGGAAACGACTGAAACTGTCAATCAATGACGGGGAGTCTTCGGGAGCGACGGGGGCGACTTAACCGAGTGTTTACCTGAACAATATTTTCCGTGTATTACTGACGGCGTTTGTGTATCTAACATGTCTCACGTCAGCTCAAGATGTGAATGTACTGGGACCGCTATTTTCTCCTATCACTACGCGCTAAACTATGGTGATAAATATTATGACACCGTGTTCCTCCGTGGAGATAAACCTGTAGCACTCACTGCATAACCCCCACCCCACCCCTCCCCCCCCCCTCGCGCCCTTGGAGTATGGAACGCCACTCGTGATGCGTTTAAACTGACTTCAAAAATTATTTTACTTTAAGCCAGTCGCACATTTTAAATCATCATCACCTTTCAAATCATCAACTTAACAAGCCATCAATAGTACATTCTTGAAAACGATGGAATATGTGATCTCTCTGGTTACGCCAAACATTTTACAGGAATGAGAGTTTTGGAGTAACGATGGTCGAATTTTTAATCTACTATATTGACCAAACTTTAATTTTTTTTTTTTCCGGGCACAAGACAAACAGCTGGCAAATAGCCGGGAAATTGGGAGTGAGTGTGGCTCGAGTAAATTCTTATTTCGAGTGATACAATTCTAAATTTCGTTTTCATGCACGTGTGCCCTCACATCCAGAAGAAATCGTATATATCTATCTGTCTATCTGCAGGTTTCTATTTTGCTAAAACATTGACGCGGATAAGCTGAAGTCAATACACTTATCACAAGAATCAAGCTGCCATCCTGTCGTTCATGGATTATGTGGGTTGGTGTGTAGGTACGCGGACTGATTACCTGTCCGCAGCCATCTTGGATTCCTTTATCAACGCGTGAGGGTTAGCTAAACGTGTTCGAATATTATGCACTCTTGATTTAGACAGGACAACAAGCTATAAGCTATTTGAGTTTACATGTAGCAAATCTGTATGATTATGTTCGACAACATAATATTAATCAGACGAAATTTACATGAAATGTATGTAACGATGCAAATACTGATGTACCGCATATTTCTCGTTGCCTTTATAGTTGTGTCGCAGGAACCGAACGGAAGTAAAAGTCAGTGGGCTATGACCTGTACGCACACAACATGCACAAGGCGCTTGTTTTGTCAGGGTTGTTCAGTGATCACCAAGAAGGTAGATCTGGGATGCAATGTACCTTGTGCACACCGATACTGTCGTGAAGGCGACACTGTAGGTGCTATCGAAACAGACTAAGGTATATACGCCATAATCCTCGACTTAACTTCGGCGTAACCGATATCATAACAGCGATGATTGACATTTAAAACAGTGACAAGTTAGATTTCGGGTGATAGAAAGATGGAAAGGTGAGCAGGAATAGCATAAGTCAGCAAATCTTAATCGACAGACATGAAAGTTGCGGTCATCTTTGCCGTGTTTCGTATGATGACATGCGCGTTCACATTTTTTACCCTTTGCATAGCGGATAATATCAGTGCATATACGTGGGAATTTCAGTGTTGCCAAAATGTTCTCGGCTGTTCTCGACAGTAGATGGCGCTGTCCAATTAGGTACAGCATGTCTGCCATAGAGTCAGACGCAGTATCTATACGATCAAAACCTGAATACATTGATGAACTATGGGCAGATATAGCTATGAATAAAATCATTTTGTATAAGATGAAGAATCCTTTGCCCGGTGGTAAAATAGCACTGATTCACATCGAATGCAAACATCAATACTAGGATGATGACGGTGTGATGATACATGTTGTACTATGAAACAGATAAGAGGAAGAAATGATTCATATTTACAGATAGACAGACAAACACACACACACACCCTCACACACACACAAACACACACACACACACACACACACACAAAGAATCGTGTTTGCGCAGACCGAGATGAAAACTTATCGCTTGACAACATAACTGTAATATGAACAATGATCCATCATGAAAGTATCAAACTTGCAAGAGATTTAAAGATTCTATCCACGGTGTGCCCAATCGTCCATTCCAACTCGTCTTGAGGGGCCCTCAAACAGAAACACATTCCTCCATTAAAGCTATAAGGCATTGCTCATCTGTTGATATCCAATGGCTAGACAGTCATGGATAACCACATACATTATAGATTTTAACATTATATCGTTCGAATCTCCATACGACTGGAAGATGCCCTTAGACTACACAGGAAATATCTCAGAAATTTGCCATGACTAGTAGGAAAATTGTAAAACATTAGTTAATTCATGGTTAATTCAATGGATTTAAATATATATATGTATTCATTTATATATTCATTCATTCATTTATTTATTCATAATTATGTACGGAAAGTATATACCATGAAAATGATAATAGCGCATTGAGATACTTAACAAGTGTGAAATGCGCTATATAAGAACCAGCTATTATTATTATTAAAAAATTCGATGGAGTCAAGAGGTCCTGCGAGAAGAATGTCTTCACGCCAAGTGAAATACAGGCCTGTATATCGCAAACATTCATAGTGAAAGCGGGGGATATTTTGATTTCTTACTAGATTGTAAAAGATTTTTTTTTTTTTTTGAATATAGAGAGCACTAACTGCTATGCATTCTATTACGCCATGGTCTTACAGAGTTGTATTTTCAGTTGGATTCGATGATGAGACCAGGCTATATAGACGTGCGGTACGAGGAACTTCTGATTTTTTAGGATATGGGCCACGGGATGTGGGCCACGGGATGCGACCAGTCCCAGGCATATCAACATTGTCAGAGTCAGGATTTGACATTAACTTGCTCGAAATTTGTTAATAAGATCTTAGCGAGCCAGAGATGGAAGGAACAAGAGAGGTGGCGTGTTATTATAAGGACATCTTTCAATAGAAATGAACAGAGGATGGCGGTGGTTTGTACATGATGTGGCGTTCATTTACCTCTTCCAGATTAGAGTCGGATGGCAGCGGAGAACCACACGAGGGTGGGAGGGGACCAGTAACAACACCCCTGCCCCCCCCCCCCATCTCCTCCAGCAACCCTCCTTAATATCCCACACAGTCCGCGCGCGCTCACACACATACTAGTACGCTCACACACACCCCTTCTACACACACACGCACACGCACTCAATCGCCTTCGTATAACTTTTCATTCGGTGGCGCGCAGATGACAGCCGATCTTCTCCAGGTAAAACATGTTTTTGGTCGCCGGTCCCCCGCGTGTTTTTCCGGCTCTAGCGAGTGATCAAACATCAACATGGCCGTGTGTACACAGGGCTCTGGACAAGATTACGGCTTGTTTTCCGAGGCCTTACCGTTCGCCCTTGAGGGCCAAAAATCGAGTCACTTCTAGCAAGAGAGGAAGAGTTAAAAGTGAGAGTAAGAGAGTAAGGGGACTCAGAAAGGAAGGTGTAGAAACTAATGGAGAGAGAGGAAGAGAGAAAGGGAAGGACAAAAATGATAGAAAAAGCGGGCGATGGAACTTGCCATCGCGTAAAAGATGACTCTAAAGCCGCCGAAGTCTACGAGAGGATTGCCGTGTAAAGTCTGCTGATTCGCCTCAGCGTTTCGGCGCGCTTCCAGAGGAAAAACAATTGTGTACACAACGGCCATGTGTGATGTGACAGCCATATCATAATTACGAACCTCGAAATTTCCATCCTCCCTTTTTTTTATCTGTTTTCATTTTCAGGTCCGCTTAATGAAGAAAAGAGAAGAAAAAGAACTAAAGGGGGTCAGATATTTTGATAGAGAGAGAGAGCGGCAGAGATCTTTGCTGGAAAGAAGAAGAAGAAGAAGAAGAAGAAGCGATATTGGATTTCTGCACGACGGAAAAGCGCGGGATAACTGGCACTGCGTTTGGCCGAATCTGTCTTCAGCAGAGTTAGCAATTATTCTCACATTTCCAGAATGATTGGCAGCGTAGATTCTGCACTTTGCCCAACTGTCATATCTCCCTGAGACGAGCAAAGATTAATCATAACAACAATAATAATACAAATAATACATTTATCTTATTTATTTATTTATTAAGTCTTCTTTAAAAGCAGGATAGTCCCATTCAGTGCCACAAAGGCCTGCTTTACAAGGGAGCCCTGCGTTGATATACATTACATTACATGTGCACACAATAAAAACCAAGAACAAAACGAACATAGATATGAAACAGCTAAAGAACAATCGGTTCGTGAGAACATAAAACACATAAAAAAGAACATAAAACGAGCGGAGAAAATAGATATTTGAATAAATTCATAGCTAGTGCAAGGGCTTCGTATCAAATGAGAGATTGGTGTTGGCGTACACGATTCTTAAATGTTATCACGGCAGTCATAACAATTATAGAACCTTTCTTTACTTTTTCAATCAAGCAAATCTGTGACTTGTTTCGTTTTCTTTTTAATTCGCTCAGAACACATTTCGAATCTGTAGGTGTATATTGTGTGACTGCAGGAAAAATCACAGCCATTTCAAATCATCTCTATGATAGCACCAACATCTATAGTCAAATTAACGTGATTTCTTTTTTTCGTTCGTCCCTTTCGCTGTATATTGTTACACAGTATGATACACACTGTCCTAAAGAGGAATTCCAGTCCAGTTATATAAGTTAGTCTGATAAGAAAGAGCAAAATCTTACGAGTGCAATGGTGAAAATTTGATCAAAATCGGACAAAAATAAGAGAAGTTATGAAATTGTAAAGTTTCGCTAATTTCTGCAGAGCAGTTCTCGTACAGTTGATATGATATGCAAATGAGTGAGCTGAAGATGCCATCTCATAATTTTCCATTGATCGTATATACGTACATAAAAATGAAGAAATTCAATGCTTCTGTTATTTAGGTGTAAAACATGATGTTATTCTTGGTTGAAGAATAATGATTAGTTAGATATATCAAGATTTGAGACTGGGACGCAACTGCGGTTGAATGAAAAAATGGAAATTTCAAAATTTTCATGTGCAATCTGCATGGTAAGTTGTGAGGGGATGACATTATCACCTAACTATAAATTTGCATATTCATATTGACTGTTCAAGAACTGTTTCATGAAAAAACAGCGAAAATTCAAAATGTCATTACTTCCTTATTTTTCATCCGATTTTGATCAAGTTTTCATTGTTGTGCTAAAAAAGCTACTTTTTTCAGACTAACTTGCAAATGCACTGAAATTCTCCTTTAAAGAATATTTCCTGTACTTCTGGTTGACTGTCGAATCCTGTTGCGTCAAGTGAGTCAAGTTTTTTGTTTTTCGTTTTTTCTTCATTGAAATGTCATGTTTTGCGATCTTTAAGAGACAATTAAACAAAGCACAAACAACCGAAACATGATATTATGAGCACCCGAAGGCTGGTTTCTGTAAGAATTGTATGCTATCCATCACAAGAGTGATGGCCGTAATAAATCATATTGCAGTTTAGTCGATTTCATCGCCCATTACATTCGGCAAGAGTTTAGCAACGCATACAGAATGCTATTAAGTTACACAACATAAAGTAAACATGCTTTGGCAGTCATTCGATCCAATCGATTTTAGATCTGTAAATTGCATTTTTTATTCTATATCACGTGGCTGCTTGGTAAGCATTGAATGGTTGTACGCATTGAATGGTTGTACGCAAGCAACCATACAGGGCCAATGGTTTGAAGCCTCTTCCGAAAGACTAGTACGGAATGATGATGAAGTGCATTGCATGTAAGGGGAATAACAGCAGCAGCGATCAGGAGACTCGAACCACAGACTTCGGATTGACAGTCGACGGTCTGGTCCCTTGTAAAATCCATTGAGCCACTAAGTCCTCACTGCCATCTAGACACAAAAATATGTCATGTTTGAAATATTGACCAATGATACTAAACTGACGACGCCTAGAACCCTCTTCAAGTATTCTCTTACTCGTTTAACATTAACCACAACAACACTTAAATTTATAGTTAGGGTAGTTTCATCGGTGCATGCTTTTGCATTTCTACTAAGAAACCTTCTCGTCTGTTGTTTTTGCTTTAATGCTGAGTTTTTTTCCTTTTCAAGAAACGTGCATTGTATCAGCATTCGGCATTAGTTTTCAGTGTTTATCTCAAAACTGGGGAAAAATAAGCATGAGTCCGATATGTTTCCCTCATAACAGTGATTGTTGTTTGAACTTGTAGCGGTCATGGCGGCATTCATTAAGATTTATTCTTTTTTTATAGCAGTTTTGCTCTTATGCCCAACTTATGACAATAATAATACAAATGATGATAAAGCCATAATAATATGACCTTTCTTTAATTCCTCGATCAAGCTCATTTCAAATTCCGAATCTGTATGTATTTTGTGTGACTTTAGCGAAGTCACAGCCACTGCAAATTTCGAAGCATACATCAAAACAGCGCAACCCTTGCCAAAGGAGAAAAAAAAAACAACAGCCGAAACAAGATGGACATGTAATATTGTCACTGTAATGTCAATGGGATATTCCACTGAGAAAATTGGATTATCATAAATCTTTAGGGCTATACGCCATGCACTGTCATCATATACTAGGCACAATTCACCACAGATGAAGCGTGTGTACAAAAATACAAGCGGCGTGATTGGTGATTGTCCATTTTAATATTCTGATATACCCGACATTTTTTTTTCCTGTTTTCAGAGCAAAGCCGGTTGTCATGAAGAATGAAGGAAGGATTAATGGAAAACCTTTTGTATGAATCACAAATCGCACGGAAAAGCTCTTGTGATATAAACCCGATATAGAACTCAAAGATAGTATAGGTACAAGAACGACGCGTCAAGCGGGAAAAAAAAAAAACATGGGATATTGGCACTGGTTATTATCATCAGGAAAAGTAGCGACTTGAGAAGGCTCTGCAATCAAAGTCGGTGAAGATCGTTTTGGGATTGTCAGCGGGCGGAGAAGAACCTCCATCGAAGCTGGATTAATGAAAGCCGAATGTCAGGCAATTTTCGGTATACACTGCCAGCTGAGGAGAACGCGAGAAATATATATACTTGATGGCAACCATACATGCTTGACCCAATAACCACAATCGGGGGGATAAGAAATGAAATTTCAGATCCAAATACCAATTTCGGTAGCCCCCTCCTCCGTAAACAGTTTGTTCATCCGGCCGGTAAGGCTGATGTCGCGAGAAAGCACGCGGTGTGCCTAGCCATATAGATAGGCCCACCAACCCCGCCGCTATGCCGGGCGCGCGTCTTACCAAAGGCGTCCCATCCCTTTGAAGTTCCCCCGTGTTTACGCGCCACTGTTAGCCTACCCCCGATTCTTTGTTTGGAGAAGGAGGATTCTTCGCTTTTTCATAACGTTTTATTTGAGGAGCGACACAGTTAAGCGAGATACCACTGTCAACACTTGTATTCAGCTTTCGCGCTCCAGTTTTTGGTTACTCCGCCGGCGTGGAATTGGTGTCAAGTTTATCTATCGCTCCTTGTAGCCCCTTTTTCTCTTTCGCGGCAGATTAAATTCTTCTTCTTCGTTTTTTGTCGTGCCTCTGCGCAAAGTTATGGTATCCAGTGTAAACATTTGGTTGGCGATTTATACAATTTCGCTCCTGTTTGAAATACGAACAACGGGAGAGAGGTGTGAATGATGCGGCTGCAATGAGGGTAAACATGGTCCCGGTCGCCCGGGATTGGCGGTACCGGGTTTCGTTCCGAGAGAGAGGGAGAGGAGGGGCTCGGTGAGAGGGGATGCGACACCAATGCAAGTTAAAGGTCGTCCTCCATGCAATTATCCCTCGCCTCTAACTGTGAAAAGAGGGAATAGCCGAAAGTTATTTGACGAGCATCTGCTTAACCGACATTCTGATATCGCGTGTGGATTTCATCTCGAAATGGGATGAAACTGAGCGCGCTTATGATATGAAAAGTCACCAGTAACGTTCGTGGTTTGGGTGCAAAGCGATGTTGCGGGGTGTAATCTCTGTCAGCCAACGGTTTGCAAAGGGAATCAAGTCAAGCAACCGATATGTCATAATATGGGCGCCAGTGGATAAGCAATAGGCTCACAATTACCATTTCAATGTCAGTATGTTAAAAGATGATGGCGACTTACCCTGATCATGCTGATATCGGCTTCAAAAGAAAGAAACAAACAGACGTATACTAAACGCAACACAAACGGCATTCCGCATTTCATAATCCATAGTGCCTGTGCTGTTACTTGTGAGGCACACCTAGTTCTCTTTGTGAAATATCATTTAAAGAGAATAGAATATTGCAGTAACATCAAACGCGTCGCCCCCGATTCAATTTAAGAAAAAATGTACAGTATGACGTACAATAGATATACTACTAGACATCCTGAAGATTTAACTCTACACAGACTAATCAAAGAAAAGGTAATGATGCCTCACTTCTTTTTTTCGGGGGGGGGGGGCTGGATTACTTTTAAGTTTGGATTTACTTTTCTTTTCTTTTCTTTTAGTTCCTTTTCTGTGCTGGACAACATTTCTTTAAACATCCGTAATCTTTATGTTCCTGTGGGTTTGCTCGCTTTGCATGGGTCTTTATAATCGGAATGTATTCATTCAAAGAAGCTTGATTATCAACTGCTGTATAACTTGACTTGAGGCCAATAGGCAATTTCAGATAGTTGTACCGAATGACGCATTACATAATTATACAATTTTTATTGTCTCATCTTACTCAGACCGACTTTGAAGGAAAAAAAAAATGAGATTGAACCGAGCAAAAAGAGAGAGAAGAGAAATGTTGCAAAAGGGGGAGGACAGTTGTTAACTTTTAGAAGGAGCTCATAATCTTTTGTCGACATCACAGAGATAACCTTTACTTTCAAGCGGGAACAAATAAGTGGAGAAATTGCCACCTACTTGTCAAGATGGGACTTGATTCGATCGTAATTGAGGAAGAAAGACTGGAATAGGGAAGATGAAGAAGAAGAAGGGTAAATAAAAGAAATAACTGCACTCTGTTGTATCGTTTTATTTTATTTTATTATTATTTTTATTTTTTATTTTGGCTTGGGGCGAATTTCTGACCTGGATATTGAATAATGGAACAGAGAGAACACTGAAATTCTGGAGTCAAAATAATGTGTACAAGTTAGCATATTTGTTTGTTTGTTTGTTTGTTTGTTTGTTTGTTTGTTTGTTTGTTTTACAGAACCTTAACCTTCTACTTTTCATCTCTTATGTTTGCCAAAAAATACACCATCGGTATACTGTAGAAGTATATTATTATTAATAAGTAATCAATGAAATGATCGATCTTCCATGAATGAAACGATCTATCTTTCACGAGTGAAAGTACGACAGAAGCAGTCATGGTATCATGACTGCATATGATTTTTATGGAGACATGCAAAAGAAAAAAAAAACACTATAGTTGCTACAATTTAAGCAAGCTTGACAATGAAGAAAAATAATACCTCATTTGCACTAAGGTTAAGAAAGCATTCGGGAGTATAATCATGAAAACAAAATATTGCAAGACAAAATTGTAAGCTGCAAGTGTTTCAAAAAAGAAGTGTCTGCTCAGATATTTGTGTTTCTTGATATGTAATGTAATGATGTTCTAAGATACGACAATATATATATATATATTTTTTTTTTGTTTCCAAAGCACCTTTTTCTTACGTACAAATGTTAAGATGAGCATTTGTTTCGATGAATATTGTATAAGATAATTTTTATATAGAATAATAAAAATCCCAATGGGAGAGGGAAAAATCGATACTTGAATATAGGCCTATATTTCCAAATAAATGCCCCTTCAACAAAAGCAGTGAAGAAGCTGAGAAGTTATCTTTATGAGAGACTTGCAGAAATGGTCAGAATAACGCGCAACCGAAAACAAAAACAAACAAACAAACAATCTGCCGTAAAAATGTCCTTTGGCTTTTCTTGTTCCTATCACATCAGTGTTTTGTTAAAGTCAGCGAAGTATTTGGGCGAGGATTGTGTCTCGAGGTGTGGACAAGAGATGGTCGCTGCACGGAAGAGGGTCACAGACGTTATTTCTCACTCGATCGACCAAAAATCACGCTCCACTCCTCCAAGGATAACAGTTCTTCAGGAGAAAGACAGAACTTTGTTAATTAAAAGTCTGTCACCTCCAAGAGAAGAGGGGTCTAAAAGGATGCAAAGGATTGATGTCCGACCTTGTTTTCTCGAATATTTTGTGGCGCCGCGTGTTACAGCCTCTCCAGTCAGCCCCACTACTGATAAAGTTAAGATACTTGAGGACTGTCACCCTAGCTTCGCGCATTATTAGAGAGTTGTGATTAAAATGCAAATGTTTCGCTCGCCATCCCCATCTCCGCGCCAAATCAGCCAACGCAATTACCCCCCGCGCGCACCGAGGTTCTTTCCCGCGGACGCCTAGACTCGCCAGCCCAGTCTCCTGATGTCGCCTGGCCGCAGGTGGGCATTCGCGCCCCGATAAACTTGTCATTATCGCCAGCGCAGGTAAAACCTATCGACGGCCTTGAGTGAGGCAAGGCGAGAGAGCTGACGGGTTACACTCGCGACATAGAGCGCAAGAGTAACAGTACGACATTTCCTGTCTTATTTCATCTCTTTTCTCTCTGTTCTTTTCTAGGATGAAGTAATTCACTCCAACGGGGGCCTCGAAAGTGTTCGCCGATCACAATCAAATCTACTCAAACTGATACCTTGCCCATATCCGTCTATATTATTAAAACTTATTTCGCGCCTTCATTCGATTTGCGAATTTCGGGCGGGTGGGAAAATGTGATAGACGTTTATCGAGTCCGCATCTTACTCTCTCCTTTCCTGAGATGTGGAAGGAAGGAAAAACTCAATTTTGACTCAGATATGTTTACCGCAGCGTGTGTACACAAGTTTTCCAGCACTGTACAACAGTGTATGTAGGAAAGACATCCACGTTAAAAGTAAGGAGAGAAGGAGAGATGGAGAAAGAGATGGAGAGAGAGAAAGAGAGAGAACTGTGATAAAGAGGAAGAAGGCGAACAACTACGAACTGACAATCATCATGACAAGTTGACTATATAGGAATATCCTTCATGATTTGACACTTTTTTGCTGCATTTAGCTCCATCCTGTGAAGTGTATTCGTCGTTAACGACTTCTGAAGATGATAAAGATGATGTCGTATCTCGTTTGCTCCCCCCCCCCCCGACTTATATAAATACACAGAGTAAAATGAACTACATGTAGGCCTACTATTGACAGGTGATAACAGAAATACACTATCCAGCACATAGAATGTCGGTACTAGAAGGGCATTAATTCTATCCAAATATCATTATTGTATACCGGTACTGAAATCATCTGAGCAACGCACCAACGAATTACTACCCCAATTTTCCGGAAAGCTGTTGAGGCTCAGTGGGGGAAACTCGATAAACTCTTAAAGCATGAGGTCCCCGGTTCTGTTGCCATTAGTGATTAGTGCCTGCAGGTGATGCGAATTACTCCCCCTCCCCCCCCCCCCCCCCCCCCCCCCAATTGGCCTCTACCAGTCCCTCGGCAGGATTTCAAGCCGCCCATCTCGTGGTAGCATGCATGAGGAAGAGTATTCAATCATTTCTTCACTGGTCATTGAAAATAGATCAAAACGTCACGAATCAAACGTTTCAGTTTAGTGTCACGTGATTAATGAGTGACACGTCATCCGCTTACGATCGAGAGATTCCCTTTCCATCATGCAGTATCCACGACGTGTCGAAATGATTGACACGCGCCGCCAGAATCAAGACGGACGCGCAGAGTATCATGACCCGACAGATAATTCTTGGACATGGTGAGAGCGCCCCTCACGGCCGTGTGGAACATAATCTTTCTTGACGCATCTTAAGACAGCTCTTCGGTAATATCTATTTATCATACATTAATATGCAAATCGCCACAGTTTACAAACTTTTATTTGTAGTATATGCATGTGCGTGATATGAGTATAAATACCAAGTATGTTTTAGGCAACGAATGGTTACGTGTACTTACTATGTATCTACTTTGGATATGAAAGTACAGACGCATTATCGTGGGTTCATTTCTGTTTTTTGTTTTTTGTTTCGTTTTATCTTGTTTTGTTTTGTTTACGGGGACATATTGAAGGATGGGTTTTCAGAAATAGCGGAATGAAAAACGGTCACAACTGTCTTTTAGACTTTCTTCCAAAAAAAACAAAATACTTTAAGTACTTCATTTTTCTTTGCCCGAATATCTATATCTTGAGAGCTGTGCTCACTCCTCTAAACTTTTCTGTTCATCCATGGACGGCAAGATTTATTATCTGTCCACAACATAACTGTCAATTTTCAGCGCTCATTTGTCTGATGAACTTGTCTCTCCCTCTTCCTCTCTCTCTTCACATATTCCCTTAAACTTCTTTCTTCTTCCATTTTGACACTCCCAAACCAATTTCATTATTGCAACAATGCATACTCCTCATCTCCTCTTTATAGGTTACATTTTACAAAGAATCTCCATACCTACCACAGTCCCGGTGGGACAAAAAAAAAGTGGATCCATTGGCATTTCATTCACTAATGAGGCCTTCCCAGTAGGGGAAATTAGGACGGTAACATTGAAACAATTTCTGACATATTTTGAAGTTGCAAATTTTCCCCCAGTGACATAAACGTAAGGGCCAGCCCTAAACTGTGTGTGTGTGTATATATAGATATATGTATATACTACTCCCACTTGAATTTTGCTACTACACTTGTTTAATATGCTATAAACACCAAAACGCATCGCATTCCAGCTGATGACAGACAATGTTAATACACGTACATGTAGATGATCTACTTTTCTCTATAGAGAAAGGATAGCAGAGACTTAGCTTCGGTATGTGTTTGTTGATTCAAATTGGAAGTAGAAAAAACAATCTCGCTACCAACACTGATAGACAGACACAGATAGGACAGGCAATCATAAAATATCTGTTCATGCGATGTCCAATGGAACATTCCTGTGTTGTCACAATTGAGCAAATAAGCCTAAAGGCTTAGAGCAATTCTTTCCCACACATTTCTCGAGTTCCAATAAGTATCGAAGGCTCTTCTGTGTTAATAGCTGAAGCAGAGATATGTCTGTGATGCAAGATAAGAGTTAGGAAATACCTTCAAGTCCTTCAACACAAATGCCTCATGCATTGTGGCACTTTCATTTTCAGTCCTTTTCATCTCATTATCTCATGCATTATATGTTCTGTTATCATTCTTCTTGGACATAAGAAGGAAATAGATATATATTTAAAAGCATATGTACATGAAAATGTATGTACATTTCACAAATCACATTACATATGTGTATTCATAAATGTATTTATATGTATCAAAATGTATAAACATATTATTTCATTTATTATGAATATCTACATAATTATAAATATGCAGTGTGTGTGTATGTATGTGTGTATGTATGATACGTATGCATGATATGTAACAATATGTCACTATTAAAGATGTCTTGATCATACAATGGTATAGAATTAGCATTACAGTAATTTCTGATGAAAAGAAAATGCATAGAATATCAAGTTTATTAATTTATCTACTCCACGGAGAAAAAGAAAAACAGAGCTCAGCTAAGATTCCAAGAAAAGGCTGACTGAGCCTTTGACTCCAAGATTTCACGCTTCCCCACAGGCTTGACACATGGTACAACCAGGTTCTTGGAAGCAAATGGGGTGATACAAATGTTCCATGTGTGAAAGCAAGCCCTTGTTTACTATGCCAACCAATGAGTTTGACATTGGAGTAAAATTCAACTCATTCAAGTTGAACAAGCACGTAGAATCATACGGTAAAAGTTTTGTCCAATAAGTAAAATTGGCCACAAGCATATAATATGCAAACTAGCCAGGGTGGTGTCATCAACTCACTACTCTACCATTTAGTTTGTGCATCAAAATACATTGTATCATAAGAGCAATGTGTTTATGTGAATGATTCATTAATATGTTTGGTTAATGATTTACCAACTACAATCCTTTCCCTCTACAAAATCACCATGGCTAGAAAATTGCAACACAACAATGATTTAATGTGAATGATGCAAGTTTTTTTTTCTTTCTTATCAAAATAAGGAAATTTAGAGAAGCCTAGTGTGTTTGTGTATGTGTGTGTGTGAGTACATGTGTATGTGTGTGTGTGAGTACATGTGTGTGTGTGTGTGTGTCAACTGGATACTAATTGTAAGGCCATGACATCATCACTCATCTAATTTGCATATTGTGGTTGCTCCCAATATAAATGTTTATCCATTGTCCACATCAATTGTCAGCTGGTGTTTGTTTCTGCATGGCTGTCAAGGTTTTGATTAAAACTTTCTTTCATACCACAGGAAAAACATCAACATTTTCTCTTTCATGCGTGGAATGAGAAGGATTATTTTGACCGCATTTCCACTTTTAAAGAATAACTGCTGCAGTCAGTGCCCATCACATGACATTAATGATTTAGCTAAGAGATGAACCAGTTCTGGGAGATACATTTTGTTATTGTTGTTCTTCATGTATAATGGTCACAGGTTCTTCAAGCTAAAGATTGAGAAATCAGGACCGCAATAACACACACACCTACCTCAAACATCTTGACCCCCCACCCCCCTCCATTTTTAGTTCCTGGCAGCTAATTAATCTTGCCTGCCTCCTCCCCTCTACTCCCCCATAGGATGATATCGGCTCAGGAGGGAAAGTAACAAAAACACAAAAACAAGGGGCAAAAATTACTCGGACATTCCGTCGCCATTCCCCCTCCCCCCAATACACAACGTGCGTCGGAGGGAAAGCATTCCACAGGGGCTATGATAAACTGTCATTGATGAGGCCATTGTAACGAGCCAGCCGAAGCAGAGATTAAAGAAAATCAAAGACAGTGACAAGAGAGGATAATACATTGACATGTTCCTTTGAATCCTATGAGAAGCATTCAGGCAGAGTTTTATATATCGTAATGTCTATGTCTATGCATGTCTATGAATGCAACCATTTCCTGGTTACCATTTGATACACATGTGTGTTTTGGTCTCATGCGAAAGGCCCCGTTTCATAATTTCTCATGTATTCCACTCGATCTTCAATTACAATAGGATACATGGATAAGGTTTGACAAGCAACGGAACAAGCATGAAGAAAGAAAAATGAACAAACAAGTAACTGCACTGATATCATATTGTGTCAAACAGCAAACAATACAATATCATGGTGGCAAGTAAGGTTGCAAATGAGACTATATTAATATATAAGCCAAAAATGCATGAAAAAGTGATGTGTAGAATAATCTGAAAGAGCACTATGGCATAAATGACGGGACTTTAGAGAGTAGACCCTGGGTTCAAACCCCACACAGTGACTGCTTCCTTTGGACAGGATGCTTTATCCAATTGGGGGAAAGACCCCCACCACCCTTAAAAAAAAGAAAAGGAAGCATCATGAATAGTGTTCCAAACTTGCCATAGGTGTTGAACGGTATGCATTTATTGTGACAGGACTCAGCTTGTGTTGTTCTAGGACCTTTTACCAACACCAAACGGCCTTGAGAGTACTACTAGTTTGTCACATTCAGCATAAAGTCTTAACTCCTTTCTCTCCATTACACCATTCAAACAAGATGAAAAAAGAATTCCGCTGCGAAGTTTGAATAAACATCACTCCTCTCAAACTCAGGGGGGAAAAATCTCAACAAACACGGTGGGGAGGGGAGGGTGGGGGGGGGGGGCAAAAACATGTTTCAAATTTCTACTCCTGTGTCAACGACGGGCGGAGCAAATAAAGTCGCCAAACGTTCGTGGGGATCACAAAGGACAGGAGGAGAGAGAGAAAATATTTGCAGGTGGAGCTATTTGCTGGAAAAATTGCTGTTGCCACGGTAATTACACTGCAGATGCATGGCTAATCGCCTCCGCCAAGAGAGATCGTTGACTGTTTTGATGACGGTGGGGAGGATTACGCCACCAGGAACTTTAGACGGGCGGAGAGTAGACAACAACAAAAAAAAACAGGAGAAAGGTGTGCTCCCAATGTTGAGACAAGAAGAGGGTAAGTCAGAGACCCCACAAGCTTACCCGTCTCCTCGCCTCGGTGACACAACCTCCGGTCTCAACTCATTGCCCAAACAGCTAATCCGCCCCTTCGGATGTGATCTACAAACGCGAGCACGTAGTCCACCGCATTCAGTCTGCATCGCAGCTGTCCTGGACAACTTCATTACGGATAGCCTCCGTGTGATCATTTGAATACAGACCTATACTGTCGTTCCATAATTCATATATGCAAGAAAAAAATTCAAGTACATTTTGTATTGTACCCAGTAAATGGCATATAATATGCTATATCTCATACAAAGAAGAACAATGAAATGAACCAGTATTCCAGTAATTCCCCACTGGGAAAAATGGTCCAAACAGTCACCACAACATATCAGCACCTTCGATAAAGAGAATTGGGCCACAACTGGGCATTGCTAAACACCACGTACGCTTGGGTCTTCTGTGAAGTATAGGGTCTGAAAGTGGAGTCTAGTCAGGAGTTCCCCTCTGGAGGGAATAACCCACCAATGTGTTGGTAATCACAACAACAATTTGGCCAGCCCACTCACTTGATCCCCATGTTTTCCAAACGGGGCTTTGAGGAAAGTTGGGTCCACTCCTTTGTTGTTCTTCCGCACAGGTAAGACTTTGCCTCATTGGCTACCATTCCCCTGCAACCCCACCCCAACTTCATACCCTAGCCGACCCCCTACCCCCAACAACATACAGATGACTGACAATGAGGGCGCTCTTTTGTGAATTAGTTCTTCACTCGCCAGACCCTATTGTCCCAAAACATTCCCTCCCAGCTACCAATGGCAAGTGTGTAGTGCATTCACAGAGTAGTCTTCACAGGGAAGAATCACTCTGGTCAAGTGGACAGGGTTCTACTACAACTCCTCAACAGATCGAGGGTTCAAACCTGTCTGGTGAATGCATTGTTGGACAAGATGTCTGGCATATGATATCCCCACCACAAGCAGGCCTAAAGAATTGGTTGCACATTCTGGAAAAGTTGAGGTAATGATTCTGCAAGGCTCTTTATGATAGTGATACTAACACAGAAGAAGCTCTCCTGGGGAGATAAGACCATATCATAATCACGTCAGCTCATCTGCTTGATAATTCTTCCTGGGCATGAAAAAAAAAAAGATGAATGTATTTGACTATTGCCTCTTTTGTTTTTTAAGTAATTGTGGGGTGTATTGGATTATGTGACATATTTCTGTCCTGTTTTGTAGTTTTTGGTGAGACATGATGAGTTAAGTTATAGCTTGTTCTTGTTGGTAGAGAGCACAATGTCTCTCCTTGAAAAGTTTTATACCAGAAGATGAAGGTCAGATAGAGTGGTATGAAAAGTTACACTTGTAGATGGAGATAAAACAGTCTGCATGAGAAGACTATGTACTTGCTAAGGTGCCCCACCCCCTCCCCATCTCAAAAAATCTTTTTCTCCCAGACTGCCCCACCCCTGCACAGCCCAGGTTGACGAGTGAGGCATCATTAGCAGAGAGTATTGTAACATCTGTTACAAATGGCTTGGGCTTGTTTGAGTAACCTCCCGCTTTTTCCACCTCCCTCCCTTTTTTCTCTCTCTTCTGAACTTCTTCCTTTTTCTTCTTTTCTGCCAGGCACGCTTTCAACACCTGAGCCCGAGCCGTCGCGGGACCGGGATCGGCTCTGTGTGCGGTCCCATGGTAGTGGTAGAAAATGTTACCCCCCCCCCCCCTCCATCAGACGGGAGGTGTACCATCTCAGCTTTTAACACCGTATGAGACAACAACAGTGGATTCAGCATACCAATCAGGGATTCATTGAGTCTGCCAACAAAACATTGAGTTGTATGGTAACGGATGACCAACTCATCTTTGAAAGAATATCATACAGTAGCCTAACAGGGAGGAACTGCCATGTTGTCAATCAACCCTGTTCCAAATGAACAGACAATGTTGCACCAAACATAAGAAAGTATTCATTTTGTGATGCAAATAAATGTTATCACATCTATCAGTTCCTGCAATTTATACACCCATGTCACTCATTTGATTGCGTGCCGATATTTAGAGGTTCTTGTCCTGTACATGACCTTTGACCTTTGGATGTTACTACGTATGGTGGTAGAGGAATACCTGGCACATGGATGCATCACGACCGTCTCATTTGCAGATGCATAATGCAAGAAATGTATGTTACAAATAATCATGTGCATAGCTCACAGGATTTTATCATTGCGGTAGGGGAGATCTCCGAAGGGCAGCATGAAACGGAGCCGGTGTGGTCCACAGGGCATGCCGCATTACCCCCGGCAGGATTACCCATCTAATCCCTTGCCTCCATTGTCATGGCAATGCTCCCTCATTCTTCAGGATTTAAGAAAGTTTTTCTTTTCCCTTACCTCTACTGCATAGAATAACTGACAAAGTTGGTTTTTATTTTGTTTGTTTTTTCAGTAACCCCTCTCTGGAACACTGATTCAAATACCACAGATATCTCATGCATGATAAATACCGGTAGCAATGAAAGGGTGAAAAGACTCACATGTGAAATGTTTGAAAATGACCATCTGAGGAATTATCAGCACAGGAAGCTAAGATAACGGTATAATGCCATCCCTTCTCATAATCACATTGCTCCAGCCACACCAGTAATTGCCAAATAATCTATGTAACACAATTTGGTAAGTGCTTTCTTTGTGTAGTGAAGTTAAGAGACAAACACATCTTCTTCTTTTTTATCTCTCTTGGCAAATAATGTAATTCTAGAGCAAAAACAAAATGAAATTTTAAAAGCAAAAGATAAGCTTATTCATTCAAATAAAAGATGAGTATTATGCTACACCAAAATGGACAATGAAAGGATAATAATATGCATTACAGACTGGGCAGAACAGAGTGACACACACACACACTCCAAACACAGGAGTGCACAGCTCGTAGGCAGGGAGACGTAAATTCCACTGCAAATCCACCAATCACTGGAATGCGGCTAACAATGGCCCAGCATGCTGATTGGTTGATGGGTGCTACAATGACAAGCGATTAGCAAATTCCTCACAGGTGAAATTCTCTCCCCTCCCCCCTCCTCCCCAAGCTCCCAATGGAGAAAGAACCAGATGCTTGGGTTACCTCTATCGCCCACAGTAACACATCCAACCTCATCCATTTTTCCTTGACCCCTCTCAACAATGACCCAAAATTGCTCCCACAAAATGCCCATCGTGTAACTATTTCAGATATTCTAAGGTACAGTATCATCAGGGGGTATAAGATGTCGAGGCCCGCTTTAAGCCTCCTCCAATTATTTCTCAAGTCTGAGGATCGACGGACATCAAGACAGATTTGCTTCGAAGCCCAATGATAACCCTACTCGTGCCTAAGCGAGCATCATTTCACAGCGACACTCAGGCCGCCAGAGAGGGCACCCTTCCACTCGGAGGATGGATCTTGGCAGATTTTCAGTTCGAGCCGACAATGTTTATCTACAATTATTTCTTGGAGGAGAGTTGAAATGGACTGAAGAGAGATGGAAAGTATAATCCAGATTTGTGGCTACATCAATATAGATGTTCACACATCCATTCATACTCATTTGAAGATGTACAGAAAGTACTAGAGGATAGTGTATGATATTGTACTCTAATCCACATTTCTGGTGCTGTTAAACCATCTCAATTATTTTCAATACTAAGAATATCATGGATCTCAGATACAGTGCTTTGACCTTCTCAATCTCAACACATTCATCAACTACTGGTACCACTGCTACATGATATCCTGGGTCACTGGAGTAATGGATAAATTTGCTCCATTTTTTAAGTATATTTACATTGTCTTCTATTCCGAATGATCAAAGCCAACAAATTGGTCATTGCTCAGCAAAGCTGAAATTCTGTTTTCTTGACACAATGTACCATCTGCACCAAAGGCATTCTTCTTTTTTGGTAGAAACTAAAATGAAATGTTTGTTTATAAGCGTTATCAGTCACTGCATTCATGTCATTTGTTTCCCTGCAGTTCCAAGAAGAGTGCCCTTTAACAAATTCCCTGTAAGATCTTTAAATTTTCATAAACTTTGTACAGGGCCTACCAGATTTGTGGGCGATGGGTTAAAGTGACATTGCCTACAGAAAATTAGAATTTGACCGCCACAGGTTTTGTATTATTATCAAAGACACTGTATGTTACAGGCACTCACTCAAAGAGTTTTTTTTTTTTGTTTTTTTTTTTTTTTAATGGCAATGTTTCCTTAGCTGTTGTTGTTGTTATTTCTTGTTTTGTTTTAGTGACATACTCGGGTACTCTTATAGGTAGCTGTTTAACTGAGAACCATAAAGGCATTAGCACTGTGCATCCACAGAGTTACTGTATATTTGTCGCCTCTACTGTATTGCGTCATACACAGGAATTGAACTTATATGAATATCACAAAACCAATGCCAGGCGCAAAATGCCATACATATAATGTAAATAGCATTCACATGAAATGTATATGATAACAGGAATAAACAGCAAACAAGATGTGTCCTACATACATGTAGGTATATGTAACATACTATGCATATTTATAACACAAAACAAGCAGCAAACAAGAAACGTGTTACATTTGTATGTTTCAACATACATGAGTATTTCATGCACAAACAATACCAAGGATTACATACTGTATTCTAGCACATTGTGTAGCGTTTTCACTTTTGGTAATTTCACAAGTGGACTAAATTTGCAAAAATTAACAATGCACAAAAACTTTGCCACCTATAACAAAAATGCCCTGTATACATATTGTCTTCAAGGTGCAAAATCACTAAACATTTTTTTTTTTTTTAATCAGAGGGATAAAACTTATCTCTCATTCTGTCACTGTGCTGCTCGATCACAAATTCAACCCAGCGCGAAATCATCTTGCAGGTCCCAATTCGTGAAATATATAGCGCATACAGTACTATATATGACATATATTTCGCAGGGCTTTATTTTTGCAAATTTCACGAGACGAGTGCTATTCGCAAATTTAACAACACAAGAAAATATTTACTCTGATCCCAACATGAATATTACGTGCATGCAGACATTTCTCTTTCATTGCTGTACTCTGCAATCGCGAATTTTATCACTCGCAAAATTGTCGGAAAGTTCCTATTTGCAAAAAATTTGACTCGCTAAATAGATGACGAACATAGTATATCTTAGCTTTTGCTGTCTTATACACAGTCTTCCCATCATTATGTTACTTCTCTGATTTTGATTTTTACAAAATTAATCGCTCAGGACCCAGTGTGCGAATGTCTCTGGGCCGGACTGAAAATGAAGAAAACAAAAGTGAAAATGAAGAATGATTGCAACTGACCTTTAACCTCATGACATCCATGGGCTGCTGTTTGCTGTTCTGCAATGCCTTATCCCACAGTATACTCTGAGAGGTATAAAAAGTGTTGAAAGAAGCAGCAGAACAATATCTCATTAATAGAAATGCAGACAATTCCATCAATTTAAATCTATGTCTGCTCTCCACAATCAGATTTCTCATTACTTAGCTACTGTTACCCATTATAAGCTGTGGTGCAAAACAAATTCTCGCACAAGGGAGCATCATGTGACTTGGGAAATATGAAGAATGCAGTCAAAAGCATTTGTCAAGTCAGAATCTTCTTAACCCAAGGTGTGGTTGGAGATTTTTCATGCTCCGTGACTGTGAAAATATCATCTATCTCATAGCAAGCATCAAATCATAATAATATGGGAGTGCATCATTTCATAATCACAAGGATGAGTCAAATTTCTCTTCACTACCACTGAAAACTGCCTCTAAAAGGAATGATTTTGGAGGGTATTTAGCCAACTTTTAGGAGAGCCTGTACTTACATGAGGGGGTACTAATCCACTCCACACAGGAATCAATATTCAGTACATAAAGCCAGTGGAAATCACCATATCTCAAGAGGTAAGAGGATAATTTCTAATCTTTGTAAACATATTGTGTCACACTTTAGGAAGATGTGCTTGTCATCATTCTCTGGCAGACACCTGTGAGTCAATTTACGCTAATTTTTAAATTTGAGAATTCCTTAAAACAGAGATTGTGTTTGTTTTTCTTTTTTCTTTGCCATTGATTAATTTTGTGTGGTCATCATGTCTATACCATCATTCTTTGTTTTCAAAAGGTACAGCACTGAGTAATCATGGGCTATTTCTGAAGAAGAAATAAAATTAAATGAAAAAAGGGAATATTGATTTGCAAGATTACAGTCATTACAAGCCTGCCGTCGCATTGGTCTCCATCTCTGTAGCTCACCTGTAAAAAGTCCTCTAGATCCGATGATTGCACACTTCCTTTGACCTGGAATGTTACCGTGGTGACCTCGGGGTCGAGGTGACCCTTTGAGTTGGGGTCAGAGTTCAGACCTTTCTTCTCAAGCAGCTGATATCCACTGAAACACAAAACAGAATCTATGGTGCTAAGCTTTAAAGTCTATGGAACTTTCAAGGCAAAGCAACTGAATATTATCCATGTTTGTCCTGAATGACTGAATGAGTATGCCATAGATGTATGTGGATTATGAATAGCAGCCAAAGTATGAAAAGCAACAACCAACTTTGTAGAGAATTACACACACCAGGAGATCTACTACAGACACAAGTAATGGGGTAGGGGTGCAACCCAGAACCTTCTCACTGAGAGCACACAACGCAATTCACTGGACCACAGCACCTCAACAACATTCACATCACCTCTTTGGATGTGTAGAAATTTATTAAATTATGTCTTGTTAAGAAAACAGGCCTGGAACTTATTAGCTGATGCAATTGTACATGCCATACGACATATCTACCTAGCTACACTTGGTATTCAAAATCATATGTACTTGTACATTTCAGTGAGGATCTCCTTACTGTAGCTTTGATGTTGCATTACTTCTACAGTGATTCTTGCACTTGTACAGTACTTCACTAAAAACTATGACAATCAAAATATGCAGAATTCTAGAACATCACCAACAGGATTACTGTACAAAAAAAAAAAAAATCTTTGAAATTAACACATTTCGGTCTTTTTTCCAAAATTAAAGGCAACTTCAAAATAATGAGTAAGAGTGTTTTTACACTTTCATGGATACACAATCTTACACATTAGCCTGACTGATTTCAGAATCTCCATAAAGAGGTTAGCGGGATACAGTCTATTTGAATACACTCTTGCAGGATTGAATTTAATTCAAGGATAAAAAAAAAAAGTTGTTACTGTTTTTTTAAGACTTACGTTATGTCGCTCTGTGAGTCATAGGCATGGAGGTCTAATATCAGATCCAGATCAATCCTGCAATCGAAGCATAAAATCAGTCATCTAAAACTTGATGTACATGTAAAATGTAACATTAGTAACTGACTTGTGAAAACACAGAGACTTTTATTCGATAACAGTTTGTGGTGCAAGTTCATAAGCTGCCAGCCTCAAATACAACAGCCTAAAATTCAGACCTTAAGCTTTAAAATGATGTATAGCTCAACACAAATGGACTTTCTTAACTTAATGGACAGAAAGTACACCTCTGAAAAGTGTTACTTAGGAAAGAGGCTTTGAAAGTATAGGGTCTATTCAAATGCTTAATCTCACCATGTTGTGCTATGTGCAATGAATAGAACAAAGAACAGGATGTAAAATTCTGTAGCAACCACAATGAAGGGATTACCAGATAAAGCTTAAATTGTCCACACTCATTAAGCACCTTCTGTTCATGACTGATACCAACTTTAAATGCAGTAGCTCCATCCTCTCAAAAGTTATTAGAGTTCAAGGTAAGGGTTGTGTAAAGGGTTTTTAAGAAATGAAAAGGGGCCTCTAAGACATACTAATTACACTTTTCTACAAAAACGTGTTGTGGAAAAACTGGAAAAAAAAATCATTTGTTTTATGATTCAAAACTTTAGAATAGTATAGAAAAAGAATCGCTCTTTCAGAAAATATAAAAAACAAAGATTGACTAGTTTGACCCATTTCACCTATTTTGAGTCCTCGCCTAAAATCAGGTCGTGCAACATTTTGTGACACATAGTCACATTATACGGATATGTTGCCTACGAGACTGGAGGAGTTAAGAAACATATTCACCTTGCCCTCTGTGTTTCCTGCAGTTTTGCTAAACTGTTGATGTGCCTGTTGTGTACAAAATCAATTGAGGTGATACAAAAAGTTGATATCACTACACAGAGAATTTCATACATTGCTTTCTCAAAAAATATTATCACAATTACCACAGCATCTTTTGACATCAAACTATAACATTTATTCATACTTCACACCAACTCTCATCAATCTTTCTTCTTTTACTCTACTTTTGCTCTTGTCCTCATTAATTCAAAGTTGGAATTGTGGAGTGTAATGTTGTCCTAGGGGAAATGGGAGCTGAGTAAGTTGGGACTGAAACCACAGCTTCATGAGCGATAAAAAAAAAATCATTATTTTCATGGATGCATGCAGGGAAGTAAGACGAACGTCTCACCTCCCTGATGCATGGTATTACTGTAAAACCAGGAATATTTGCAGGCATTTTGATTTCTCAAATTTTGCAAGAGCCAAAAATTATGGAATTAAAATGCACGCAAAAGTTCTTGTCTACATGATATGCATTGATCATGAATGCCAGTGGCAATTTAAAAACATTTTGTACTGCAAGAAAGGCCGTCTGCTCCAATTCACAAAAATTTTATGTCGCAAAAATTTCTTGCTTAGCAGTACCCTGTTGTAATCAAAGTCAGCAGAGATGAGAGATGATTTACCTGAGCACACCCCTGACCTCATCTAGCTCTTGCCGAGACACAAGGTCTGTCTTGTTGAGAATGATTAAATCAGCCATGGCAACTTGTCTTGGGGGAGTAGGGGGAAGCAAACAAACAAAAACATTCACATGGTTAATAAAAAGTAAAAATTCTTAAAAGTGAGACTATCAATTGAGAAGTAGAAGAGAATACTTTATATTTAGCATCTAATACTCATGTCAATATGATTCAATCATGTTGATCGAACAACAACAACAACAACAACAAATGGTAGGCTTGTAATTACAAGGACTCTTCAGCAAAATATTTTTAAGCAATGTCAGAAACATTTTAGAAATCTAGGTGCTTGTTCAATAAAACAAGTTTAAACTGACAAGAAAATCACAAATTCAAGCACATCTAACTCCAGGGTGATCACTGCTGTCAAATTGTTTAAAGGTCCTGTTTACCTTTGGGAACAGTGATTTAAAAAAATTTCAAGATATGACATTTAATGCATATCTGTAGGTCTGTTGTACCACAAAACATCCTATCATATAAAATTTTCGTGATAAAGCCTAAAATATAAAGAGATATCTGTATTTTTCTCAGTAAAATGTAACTGTAGACGGTTTAGTCTGGAAACATTCTTATTACGACTATTGTTCACGTTTTGTATACTTAACAATACTTAACATCAATTTTACCGATTCAAATTTTTACAGTGGTTGTTTCTATCCCTAACTCACATTTTTAAAACTATATCCAAAGCACTAATGCTGGGTTTTTGTTTCATCTGCAAGTGGTAAATTATACCTTTAATACCAGTATCACATTTTGTTAAAACTGTTTTAAACTTGGAAATTAATTATTTCTTTTTTTTCAGCTTCAATGGATGAATAAATCAAAGTATTATCCACTTTTACTCTCTTTATTCAAGGAAATTTAAATTAGGGTGGATTTAATCTCTTCTATGGCCTTCACTCTGGACGAAACCTAATTCACTGGGGGCATGATTATGTTATTTAACTTTTCATATTCTCAGCTTTCCAATGTAATATAAATTTTCCCACTGTGTATCCAAACCAACATACATAAACAGTAAGATAGCCAGCAGACAGATAAACACATGAACTAAACTGCTCTAATTGATTACAACACAAGAATGAAAACAAGACAGCATGCTTTCTTCCTACCTCACAGCTTCATTGGCGATTCCGTCCGGCTTCTCTTCTTGTATATGCTGCAGGCCAAACTTGGCATCTATCACTGTGATTATACCTTCAAACAAACAACAAAAATAATGGGAGAGAGGTGATCCTTAGGTTCAAGGTCTAACATGAGACAAATGAGGCAAGAGTTAGTTTTGTTGCAAAGCACTCTAGCACTCATGATGGGATTCAAGAATGTATTGCTACAGTATGTTTTGAGTGTGTATGTATGAGTCCACGTAGATGCTGAATGTGTTTACAGCACATACTATTAAATGGTCTAGTGCTACATTTCTCAAACAGTGGGCCGGGAAGCTCTTGCAGGTGGGCCGCAATGTTGGCCAAAAATAGAATAAACAAGATTAATATGTGATCTAATGAGGCATCAAAAACATTTGTACGGGCCAAAGTGTGTTTCAGGTTGAAAAAAAAAAAGGTTTGAGAAGCATGGGTCAACAGCAAATGTTTTTTCTCAAGATCTCTTTCATAAGGTGTTAATTTTTGCATGGCAGCAGTTCCAATCAAGTTTTCACCGTGCCATTTGAATGTTTCCTCATAAAAATGAACAATAACATCTTCAAGTCAAACACAACTTGCAAAAGAGAAGTAAACCTAAATTCAACCATTTTGATATGTTTCACTTACCATCAAGGTATATCTCACTCCCAAGTTCATCATCAAGCCAAAATATAGAAGCAATTGGTCCTGCGATGAAAGACAGAATAGTAGGAAAACCAAAGTACAGGGAATTTTGTATATAAATGATTCTTCAGGACTACAGCATGAAATATTAAAAAGTTATATCATTATTATATTACAATTTATTATTAAGTTAATTTTGGCCATACTAATAGGGCACATTGAGCATTTGCAATCAACTACTGGAGTATACTGACATATCCTAGAGTTTTATCTAAATTGTCGTCATCACAAAATGCAATGCATTATATGCATCATATACTCCTGAATGTTATATGGATATTACATGCCCATAAGGCATCCTGCAAAACTGTCCTCTGAGGCAGAGCTATACAATGACCAGTGTATATCTCAAAGCACAAATTCTAAAAAGGATGAGGAGGAGGAGGAGGAGGAGGAAGAGGAGGAAGAGGAGGAGGAGGTGGAGGGGGATGAGGGGGAGGAAGGGGAGGGGAGAGGAAGAGGAGGAGGAAGAGGAGGAAGAAGAAGAAGAGGCAGAGGAGGAGGAGGAAGGAGGAGGAGGTGGTGGAGAAAGAGGAGGAGGAAAAAGAGGAAGTGGAGGTGGAGGAGGAGGAGGAGGAGGAGGAAGAGGAGGAAGAGGAGGAGGGGGAGGTGAAGGCGGTTGAAGACAATGGAGGAGAGTTAGAGGTCGTTCCATTAAACAGAGTATTCAGAGTACTCAATGTGACAGTCCCCCGGGGAAGGCAGTTGGGATACTGTCGGGACCCATCATTCTATCATTCTTAGTATTCTTGACAAATTGCTGCAGGAAAAAAGTGAGGAATAGACAGTATGTACTGGCAGATTGTAGACTGGTAAGCAGGGCATAGAAAGGGTAAACAGGTTCAACCCAATCAGACAGAAATAGACTTTGTTTGGATTAACACAGTGTATGAAAAGCCTGGGTCTCACCTGGGTCAGCGAGGCCAGTGGTCTCCAAGAGAATGTAGTCAAATTTACCCCTTTTCTTCATTAGGTTCTCAATGGCCTGGACACCATTATCCCTGCAAGAAATTCATCACAATATCAAACATCAATACACTGATATTCACATGCTCACAATAAATAGTCTTCATATTTACACACTCATTCCTCTACCATACTATCACTGAAGTAATTTAACTGTGGATACAAATCGAGGATCTAGCAACAATTCAATCTTTTCAATCTCTATTCATTATGATGATAAAAACTATACACAATGGAAAAACAAATATTCTTTGGTAAACACTCATAGCTCCCTCTTCAACAGACAGTGCTCTAAATAATGCTGAAGATAACAGCCAGCAAAGGAGATGACTGAGCTGTTTCTAAATTCCAAAGCTATTGTAGGGCAACACCATTCCTACATACAGTTTGTCCAATTTCTAATGCCAAAGCATAGTAGTGTTTATTTTCCAGACCAGGTGAGTCAAGAATATAGCTCATTACCCAGTACTGGATAAACACATTTTGCAGAGGGTAATACAGTGGACTCCCATTATAACGAAGTTCTCAGGACCGGCAATTTTCTTTTGTTATATCGAAATTTCGTGATAACCAAACAAATAAACAAGAAAAAAACAAAACATAATGATAATGTTGTGGCCTGAAATTTTACTTCATTGTAACTGGAATTTCATTCGAATTTCGAGTGCACTGTATCATACTACAAAGGTTTTTCAAGCAGTGAGATTGCACTGATTGACATGTACCGTTGAACATATCAAGTTCAACTTGGCCATTTCCTTCTTGTCACTTTGTCTATCATCATATAAATTGATCAATGCACATGAAACTCTACTTCATGAGAGCTACATACACTCTAAACACCTAATTATGAAACCAAAACTTGTTTTTCAACATTTTGCTACTATTTCTGCTCCATCTCACCATGCAAGGAAGTATCTTATGGCCTGCTGCTCAAACCAAGTGTGCCATGTAACTGCATTTGTATTCTCATTGACACTGATTTAGCCCTCATGATTAAAAAAAAAATGAATTCTAGTACAGTTGATAGTGATAACTCTGCTTTCACAAGTGACTGTTCCACAGTTTCACATACTATTCCCACAATTTAACTCACTTAACAGAACAGCATAGGCAGCCATTGCGCAACTCTAACCACTCTTCATAAAGTTCCCCTGATTGGCCAATCGACATAGACTGTTCCACGGCACTCCCTATCATGGAAGCAGAACAGAAAAAGTAGAGTCAGTCACACATTTATGAAATGGTCATTTTATCTCTTGCAACTGTTAAACTTGTTTTCAACAACCTTCTTTTGCAAAAAAAAAAAAAAAAAAAAAAAAAATCTGAAACTAACTCACAAGGAGAGTAAAAAAATTAATGAGAATTTCTTGTTTGCTACATGTCCATAAATATCACAACATTTCAAATACCAGGTACTTCTCTTGCAGGTTTTGGTTGCTACAGACAAAAGAAATAAATTGTAATAGGTAATGCAATCTTATTTCTAGATCACTCAAAAACAGTGTTACTACAGGACAATATGTTGGACAGTAAGATGGTACTCAATCTTATATGCAGTCCTATCCATGAAATTGAAAAGGAACCAATTCTGATGATTGGATGAACATACCTAACAAAATAATAGCTTAGATCCATCAGTCATGTGATTGTGAAAAAAAAAAATCAATTGATAAAACGTGCACACTATTTGATTAAGGGGCAAAGTCAATTGAGAGACAGCTCCTCAATGGGTTTTCTTAAAATATACTGTCACATAAAACTCCATACCATACCTGCTCCAAATTCATTGAGTATCACCGCTATCTTCTTTTCATGTTGCTCAGTCAAAATGTAGTTCAAGAGAGTGGTCTTTCCAGCACCTTTGTGTCATGTGAATAAGAGAAAGGCAGACAGTGTAGTATTAACATTCACAGAATGATAGGAATGTGTGATTTTAGTCTAATGAATAAAAGTCCCCAGTCACATACAAGTACTCCAAGAAAAAGACGAAAGCATTGCTGAATACCAAGCTCCTTCAGGGATTTACCATTGCTTCTGATGTTCTGTGTAGAAGTGGAGATTTTTTTACTTACTGTGTTGAAATAATACACACACACACAAAAATATACAAACAAAAACAAAGTAAGTAGCAAACAAAATTATAACTTCTGCAATCATACATCATTGAATTCTGGAAGACCATTGCAATATGTTCATGAATTGCAAACAAAAACAAAGAATACTTTGACTACCAGTAATCTACAATTTTGTGATTTGATCCAACTATACTGTCTGGAGTACCATCAATTCTCTTTCACATTGGCCAGTGTTGTTGTTGTTATTTTAAAGATCGAAAGAAGAGAGAGAGGACACTTGGCCAGTGTCCCACAGTTCAGTATCATAATTTGGAGGAAACCTTCCTTTAACTTCAAGAGTTTTCTTCATCTCTGGAAGTAGCAACACCAATACAGCATGTCTGATGCATGTAGACTACTGCAAAGCTTGTGGTTGAAAGCCTTCTGTGACTGATGTAAACATGAGATGAAAGCTTTCAGAAGGCATGTTGCATATTGATAATAACTATATTTCTGGATATTAATATTTCCCACTAACACTCAAGTTGATTTTGTGATAGAAAGAGATGCATCCACGATGTTATCAACTTTCTAAAGCATATGGTACCGGTATTGGGGGGAAAAAAAATCATAATTACAGACTGGTCAAAAAATATTGATTTCCTTGGCTATCTATGCTTGTTGAAAGTTGAAACTGACAACTTTGTACATACAACAAGACTAAATAAATTTGAGCTTTGGGTAGCAATTGTTAATCTGAGACTGAACATTACAGAGGTTTTTTTTTTTTCCTTTTTTTTTATACTTGCGAGAACTGAATCAGTGAAGAATTGAAACGTGTGAATTTTAGAATATTTTTCCATATATATATCATACGTGTAGGGGATCTTATTTATTATACAATTGTGTGGTATAGATAGATAGATAGATATAATAAATCTCTTTACCCAGGAATCCAGTGATTATGGTGACTGGTATCTTGCAGGTTGGTTCATCACTTGTCTCTGGAGGGACAGGGGCAGGGATGAGGTCAGGACACTCTTCATCTGAGCTCAGGTCGGCCATTTTGGTGACTTGGGTCATGTGGGACAAAAACATGATGCAACATACATGAGAAAAGGACTGAACAAGGTAATCAGAATGGTATAACAACTTCAACAATGCGCAACACATTACATGTCATCATAGTGCATGATATTGACTTGATCTTTTTCAGATCACAAACCTACATTGTAGTCTATCTTTTGAGCCTTGCCCTTGATGAACTAGTGAAATGTGAGCATGTCATCAACTGCATGCAGTAAGCCAGTGTATCTCAGGTTCCAGATAGATATTGATCTACACGTAGACTATTTTATCCTTCACTTCTAATCATAGTTTTTATCATTTTGATTTTGTCAGTGTAGTGTTGATGAAGAATGCTTTGATCTCCCCCTCTTTTGAAAGAAAATATGTATTAAAATACAGAAAATCGCTTTTACACAATGAAAGCGTTGTTTATTTCGACCTGAAGCATCAACTTTCACCGATTCAGTGATTGTAAAGACTCTATTCTATTTTCGATATTTTAAATATAATCGAAGTATTGACTGTATCCTGGTAAGTAGCGATATATTGGTCACCACTCACTCCATTCACCGCCACTCATTTAGTTATTGCCGGTGACTGCTTGACACAAACATAGGTCAAGACAAGATCACCTTAACATAGCTAGTCTCCCTCTAGCAGCAAATTCTCTTTGAATTACATAGGGCCTGCGCAGCGCCTTGACCTCCACATATCCACATCGTCATCGGTCTTGTGTTCTCATACAATACTATTTACTACTATACAACATTTACATTAGTATGTGGGACTACACAAAAGCCCGTGAGGACTACGGGGAACAAATGCAACGAACAGCGACATGCTGGTGTAATACCATTACCTTTTTCCATACTGAGATACGTAACAATCACATCTACTATTTCGTGGTCTTTTTTAGACAAACTTTACGTTCTGAAATGAAATATTTCACTTACCTTCTATTCACGTGTGGATGTTTACCTCAACTCGACCTTTGACCCAAATACGGAATTTCGCGAAACACCAGACACACGAGCGCGCTCGTGTGACGGCTTTTATTTTGACGCGAGGACTACTAGTAGGCGCTAGTACAACTGCATGCTGTTGCCATTTATGGAGCCATTCACACAAAGTCATGTCACGATGCGCGCCACCCGTCCTCCTTTGACACATTTTATGACATATGCCTACTACTAGTACTCTGCACTTTGTTTTCACAGAGAAGTTTGGGCATTCATAGTTTATTTTTAAGTTATTTTCATCTAAAGTTTCCATGGCACTCCCGGGGTTATTTTGAATCCCCTGATGACAAGCACAAAACAAAACAAAACAAAATAAAACAGCAACAACAACAGCAAAACAAAAATCATAAAAGCAAAAAAAAAAACGAAATAAAACAAAACAAAAGGTTTTAATTTCTAGTTCCACTTCCATGACTAATCGCATGACAACCAAATGAGAAATAAGAAAAATACAAAACAACAACAACAACCTAGCCCCATTTTTCTGTTGCCACTTCCGGGGTTAAAAGGGGAAAAAAAATGTGTGTGATGTGTGTGTGTGTGTGTGTGGGGGGGTTAACCCTTGAAGTAGTTACACCCTTCAAAAATCCGACTCTCTCACAATCTCCGGTATAAACCGACAACGATATGGTCGTAGCATATCATGGGGGGGGGGGGGGCGGAGATCAAAATGGAATTGGGCCTAAATCTCTGAATAGGTCGTCATATATTTCAATGAGACTTTGCATAAACAGAAAGAGGGTTAATGGAAAATCATTCTGGTAGACCTATTTCAATGACTTTGAACCACTAGTGTCCCAGTTGTTCCAAGGTGGTACACCTCGTCTTCGGTCTCAGTAGGCCGAGGTTATATTCAAAGCCCGCGAGTTCTCTTTACTTGCAAACCTATATACCTATAAAAATGAAACTGAGCTCGGGATCGCGTAAAATGCAAGGCAATTAACGGGGCGAGAATTCCAGACCTGGGACGTCTGAGAAAGAGGAAAGATACCTCTTCATCATTCACTGAGGAAGGGTGTTGGGGAGAGGATGGGGAGGGCCCGAGGGATGAAAGGAGGGAGAGAGAATGCATGATCATGATGTGTGCAGAAAAAACAAGGGCAAGTAATGCATCGTGATGATGTTACTAATTAAAAACACTCTTCAAGTCTTAGAGAATTGGAAACAAAAAGAGGAGATTATTAGACCATCATGTTCAAGAAAAAGTGGCATTTATCATGATGAGATGGAAATAAAACGAATGATGAGGTTTTAAACCTCATAGTGAACCGGTTATAAATACTTGAGAAGAAAGGTTTTGACGGGTTCCGAAAACAAGTTAAGTTCATATTGAGGATTTATTTGCAATAAAAGATGCTTGAAATAAAGAAATATGGGACATTTCTCATCAAAGCTTCAAGAATATACCTTGTTTACATTCAATGTCTCATTGGAAAGTTTTTATTTGCTCTGTCCTATCTGATAACACACTTACTGTGAAATGGTTTAAAACTGGCATTTAAGGCTCTGCATGCCACATTAATCACCTGTTCATAGGTTTGTATGTGAATTTTGTGCACATTATTTTGACTCATTGGCATAGAATGATTAACCTTCTGCATGCCACATATTTCCTCTCCACAGGTTTGTGTGTGGTATGCACATCTGACTCATCACCGCTTATAAGGGAGTTCATGGTTATAGCACATGTCTCATTTGACCCCTATTCTAAATACACCACAGACTTTCAAATAACATGGAAAGGACCTGTGACAGAGCATTTTTTGTTGAAGCATGCCACCTTTGTAATCAATGTCAGTGAAATGCGTGTGCAGCTTTTGTTAAACATTATTGATCAATCACATTCATCTGTGCGTTCTAACAAGGTGAAACACACAACTTAACATTCCAAATCCTCATTTGCCTGAGGATTCTTTTCGTTTGAAAGTCAATGGCAAATAAACAAACATTCTCATTTGACCTTTATTTTGGCACAGAAGGGGTTAATCCATTTGGCGATCAAACTCTTCATTTCATCAAGACAATATTGAAATGTAAAGGCAATTATACTTTTGCATTTCTTAAACTTTCGCTTCTTTTTCCTCTTTAACACTGTACAGCTGATTTGTATAATGGGGGTTTTCCTACTCAACTGCAGCATGTTATAAGCGTTTACTTTTAAAATAAATTTATTGTAGTTACCGCAAATGTTTCATCACAATTCAAACACATGTCATCGAACCAAGACTTTAAAAATGTATTACTTTTGAATGAATGCTTGACTTTCCTTTCACTTCTCTGATGTACAGTATTTTCACTTATATTGATATTTTCGCTTTCACTGACTCGACCATACACAATGCATAAAATGAAAACGGGAAAGATTTTGATGTACAGGTCAATTACCGAGACTTGTAAGGGGAGAGAAAAGATCATTTGAAGTTGAATAAGTGTGCCAAATTCCCGATAATATCACTGTTTCCTAGAAACGTCTTGCGAAACTTCAAATTCCCGTTAGTGTCTCATGACTGTAATGACCGATTCCGCATAGAAACTCACTCCATTCTGTGGGTGTGTTTTACTATCTACTCAAATACCTTAAATGTGCGTGGGGTGGAGTTGCATCTTTAGAGCAATACTACACCACGTTCAGTTAAAGTTCTGTAAGTAATATGCCTTCTAATCAGTAGAGTTTAAAGGGATGGTACAGTATTGGTGGAGATGAGAATTGGGCTTTTAACTTTTTGCGAGCTACCAAGAAAACACTTATGATATAGTACAGAGCATACCATTTTAAGAGGGATTCAAAGTTTATTTGATGAAAATCGGGTTTGGAATGACTGAAACATCCAAAAACAAAGTAAAACAAAGCGATCGTAATAAAGTGTGGGTCCCACACTTTATTAGATTCGCTCTTTTTTGGATATCTCAGCCACCTCAAAACCAATTTTCATCAAATAAACGTTGAATTAATCATAGAATTACATGCTCTTTCATAATTCATAGGAGGTTTCTCATTATCTCATAAAAAAATGTTAGAAACCTGAAATTAGGTCTCAACCAAAACTATACGATCCCTTTAACTCACAAATTAGCGATATTAGTAGGGTCTATACAGAATAGGCTACATTTTATAGCAACCACTACACTCAAATTGGTATATAGGGCCTAGTATATTGGCTGCATGTCATCACCTAAGAAGTTCTCCATTGAACTGTATACCATCTTCACTATATTTACCCTTTTTATCAAGATAAAAGCTGATGTGTCATTCGTTAAATCATCGAGGTCTTGAAGACCCCCCAAAAGTGACTTCTTTATATTAGCCACCAGAAATTGGTATCCCACCAGCCACCACATCATCAGCAGAAAACACGATTGTGATGATTTGTGTAATATTTATGATAATACATATGCTGGGAAAGCTGCGATCTCGAGGTAATGGCTATAGGCCCTATAGCCTCATTTTCTATGTTATCATAACATAGAATTATATAGGCCTACTTGAAAATTCAATAACGATCTTAGTTTATGTTCGGTCTTTAAAAAGAAAACTAAAACTAACATTCTAGACGTTGCCTGTTTGATAATTCGAACTTTAGACTTCATTTGGAATAAGTCTCATTGCACTAACCGAGTTGTCCTCAATATACAATCTCTGCATCTTCGTGGTCTCCTCATTCCCCCCCCCCCCCCCGAACATGGATGATGTAAAATAACATAATGGTTGGAAATTATTGTATGCATAGACACTGTTCTTTTAAAGGGTGTGTACAGTTCTGGTCGAAGTGAGATATTTAGCTTTCAACGTTTGGCGAGATATTCAGAAACCACTCTATGAGATGTCAAAGAGCATGCAGTTCTAAGGGGTATATCAAAAATTTATTTGATGAAAATCGGTTTTGAAATGGCTGAGATATCCAAAAACAAGGTGAAACAAAGAGATCCAAATAAAAGGTGTGGCCTGTTTGTAGTCTTTTATTATTATCACTTTTTGGGGATATCTCAGCCATTTGAAAACCAATTTTAATAAAATAAACGTTGAATCCTTAAAATTACATGCTCTTTCATATTTCATAAGAGGTTTCTCATTATCTCACTTAGGAATGTAAAAAACATGAATCCCCACCTCAACCAGTACTGTACAGCCCCTTTAAATCGTGAATACCTCTCATTTTCATTGTACACAATCAACCATTGTGTTAAGTTCTGTGAAAGAAGAAAATGAAATAAATTCAAATTCAAATTCAAATTCAAATCTTCTGTAGAACTTCTGTGAATGGAAAACATAAAGTATGGGGATTATTATCGTCAAACAATCAATGCATATTTATCTTTTTCACTCAAAACCACAATAAAATATAAAATACTGTCCAGGTTAAAATTACAGAAAGACGAGTAAAAAATGTGGTACTGATACATCACTGCCTTCTGTTGTTGCAATACGTACACTTGAATTTTTTTTTTTGCAACTTGACACCGAATCATAAGAAAATCAAATTTTTTTTGAATTCTATCAAAATTTGTAATGTTCGTCAATCCTCCCCAAGCGTTTTCTTTTTTCTTTAGTGCATCATTGTTTCAGCCCCCCCCCCCCCCCATGAGACTGATGAATTTTCATGATGTTTTAAGATTTACTCGTGCAAACTCAAATTGCTCGATGTTTTATATTTTTGAACAGGGCGGGTAAGCGTGTGCGGATCAAAAGAGAAACAGAAAGAAAATTATAGACTTCTAGATTATTTTCATCATTATAGGAATAGCCGCATAAGTAACATTCTTAGAAAGAGAAAGAAAGAAGTAACCACGATCATTCCCTCATGTAAAACAGTAGACTGGAACTTCTTTGTGATCCTGCGACCTCTTTTAAAGTCAGGTATAAAGGAAACTTTAGAAACCTCCAGACTTCCTCTTACCGTCTGCTCGAACTTTGTACATCCCATAATCGCACAATACTGTAGAGAACCGAAATGATAATGTCACAATAATCGGGCCTTTTGTCCTTTAAAACAACAACAACAACAACAACAACAACAACAACAACAACAACAGGTGAGGTAAATTTTTTCGAACCATTTCCATGGCGATTAATGGCTGTGACATCACCCTTTGGTAGACTATTCAGATTTCGGTTTATTGCCACTTGGTCTAATATCAGCTGGTCTTCTTCCTAGTTCGTTTAACCCTACGGCTAAACTCATTGGGCTTTTAATACATCCATTATTTTTGTCTAATGCCTATTTGGTCTAATCCTAACTTGGAATCATGCCCAATATGGCTAATTCTCGTTTCTAATATTATGATGGCCTCAATTTCGTCTACTTGGATTTTTCCCCAGTTCGCCTAGTATTCCGTGGGTATCAGACGAAGTGGACATAGCCCATCTGGAAGTAGACGAGCTAAAATTAGGCAAAGTGGCAATTGGACTAAATTGTAATTGGACAAACTGGTTGTGGACGAAAAATGACTAGACTATATAGGTTGAGACTAAACGACTATTAGACGTGGGAGTAGACCAAGTGATAGATCACCCGTATTGACCAGACAAGTGGACTTTTATTCAATGTATAGTAGAAACGTTAATTTCCACTATAATGTATTTTCAGACAGATGGCGCTATCAGCAGAACATTATTCGACTGTGTGTAGCAGCTGCACAAGCGAGACTGAAGCGAGACTGAAGCGAGGAGGAAGTAGCCTACTCCCCATGCTGATCATATTATTATCCTGATATTTCGAATAAGGTGTCAATCTTATTGAAACTCTTATGAACAATATTAAAACTAATAAAGTGATAAATACCACAAGATTATTATCTAAATGAGATATTACTATTTTTATCCCGTTCAAAGGTCCACAAATGGAAGTGAAACTGCATTTTAGCAGAGGGTGAAATCAACGAGAGTGAAAGAGTAAAGTCTGGACTTCACACCATCATCAGCAGAATAATGTGCGTAGCAAGCTTCCGCATTTGGCACGGGGGTTGGCCTCCATAGTTCTACCGATTCCAGCTGGAAATACCGTGTTTAGGCCACTAGGCACTCGCTTGTCTTACCCAATCTGTTACCCTGATTGTAAGTATAGCTCATAGAGTCTATATAACTTGATGTAAGCGATGATTAACAGACGGCCGAAGAAAGTGCTGCATGCCTATTAATATTGGTGGTTGATGCCCGTTGTTATTGTGATGTGTCCCGTCTGAACACCGTGTTTGATTTATTGACTAGTCCCTAGCCGCTGGCGCTAGGTCTATACAGTGATTGTTATGACAGACAGACTACATTTCCTACCAGCACACCATCAGCGCATCTTATTTCGCATCCGGGTGTCAGTATTCCCGCAGTGGAATGGTAGATTCAGAGCCGATTCTGGGTAGAATAAACAGTTGATGTGGCTTATTTTGGTCATATTGACTCCGAATGGGAACTTGATCAGATCAGATGAATATCAATTCAATTGCTCCTGTTTGGATGTTGTGCTTCCATGCATAATTATTACAAATTGAGGGTCAAAAACTAGGTTAGGAATAGGAATAACATAGGAAGTGACAAGTGTACTGTGGGTGACGTGCACCAGACTTCAAGCAAGGAGCTTCAAACACATGGAGATACAACGCTCACTTTCCTTTAGAAGCAAGGAGCTCCTTGCTTCAAGTAAAATGTTAGAGCCACTATTAAACATTAGAAATTTTTATAGCCCACATACCGTAAGTATGTTTGACCAATGGGATCACTTGAATTTGAACTTGGCATGTGATGTGACGGAGAGATGTTTTTCTCCCAACATCCATGCCGTGGCTGTGGTACTACTCTATACATCACATTTCTACACTACAGTAGGCCCTAGGTCTATGATAGTCTTTTTCGTTAGCACCTTTTACCTGCAATTCGAATCGATAAAGGTATCACTTGCATCTATTGGCCGCGCATAAATCTGTACAACTGTAGCTAGCATGTTCTAATGGCACACATATAAATCCTTTACATCGCACTATTATCGATGCATCAGTATTGCATGTTATCGTCTTAGAGATAACATTTCCTAGCCTACATTCCTTTATTTGACTGCTGCCGCGCCGCAGACCTTGGTTGTATGGTACAACCACCTGTATTGTAAACGTTCAGCATAATTATAAAATAAAAATCTGCGTGGTTGATGGAATACATTTTTATCAAATCTCAAGTTTGTAACTCGATGCGGGATGTGAAAGTAAATAATCAGCTCCCAACACCTATTTCTCGAGCAATGGATACAATCTAACATCTCCAGGGTGATCCTTATTAAAGGTGTCTATCACTCGAAGCAGTCCTCGCCTTCAGCGCGGCAATGTTGCATTGTACCGTCGGCCTCGCAGTCGATGATTATTTGCTTTTAACCACACGTCTTAAGTTCTAATCTGTACGTGTGATGATCAGTGTCTCCTGCCAGATTAGATGCCAACAATACAGTGCTACTGTGTACTACAGCATACTCTTTACAGCCCTGCCGACTTTAGTTTACAAAAGTTTTTTTAACTTTTAATCATGCATGGGAAATGAAATTGCTACTGTCAGTACACTACCACTACCAGATGTGTATGGGTTAATATAGCTCGACCAGAAGCATGGCATCTGACAAGTACATACCTTACCCGTAAACTTTCATAGGGGCATTGTGATGGTGATGCATGCTAATATGAGAGATATCTTATGAGCTGCTCACTAAAGGAGGTTTCACTACATGTAACTTGAGCATTTTGGGAGTAAGTTCAGAAAAGAGTATGGAATATGAGTGCCAAATGTTTTGGAATGTCCGGCAGCATGTGGATCTGCTGAATACAGTTCTGTGCTGAAATGTCGTTCCTGAGATTGTAGACGTTAACTCCAACTTTTGACTCGTCTAGTGTCTTGTTTAGGTGCCAGGGGAATTCCACTGTCATACTTTCAGTGCATGTTGAGTATGGTGAAAGCTTCTGTCTAGCTATAAAGGACAGAGAAGTCCACCTTCTTATACATGTGGATTGAGTGAATGCAACAATAGTAAAATACATCAGTGAAAGTTTGGGGAGAATCCAACAATCCGTTCAAAAGTTATGAATTTTTAAGATATGTGCGCAGTCACTGCTGAATGAGAAGACAGACATGCGTATAGTAAGGAAAATGAAAAGAGAATGTCACAAAACTTTACTTTTTAAATAAAGTGCACATTCCTTCGACTTGTTACTGACATTTAATGCTAAGGGTAATAGTATTCCCCCGCCTTCTGAAAGAGAGAAGTTGAGTGTTCTTTTATTATGCGAGAAAAGTGAAAATATGTTGAATTATATGCTTTCTTTATATCGTTGTACACATGTGGCATCACAAACTATAGTAGTCTTCTCAACCAGCCGTGACTGAGCAGAAACTTCAAAAAAATTCATAACTTTTGAACCTATTGTCCAATTTTCCTCATCTCATTGATGTGTTCTACTAATATTGCTGCATTCACTCAACCCACAATGTGTGTGTTGTAGTAAAATCAGCACATTCTCGCTGGGTTAAAGTGCAGAGCTTTGTAGTACTGAGTAATTTGCTGACATGAATATAAAGTCTTTAAAAGAATATTCAAAGAAATGAAAAAAATATACATTTGCATCTTGTCCCGTTTGAAATTTGTAGCATTTCAGATTTAGTGTTATTATCTTCAGCAAATTCATAAACTACAATTGTCTTGATTTCTTTTTTTTTTTAATATTCTGTTTGCTCCCAACCTGACAGTGGTATACTGTACAGTGTGCTAGACATATAATACAGAGTATACCCAATCACCCTATGAAATAAAGCTTTTTCTCACATCTTCTCATTGCATTCTGTTTTGAAGTATGCTTTTATTTCCCACAAGTGAGATTAATGTTGGCTCCCAGGCAGTATGTGACATGCTTGATGCCAATAATTCATCGAGATTGCTATTTCATGTCAATCATAATTGTACCAAGCAATTCCTTCAATGTTTTTACTCTAGGTTTGAAAACATTCCGGAAGTCACATAGAAATACTGCATAATATGCCATGCACTCAGGAGTGGTTTTTATTTTTACGAGTTGCCTGATACTGATGTAAAACCAATAATTTCTGTGTGCATTTAAATTTCACAAATTTTATGATGGCAAAGATTCACAAAATTAAAATGCATGCAGAAGTTCTTCTATGATACACCTTTAAATTTTATGCATTTAATGCCAGTGGCAATTTATGAAAATTTCATACCGCGAAAAAGGACGTCGGCTGCGATTCGCGAAAATTTCATGCCACAAATATTTCTTGCTTTACAGTATTCACAAAACTAAGAAATGGCCAATTGCTAATTGCCTCCTGTACTTACAGAATCTACTGTAGGTATAAGGTACGTGCATGTTTGTTGCTGTGCACTTATTGCTAACTTTTCTTCTTGAAAAAAGGATGATGTGTACATCATTATGTGACCGGTTTTTGTTTTCGTGAGTATGACTTCAACCACTTGCAAAGTTGGCGAATGAGTCCCGATTGGCAACATATTGTACTCACCAAGTATCATGGAATACCAAAGTACAGTAATTACATGTACATCATTCTCATACTAGAAGAGAGCCTATAAAACTAATATTGAACAATTTGTGCAATGCACAAATGCACAGCACTAGGGAGAGCAAGGAGGTACAGTTTGTACTAGGTGAGCAACCTCCTTGGGGAGAGTCTCTTGACAATTAACCGGCCTTGTACCTACATATTAATATTAGATACAGTACGTCGTATATACAGTAATCCTATAGCCGTGATACAATGATAGCACACTTAGTTCCCAGCAAACAACGGATGTAAAAGGAATTGCAGTCTCGAGTCCAGATCATGCTTGTTCTAATAGTGTGTGTGAATTGGTGAGAATCGGTAAGTGCTGATACTTCTGGATGGTTTCATGTCTTTCATGAACCAGGTGATCTAGTGTTAATAATGTGATTAGTTTCTGGCTTGGTAACTTAAGCTTCTGTTGGATATTTCATTGTGACATTGTGTGTTTTGATGCCAGCACATTTCAGAACTTGATTGTCGTTGCATTGCCTCTAGTCTGTGTAAATAGACTGTATCTGTGCTGCCATTGCGCATGTGATTAAGACTTGAACAATTTCTGCGGCAGAGTTGACTGAAAAAAAATTCCTCACAGAGATTTCAGAATTGGCATGACATGGTTTATTAATCAAATTTTTAGAGCATTTTGAAAAGTGCCTTCTATAACCTGTTAATTTGTTACCATGGTGATGTTTTCCCATAGTTTGGTTTTGTATGTAGATCTGTTTATTATATTTTTTAACCATTCATAGTTTAATAGTGTTTCATTTAACATTTCTATTTTATTTGAGCTCTTTGGAGGCATTGTAGCTTCTATATTTTGTATTGTATACAAGTCCAGAATCCTCAAAAGCCTCTTTACGCGTTTTCACATCAGCCCGATAAAAATCCAAGCTTGAGATATTTTTCGCGATTGCAAATTAGCGTGCTGTTTCATTTCCTATTCACATCAGCCCGAAAAGAATTAGCCCGAAATTTTTTTGAGCTAATTGGACAGCTGAGTATACATGTGCAAATGGCATCAGTAAAGTGTGCACTTTCAAAAATTACTCATGATTTGTGTGCAGTTTGCCTCAATCGATCGAGTCACACACGCTAGGCATGATGGGATGCATCGCGCTAATTTCTTGAAGCGATTTCACATTATCAAATAGCGCACTAGTCCGCAAATTATCCCTCTATTTCGGAAATTTCCCGAGTTGGACTAGAGAAATTTTCTTGATCAGAGCGATAAAATTAGCGTGCTAATTTGTATTCACATTATCAAATAGCGCGCTATTTCATGATAAGGTTAATTTCCCAGGTCAGAAAATAGTGCGCTATTTCAAAACATCGGGCTAATGTGAAAACGCCTTTTGTGTGCAGATCATTTACAACTGATTCTTACATTGGCAACATATTAAATAAGCCATTTCTCTCTTCTTCTCTTTTTCTTTACTTTCATGGCTCCTATCCTGTTCTTTGTTCACTGCATGGGGGATAAGATGTTAGTCATTTGGCTGCTGGTGAAAGATCTATCCATTGTTTTGATATTTTTATTTATCGGTTTATATCTTTTGTAGCTATTGGCTTGGTTTCCACTGTCATTTGAGAAATAACAACAGAGAACACTGAGACCCCTTTAAGGAGGCATTCCAGACCAATTAAAACTTAGTCTGAAAAGAAAGAGTAAAATTGACAAGCACAGCAGTGAAGATTTGATCAAAGGGAATTTAAGGAAGTTATGAAATTTCAAAGATTCACTTACTTTTGTTCAACAATTCTTGAGCAGTTAATACGGTGATGTAACTGAGTGAACTGATAATGTCATCATTTTGCATTAAATACCATTGATCTTGTGCCGAAAAAAAGAATGCAAAAATTTAGTATTTCTGGTCTTATAGTATATTTCATGATGTTATTCCTGGTTGAATATGTGTTCAAAATAATGATCAGACAGATATGTCAAGATTTAATAGACTGGGGCATAATTGAGTTTGATGAAAAAAGTGGAAATGTCACAATTTTATTGACATACTATATGATGGCAAATTCTGAATGGGTGATATCAATTTAGTATCGCTGATATTCAAATTGAGGGTTCAAGATCTGTTTTGTGAAAATTAGCAAAATTTCATAATTTCATAATTTCCTTACTTTTCATGTTCATCCCATTCTGATCAAGCTTTCACTGTTGTGCTTGTAAGATTTCACTCTTTCTTTTTAGACTAATTCTTATTTGTACCAGATTTCCTCTTTGGTAAGACATGGCACAGTAGCATGGGGATACAATGAAGTGAAAAGGCTGGCCCTGCTAGGATATACATTGTAGTCGAGAATCTCCATTAAAGGGTGTGTACAGTTCTGGTCGAGGTGAGGATTTACGTGTAGCTTTTAACGTTTTGCGAGATATTCAGAAACCACTCTATATGAGATGTCAAAGAGCATGCAATTCTAAGGGGTATCAAAAGTTTATTAGATGAAAATTGGTTTTGAAATGGCTGAGATATCCAAAAACAAGGTGAAACAAAGAGATCCTAATAAAAGGCGTGGCCTGTTGCCTTTTATTATCATCACTTTTTTGGATATCTCAGCCATTTGAAAACCAATTTTTATCAAATAAACGTTGAATCCTTCTTAAAATTACATGCTCTTTCATATTTCATAAGAGGTTTCTCATTATCTCATGTAGGAATGTTCAAAATATGAATCTCCACCCCAACCAGTACTGTCCAGTCCCTTTAGCAAATTGTGTACACATAACTATATCACTGATCTCTAAAGTACACATACAGCCAAAGAATCTCCATTGGAGTTGACCGTTACAGATGAGCGCACACTTCGATGCACATGTTCACTGACCGGTGCTATTCGTGGTTTTCAAATGTACCCCGGTGGGCAGCGAACGAATTGGGCCACCCACCAATCCCCATGCTCCCGGGTCTTTAAATTCATTCAGTAAAATTCTCGGCTGTGGCTGTGGCAACATGTCCTGCAGACATTATCCAACAACATGTGACGCTTTCGCCAACGTCTGACATTTACGCTGCCGTTTGTCATCCACGCTTTCTTGTTGACAGTGACTGTCGGAATCCAAAGTGTAATTGTCGACTGTCTGACATGGCATGGAAGACAATTATTGTGCCTCAAGGGATATGATTTATGTGTGAAGATTGTAGTTTGAAAAAAATAACAAGGCAGCTGAAATTAAAAGAATTGATGCTTGATCAAAAGTAGCAGATCATCAAACACAAGAGGAAGAGGAAATGTTTCAGAGGGCATCAGTTTCATTGTGATTGGAAGCAATCATTACTTGTGCCTTGAAACCACGGCAAGATTTATGACTGGGCATTTGATATTTGTACTCTATATAACCCAACGAAATCCATTGTGCCACATTAAAAATGGTTTGAAGTGCCATATTGTCAATACAGTTTAGGACTAATGGGATCATTCAGCTCTCAAAACTGTATGTACTATTTCATATATCATATGATTGAAAACCAAACTTAGTAATGCTACAAGTAGGTCATTAAGAAACATTTTGATATGGAGGGTGCTACATAATATTTACATGGTAGTTCTGTTTGGATATTACGAGCCACCCCCTAGAAAAAACAAAACAAAACAGAGGAGGTACTTTATAGGTTGTGTTTACTGTGTTTTTAAAACTCTTTATAGTGATGTATTTTGATGAGGTGTAGAAGGAGGATATTTTGTTAATATCTCTGAATATTCATTCATTGAATATTTATATTATATTGGATGGCTATGAATGGGATACCAGGGAATATTGCACGAATCGAAGATGAGTGCAATATTGACTCTAACGAGTGCAATATTCCCTGGTATTCCATGAATCAAGACCATCCAATATAATTATTATCATCTATACAATCAAGTAGAGCAACCATGAACTGCACAAAATTACCCGGCTTCTACTCGTCTTTGAAGTTGAGTCGGCAGTCCCATCCCAGCGCTGAAAAGGGGAAGCCCCTAAAACTGCGTATTGAAACAAACAACTAGCAAGATGTTTGCGCGCGTGTGAAATGTAACAAAATGACGCGCACTTAGTAGCAAGCATTTGCGCATTCAGCAAGCGCTCACGCAATAAACGAGACAGAATTGAATATCGTGTGATCTTGAACGGCAATTAACAACGGTAGCCTATGGGGAATTAATACGTTGGTCTATGCGATTCGTTCAATATGCTCCGATATTGAACGGTAAAAAATTGAGCGGACTACAATACGCGTTTTTAATGCGCCGCTAAAACGTTCTATATAGATGATAATCATCAATATTCATGCGTGCATGCAACATTTCAAACTTGGTCTCTGACAGTATAACGAGGGAGGACTTTCTTGAAAGCAAAGTGTTGCAGGAGCAGAGTTTGGATGGAAAGTTCTATGCTGAACAAGGAAAGAGAGAAAGAAAGTGTGTGTACAAAGGACAGTGCATTTTGATCGATCACAGTCGGTGACAGTGATATCGAGCACCCCTAACCGCCACAGTGCATTTTGATCGATCACAGTCGGTGACAGTGATATCGAGCACCCCTAAAATGGCAGTTCCGGCAGAATTGTAGTCTGCTAACTACAGTGGACTGCGCAGGAAGTTTGATAATGTAATTCTGTGAATTTCAGACTCAGCCGTTGTGTTGAATGTAACAATAGCGAGCTTTAGATCTGCAACACGAAGGCTATTAAAAGATGATGCTACATTATGTATTTTTAGGCAAAAAATGGTGTTTTGCACATGTGCCGGACAGCTGTTTCCATTGTTCAACCCGGGAAGCTTCGTCATCTTAGCGTTCGCGTCGCAGATCTAAAGCTTGCACTATTAAGTGTACCATTTTACATGCCGACGTTTTTGTGACCCATGACTGGGTCACCTGAGAGAGTGTTTGACATTAAAGGTATTGTTTACCATTGGGAGCAGTGATTAAAAGATTTTTTTAGTTTAATATCATATTTGATGAATATGTGTAGGTCAGATGTATCACAAAACATCCTACCATATAAAAACTTTGCAGTAAAGCCTAAAATATATGGAGATATCACTACTTTTCTCAATAAACCTTAACTGTAATGGTTTATTCTAGAAATACTTTTATTGTAACTGTTATTCACATTTACATTGATTATACTGATATAACATTTTTACATTGGCTGTTTCTCACAGTTGAGAACTACTTTGAAGCATTAAAGCTGGTTTTTTTTGTTTCATCTGCAAATGGTAAATAATGATAGTAAAGGACATTCATATTGCGCCGCTACTATATTGATAAGATACTCTACTGCACATTACAAAGTAATAATCACGACATATACAATGTACAGTATATACCAAAAGAAACTTTGCGTTAAATTTACGTGTAACGCAAGCGCCGATCGTTACTGCGTTAATCTTTCTGCGTTACAAAATTAACGATCACCGTGCGTGAATGATCGTTACAGATCGTTACTGTGCGTGAATGATCGTTACTGTGCGTTACAGATCGTTACTGTGCGTTAATTTTTAGATCTTGCGTTAGCGGACTTGTCATGTGGACTGGGAAGAAATCTCGGAAATTGCGAGACTCGGAGATGCCTGTCGTTCTTTATATTTACTACGGACAATTTCCTGCCGGCGGAGGGCATTAAAATAGCGATACAAATACCGAAAAGATTTTGTAGTTGAGCAGAACTCCCCTGGCAATGTCGCATTGTCATGGTCGTCAAATTTGTACTCATGGGGCGCAGTCAATGGAATCGGGCAAACTAAAATTTCGAAGCCACCTTTTTCCCCAGAGGCAACATTTTCCATCGAACATTGAACCCATGAAATCACGCATACGCAAGCCTAAAACTAACGCCGACTGTCTAACGTTAGCGATGTCACGATTTTTAACTGTCAGACACTTACCCAGTTCAGGAAGGTGCAAAAGTCCATTTATATTCCAATACACAACGTGTGTCTCGCTGAATAACTGGTGGTAGTGTGTGGTGAAAAAGCCGAGTATTTCGGCAGTAAAAGTAGCGGGCAGCAGAAGAAAATGTCTGCCACTTTCTGCTCGCATTATTACACTGCCAGCAGGTGAGTCAAGTGGTGACTTGATAGGCACGCTTCACATGAAAGTTTACCCAGAAACATGAAAATCCCACGATGCCAAGGTGCCAGAGTGGGGAATGGGGAGGGGTGGAGAGAGAGAGACCAATCAACAGAAGAAACTGCGCGTACTGGCGCATTCTCGGAGGTCATAAACAGTCTGGGGTCTTGGAGATGAACAGAGAAGGAATGTTTAATTAAAGATAGCTCAAGTCGAAGACCCAGGATTTATACAAACGTTGATTCTTTTTTTTTTTTTCCTCCTTTCATGTAACATGCCTTCACATTTATGGTTGCACTCCTTAAAAAAACTCTCCTGCGATCTTTGTTAACTTAATGTAGCCGTTTAAAACGTCAAACTTACCATGAAAGTGTTACTACGTGTAATACAATAGTTAATACTATACCTATTGCTTTATTCATATCTGTAAAACACAAATTGGACTACCAATGACAATAAAAAAATACCTGTATTTGTTTTGTGCGGAGATTTTTTGTCTTTGTCCTGACTAGTTCAATATATTTCTTATGTTTTTACGGCAGCATCAACAGCCTAAAATAAATTACTGAGAGATTTATAAATTATGAAATTTTTGGCAAACATCCACTTGAACTTCAGGCATGAAAAGCTCCTGATATTCAGCAAAAACAACTCAACAGATCAGAGACAAAGTTCCTTCAAATTTTGAAAAGTAGCACGCAGATTTGCTGGGCTTGGTAAGGTCCATGCTTTGAGATCGTCACAATCGTGTTGTCACCAGGGAGGTGGAGTGTCTCTCTTTTACTTCCCTGTTGTCACGGACTAGTATCGGGAAGTTGTCACAAACTCCAGGATCACCCCTCCCTGCCAACTCCATGTTGCTCCCAGGGAGGCGGGAAGAGTCTCTTCCCACCTCTCTTTTGCTCCCCAACGTGCATCGTGAATGCGTGGCGTTTCTTGTCACCGTCCGTACCCGAGGCTGCTTTGTATTTGTCTTGGAATATTGATTCATTTCTTGTCATGACATGAGTGTAGTAATCGTTTTGCATGGCTATGTAAAAAGTTGTGATACAACGTGTACTCAACTCGTCTTTGTGATTTTTTTTTTTCTTTCAGTCCAAAAGGAAGACAAAATAGTATCATGACGTTTGCAATTGTTCGAAAGGTCTGCAGACTATCAAATCATCCTTGTTTTTCCCGCTCCCAGGCCCTCCAAATTGAGCAATCCACACGCGCGCGCAAATTCCTTTGCCATGTGGTTTTACCAGCCAGCTGTCGGAATGTGCTTTGAAGTTACATTTCAGCCTGGCCTGGCTGGCATGAATGGGTGTCGAGTTTCAATCAATACCTACTGTTGTTTTATTCTTGTATTTGAACATGTCGTTTCGCCTGACAACACACGGAGATCGGGAAGGTGTAGGGCTGGGAAGAGGTTTTTGTTGTGTGTTGCAACCTAATCCGGGCAATTAACCCCAGAGGGCAATTACCCCCCCCCCCCCCCTCCCCCCCCCCCCCCGCTAAATACTGGTTAATGGTAAGGTTAGAGTAAAGATTAGGGTTAGGTTTAGGGTGAGGAGTTTGGGTTATGGTTAGGATTAGGGCCAGGGGAAGGGTCCGGGGTAATTGCCCAGGAAGAAAAGAGGGACACGCTTTTGTTCTTGGTCAAATCGATTTTCCTAGGTGATGCTGTGGAGCTAGAAAGGAACAAAAAAAAAAAGCAATTATGACGTCTGGCGTACTTCCGGGACGTCTTATTTTTCTTCCACTCTGAAATTTCCTATTGTTTGGCGTTATCACTGTCGTTAATTGTTATATAGCTACCCTCTTTCGCATTATAAACTTAAAGTCCATAGAACATTCATACGCATTAAGATCACACTCGAAAAGCTATGCTGGTGTATAGTTTGAACACAGCAAAATGAAATAACGAATATCCCGCAGATTTACCAAAATTATGCGTCATGTGGGTCGATTCATTTTCTTTTCTTTTTTTTTTTCATTTGTCTTCTTGTCGATGTGGGTGGGGGGGGGGGGGTATAGATTCAGGATATACTTTTCCTTTTCCCCTTTCGGCCCGGTGCGATTATTCCTGGTGCTGACATTCTTTCTGCTCGTCTTCCGATTATACTGTTGTAAATAAATGCACATGGAGCCCCGGCTGTATCGCAAAAAAAAAAAAAAAAAGAAGTCTATCTAAAGTTGACCTGCAAGTACATGTACTTAAGTAAAATCTGAATCAATTAGCCATGGTACGGGTTTGCGGTTTCAATCCCCTCGAAGCCCGATATTTGCCTTTCAGCAAGACACTTTATCCACAAAAGGCCAGGGCTCCACACTAAAATGATTGATTTTTATTTTTTGGTGGCCCGAAAAGAAAAACAAACAAGCAAAACTATCGTTCCTACTAAACATAGAAAAATAAATATCAAGTATTACTGAAGTGATACAGGTACCCACGTCTAAAATAAGGAGAAAATTTAATCATCTTATACCGTTATTCTGAGTTCTAAGATTTCGCAAATAGGCTTATAATAGATTATTATAAAAGTTGATGCCTATCAAATTGGTCAAAATTTACGTTTGAAATGAGAAAGTGGGAGCATTTGCAGACATTAAACATCCGACATTTGTTTTAGCATCGTAAAGAGCCAAAAAATTACCGTTATTTATTTCTGGTGGAAATTCAAGCAATCATTCAACATTTACAAGTATTTTAACACCTTCCGGAGCCGAATGTTACCGTTAATCATTTTCAAATGTAAAACCAAGCAACCGGCATTCATTCTATCATCTTACGGACCTGAATATCATCCTTATTCATTTCCGAACGTGAAAGCAAACATCCGCTCTTTATTTTATCATCTAACTGAGCCGATTGATACCGTTTATAATTTCCAAATGTACAAGCAACAATCTGTTACTTATTTTAGCATCGTACAGAGCAGAATATTACCGTTATTCATCTCCAAATTCAAAAGCAAACACCCGACATTTACTTTATGATCGAAGGAGCCGAATGTTACTTCTGTCCACTTCCGAAAGTGAAATGAATCATCTGACATATTTCAGCATCGTACGGAGCCGAATGTTATACTGTTTTTCACATTCAAACGTCATCCGACATTAAATTTGCCATCAAACGCAACTGAATGTTATTGTTATTCATTTCGAAATGTTAAATTTATAGCAAATGTCTGATATTTATTTTAGCATCTTAATTATGGAGCAGATTGTTACTACTTGTCACTTCCGAACGTCGAAAGCAATCATCTGACATTTATTTTGGCATCTTCCGAAGCCGAACGTTATTGAGCACTATTTACTTTCGAACGTAAAAGCGAACATTCGGCATTTCATCGTCGTACGGAGCTGAATGTCATTGTTATTCATTTCCGAACGTCAAGGGATCATTCGACATATATTTTAGTATCTTCCGGAGCTGAATGTTATTGCCATTTACTTTTGAACGTAAAAGCGAACATCCAGCAATTATTTCATCATCGTACTGAGTTGAATACTATTGTTATTCATTTCCGAACGCCAAAGCAAACATTCAACATTTACTTTAGCATCTTCCGGAGCTGATTGTTATTGCTATTTACTTTCGAACATAAAAGTAAACATCAGACATTTATTTATCATCGGACGGAGTTGAATACTATTGTTATTCATTTCCGAACGTCAAAGCAAACATTAACTTTCACCATCAAACGCAGTTAAATGTTACTGTTGTTCATTTCGAAATTTAAAAGCAAACATCCGACAGTTATTTACCATCGTATGGAGCAAAATATTACTGTTATTCACTTCCGAACGTAAAAACAATCATCTGACATTTATTTCAGCATCTTCTGGAGCCGAATGTTATTGCTATTCACTTTCGAAAGTAAAAGCAAACATCCAACATTTATCTTGTCGTTGTACGAAGTTTATTATTATTGTTATTCATTTCCGAACGCCAAAGGGATAATTCGATATTTACTTTAGCATCTTCCAGAGCTAAATATTATTTTTATTTACTTTCGAACGTAAAAGTAAACTTCCGGCATTTATTTTATCATCGTATACGGAGTTGAAATTCGTTATCATTTATATCCGACCGTCAAAGCAAACATTCGACATTTATTTCAGCATCTTCCGGAGCCTATTTTATCCCTATTCATTTCCGAACGCAAAATCAAATATCTGACATTAATTTCAGCACCGTACGGAGCTCAATCTTACCATTATTTATTTCCAAAAGTATGAGCAAACATCCGACATTTATTTTTGTATAATACGGAGTCGAATATTGCCGTTATTCATTTCCAAAATTAAGAGCAAACATCTGACATTCATTCTAGCAGCTTACGGAGCCGATAGTTACCGCTGTTCATTTTCAAAACTGAAGGCAAACATCCGGCTTTTTTGGTGGCCCGGCGTGCGTTTTTGGTGACGCCGATCGCAAATAAACCATTCGCGAAATCGTGATTCGATTCGCGAAAAGACTCCGCTAAATCGCTACACTCGGCAGGGGCTACGTCGTCCTTTCACCAGGTCTCGTTTCAAAACCAAAATCTCGTGTGAGTTCTTGCGTTACCTATCGTTAATTTTAACGAAACATCGTTAATTTGCGTGAGGGATCGTTACTCATCGTTACTCATCGTTACTCATCGTTACTACAAACGTTAATTTTCCCGATCGTTACTTTGCGTTACTAACGATCCAGGTGAAACCGCTTGCGTTAATGAAACGTTAATGTTGATTAACGCAAAGTTTCTTTTGGTATATACTGTAACTCAAGCATGAAATGCATTATTCAAAAGATGAGTTTTTAACCTGGTCTTTAAAGCTGAGAAATGGATGAATGAGATGTATTATATCTATACTTTCAGGTCTTAAGTTTGTGTTATTTTCCATCTGAGAAGATGGCTGGACAGCTCACATTCAGCTGCACTAGCTGGTCTTCCATGGGGTCCAGTTGGATGTGAGGCAGACCACTTTACTGGGTTATTCACCCGCCTCCTTACGATAAATGAATGAAGCAGGACCTTTTATGTGCACGAATTGTGACTCTCACACACCGGACTTCTACTATGCAGCATTATATGTCCTATCCGAGCGACAGAGTGTTTTTGCCTCTACTAGAGGGGACAATATGATTACACACCACAGCTTTGCTCAGCTCGACTGGGGAATCAAACCCAGGTCATATGGATTGGGAGGGAGACACCCAACCGACTGAGCCAAATCACTGCCCCTTTGAGTTTGGAAAATTTGCACATGATGCAGATCAGAAAGTCAATGTTCTGTGCTTTCTGTCATGGCAGGTCATGTCGTAGCATTCTATGATGCGTCGGGGGCTACTCTCCTCTACACATCATAGCATTTTTGCAGAGATGCCAAGCTTCTCAACTGGCTGGGAAACTGCAGTTTAGAGAAGCTACCAGAGGGTTGAGCTTTTTCATTTTTTAATTAGAAATTGTGCAAATTGGCACACATGATACAATTTTATTTGCCTAATTCTCATGAATTTGTTGTGGAAGATGGTCCTGCAGGACATCATTCTAAGCATTTTTTTTTTTCTTCTGCCCAAATTTTCATCAAGGGTGAATGAGTCTATAGTGTTAAAGATGGACATGATTTAAGAGACCTATCACTTTGGATTATTTCTAAAATTTGGAAAGGAAAATAGCTGTAAGATACATACCATAGTACATGTATAAAGTAGGATACATGTAGGCCAACAAAAAGAATAATGAAAAAGTATACCTATCTTAGTTCAGCATAATTTATAGGGCGAACTTCTCTTCCAACATTTCTTATTGATATGTACCTTCCATGCTTTTTTTTTTCTTTTTCTGGGCGGTGTGAGAAAAATGAGCGTGAGATGAGTTGCTGGAGAGTGAGACTCGAGACTTGGTTCTGCTTTTGTCTCTGGGCAGTGAACCAGTCTACGAGTGTACATTAGACTGTCGTCCTGCCACCATTTGAGCTAATGGCCAGTTTTCGGTAAATGTGACACAGAACCAGGAAGTGTCATACCATGATCAGCCATTCTAGAGCATGTCAAAGCCCGCCTATAAAATAGGCTGATAACAGACCAGCCCACTTCCCACATTTTTCTGTGTATTCTGTTGTTTTGGAGATGACAAGCGAGTTTGAGGAGATAAGCAGCCACTGTTATAATAGTCTCAGTGCAGTACATTTACAGATATTAAAGCTGTTTCATCTCTTCAATCTGCCCACATTTGTGCAACATTAGGGGTGTGGGAGTTTGGTGGGTAGGTATAAACACATAGGTGCTGATCTCAGCAAAATGCTGGCTCATTTTGTAAGTGTCAAGTGTAACCCCATATACCATACTAAGAATTTATCACAACTTTCCGTTTTTGTGTTATTATGGAACATTTATGTCCATTTAAAAGTCTTTGCTTTCGACCAAGTACAAAATATAGCACTGTACACTGTACCTGTGTACACATACACACAACCAAGAAAACCATTCTGCATGCTGGAAATGCTATGCTTGATAAAGGTCAACACAAATAGTAATAATGATGATTTTAGTACTATAGGGTACTTATAATGTGCCAATTCCACGTTACTAATGTGCTCAAGGCTACTCTGTCAGGTATAGCCTGAATTTATATGACCTATTTGATGTTTTGATATGGGGGGGGGGGGTAGAAAAGGAAGAAACACATCTTTACTTACATGGAGTTTTTTTTTTTAATTGATTGTTACCCCTTGATGATAAATGATGATCAAGATGATTATCAGTAAAGAGGAAAACTAGAAACAAGCTTCAAGCCCTTTTCCCATTCGTTTAGATTGAGAAAGGAGAGTGAGAGAAAAAGAAAATGATACTGAATAATTATTTTTAGCTATGTCACTTCACCGGGAGACAACTGAATCCTGCAAATTTCCCAAATTACCCACTGTCTTGATATTCTATCAGTTGTGTAAACTGGCAAAATTGAAACATACAAAAAAGCCTCAAGACTCCAAACTTTTGTTTGAGCTCTCAGAATACCTTTGACTTTGACCTTTGACCAATAGTTGTAATTGTGTAGTTTTGTATTCGTGTCTTCAGTTAAAACAAGCAATGACAACATGTCCAAATTGCTGAGGTGTCTTGCTAGTAAGAATTAGTATTACCCAGAACTTCCAATACCTCCATAAATGTCCAGATGGTATCTCCTTTTATTGTGTTGTAAAGATAATGTTTTTTTCATTGTCAATTTCCCCGTAGTTCGCCCAGGGGCACAAAGGAACGTGTGTACAAATGAGTACGAATATTCTCATGTGGTTCGATGTGGTGAAGTCACAATTTTCCTTGATTAATCCATGTTAGCACGAGTGCGTGGTAGCCTGTACATTGCCCACAACAAAGTTTTACCCTGCACAGGAAAACTTGTGCAGTCTGATTTGAGCGGAGACTTGCACAGCGCGATACTGTGGTATCACCGAGAGGATAGGCCATTACAAAGAAGCTAGGGTTACAGCGATTTCCTCTGCTCTTGGTATTTCCTGGTTAAACCACGCACTGGTGGGGTCCTGTATCGATAGCAGATCAAGCACATTTAAAAAAGGAAGGGAATGTGGGCATAAGTACATGTACAAGAGAGCTCAGAGTAACGACATAAAACCTAAGGGTGAGTAGATTTGTCTTTAATTGATATCACAGGGATATGGAGTGACATTCATCACTGGAGGATAAAAGTCATTTTGTGCTTACATCCGAAGTTCCGCCTGCTGTACACAGCCTCGCGCTTTGCCCGCTCGGGAGCGGAAGGGTACTGCCGACATTGAGAAACAGATGCAGCGACGGTGAACGTACTGCGGGGAAACTGGAAGGCAGGAATCCCATTTCATTTTGTGATGTTTGTGTAGACAATGCCTGACATCTTGTTGAGGTTGAGGCTTCACCTGCAGTATACAGAATTTGAATTACAATGTACTTTTACCTAGATACTACTCTGAGATATTAACTTTCAGATACACTATAGCTCAAGCTTCTTCTCAGTTCCTTATGATATTTTATAAGTCCATTACCCACAAAGTTCTGGAGCTGCCTTGGATGGTGACCTATGGGTTCAAAGTTGACGGTGTTTCAAGTAACTCTGTGGAATAACTTTCTTTCATACCAAGCTCAGACATATTCACATTCTTGCCTATTGCTGTGTGTTTGTGGCATAAATTACACATTGCTCTCTGATTGCAAAAAACAAAAAACAAAAACAAAAACCACCAACCAACAAAACAACACAACTTGGAATGTATCATTCGCCAATGGTTGTTTCAAGTAGATGATTTTTCTATTGTTTGTCTTTGTCATCTGAACATAATAGCCCAGACTGAAAAGCAAGACGTTTTCGCGTATTGGACCTGATGGCCTTTTTTTGCGGCATGAAATTTTTGTGAATTGTCGCTGGCATTCAGTGCATATTGTGTAGACAAGAACTTTCGCGTACATTTTAATTTTACAAATCTTGGCTTGCGCAAAAAAAAAATAAAATGCATGTGAGTATTCCTCAATTTAGAGTAGTTTCCTGGGATAAACAGACTGTAAAATACAATATTTTCGCAGCATGAAATTTTCATGAATTGGAGCTGATGGCCTTTTTCGCGGCATGAAATTTTTGTGAGTTGCCTCTAACATTCAATGCGTATAGTGTAGACAAGAACTTTCATGTGCATTTTAATTTCGCGAATCTTGGCTCGTGAAATTGAAATGCACCCGAACATTCCTCGTTTTACAGTATGCATGTAGGGATATATGTGTTCATATTCATATCATGTAGATGTAATAGGCCACTTTGTCCCGTTGTGCACCTGATCTAAAATCTTGGTCTTGTAAGTGTGTTAACAAACTGCCCTTCTTTCACTGGGGAAGGCAGAAATTACATATTTCACATCCATTAACAAAATGTTGCTCAAGGAGAGGAAGAATAAAAAAATCTCCCCTCCCTTTCCACATAAGACTTATTTTCATGATGTAATAGAATAAAACTATAACTTCTTACCTGCATTTTGCAGAAAACCCCATTCAATTTGGTAAAGCGGTCACAGAGAAATGTGGATCGTTGTAAAGTTTGTCATGGGCCCGTTTCTTCCGAGTTTGGCACTTGGATGCTCATGGAACTGTGAACATGATGTCCACAAAACTTGGAGGGAAGGGATTCCTGACATGCTCTACAAAAGATTTTCATTTCTTTTTGACCACTGAAGCAAACTGGATGGGGTTTTCTGTAAGATGTGGGTAATAAGTTATAGTTTCATACCCTGAAATTGTATTTGGATTGATTCACTATTTTTTGTAAGTTATCGTTGTGGAGGGTCCCGTTGTAATTATTTTTTGGACATACGGTATATGAAGGAGCACCAGTAGGGCAAAGACCTGGACAGAGATTATTTATGTATATCCGTCAAGGACTACTACATGTCTAAGTGTGTGCGTGTGTGTGCACATCTGTCGATATTTTGATGCGCATTTTTTCCTCTCATGGCCTTGCTTAATGTGCACTCTAGCTGAAGTCCTTCCTTTGCCGTATGCATTTCATTTATCCTACAAATGATCCTTATCCCAAAATGTTGTATTTCTGTACATTTTTCTCTCTGTGATTTTTTTTTTTTTTGTATTTTGTATTTTGTATTTTGAATTTTGTTTTGTCCCGGAGTGAGAGAAATAGGTGTTTTTGAGGAAGCCAGTCTGTCACAAGGAAATATTTGATTTCCCGACCTGAGGATCGGATTTAGATGCGCCGTGATGAGCGTGTCGCGAGATGATGAAAAGGGATGCAGCGGCTATTTTCAACCAGAGGCAGTGTTCTCACTACACTGCTCCATCGTGGCTACTGATTTTACATACACTTCATGCCAATCATTTTACGTGACCAGTTTCCAAGTGTCATTAAATTCAGCAGAATCCATCCTGAAATCCATCTATTTTTGCAAAAAAAAAAAAAATACTGTCTGAATGTCACAATTGTTTTGATAGGTTTGATTATTTTTACCATTGAACATTCTTGCTAGGAAAATAGCAATGAATCATCATATTTTTAAATTATTATAGCAAGGTTAATTTCTTAACTATGCATTTATTTTGTTGAGTAATTAGCCAATAGTAAATGATACATGTCTTATGGATTTGATATTCATCTGATATAATAGTCAATCATTTGAATTATTTAGAAAAGTGCAGCAAGATAGCTTTAAGGAGCTCTTGCAGCACATTATATTGATATTTTACATTTAGTTTCTGCACTCAATTATGATTTAATATTATCATGATTATAATACTTTGCTATTGATTCATACGTTTTTGGTCATATGATTGGGGTCAACAAGTAATCATCATCATCATTATCATTTAGCAGAGACTCCAACTCTCCCACTTTCGACGGGAGATCTCCCACCGACAGCCAATTTTTACAAAATCATTTCTCCCGCTTGAGATTTAATTTCTCCCCTTTGAAATGATTTCTTTAAGTGTCATCGTATCTGTTAAAAAATAAGCCTTAGATAGCATGAGATAACATCTAGAAAAATTCTAGAACCCTCTGGATATCGCTGGACCCCGGCCACAAGGAACTTATCGCGCTTCGCGCACATCAAGTTGGAGTCTCCCGTTTGCTAGGGGTTTCAGGCGGGAGAATCTCCAGATCAGAAGGTGCTTGGGGTTGGAGTCTCTGCATTAGCACCATTATCATTTAATAGAGCCAATCATGAGAAGATTTTTCAACCCATTTTCAACCAGATATTGTGCTAGATTACAGTTGCATATAGCAGCCTGTTTACAGAAGTGACAACTCCTTTTACCATCAGCTGGTTAGAATTGCATATTTTTGGTACTTGTGATATAACTGCCTTTATGACTCTCTTTCAATTGGGAATTGTTTTAGGACAGGACCAGATTGGAGTTTGTAGTGGTATCATGCTAGATTCTTGAGTTGGCTCCTTTGGTAAGCCTGTGACACTCGGCCATATTAGATGTAAAGAATGTTTCTGACACTTCAAGCCAAGCTTGTTTGAAGTAAACCCATAGCTTGTGGAAACATAATGTGTCATGTGTTGACTCTATCAGAACTCAGAATTTTGGCTTTATTGGGTTAAATCAAGGAGGTTTTATACATGGAGTTCCAACTGGTTGTAATTATTCAAACAGTTGTCAGATTTCTATTGATGTACAAAAGAATTCCACAGATGCACTTGTGCCTTTGATGATAGATGTTCCAAGCCGCCGTCTTGCTGAGCAATCTAAAGATTTATTTTTAACGTTATCATAATGTTGGCCATATTTTGCTTATATCAAATGAAATGAAATTTCACTTAATGATAAAGCATGTAAAACAAAAGTCAATTCCGTCCAGAAATTTGCACAAAAGTGTAAATCAGAGCTGTATCATGTGAAAATGTTTAAAACTGTACCATCCTGGAAAGCTGGTTTTATCACTTTTCAGCTTAATTTCCCCAATTAAAAGTAACATGGAATAATCTTCAAGTATAATTCTTTATTGCTACCTGTAGATATATCAGATTAGTGCCCGCATATGCCCAGTCGAGTAATTTTCAGCTTTATTTCAGCATTTTTTGCTCAATTACTGTTCGCGCATCCTCGTGTCTGTACCACCTACCTTTTAGGGGTAGCGAAAAGTAATTACCATCACAAAGACATGCAATGAGACACGAGTCAATTGTCTTCGTATCGGCACGGCAGATCCTGTTTGGCACATGCTTCAAATATTTTTGAGCAGCGGCTTTGAACTTAGATCAAAGGGAATAACTCTGTTGTTACTCCATCTCTACCTCCTTGGTTAAATGTTAAAAAGCTAAACTCCACTCCCATGTTTTATTTTGCAGATAAACAATGAAACAAACAGAATAGGGAAACTCTTCTGTAAAATCTGATGGAAATTTAGACAAATTTGAAAGTGGAAGTTTCACACATATATATTCACAAAATAGTCTTGTATTGTTGACAATTAATGCTTATGGAATGAGGCAATAATACTTAATTGCTAGACTTTTTTACACTTACAGTATGTTACAATTTTTTGTTGGTTTGTAGGTCATTAAATGGCAGTAACTCTCCCTTTTAAAGTCCTTATCATCTAAAGTGCATTCTGTTTTTGTTGTTGGTGCTGTAATACCATAGAAGTAGGCCTACACTGGACATGTTGTAAACTATATCATTGATCCTTGGAGTGATGTACAGTTTTTCTCCCCTCCCACAAACCTTCACTCCATGCTGCTTGTAGCAAGCAGTATCAGAGGAGTATTTGCCAACTCAGAGTGATACACAGTGGGGATATTCCTTGAATAATTTTTCATTTTCTTATCAAAACTACTTGACAGTAGCTGTCGATGAAAAGTTTAATTTCAATAGTCTTTTCTCCTATACACAATTTACCATAGCTCTGACTCTATTGTTCAGATAGTTGTTGCTGGTAGAATGAGTCTGCAATCATTTCTGTTTGAATCTACAAGTATTTTGATTTGAATCCATGTAGTTATGATTACAATAGATGAGTTGGTACTTTTGGAAAAATGTTGATGGATACAAGTCCACATCTGAGATATCCATTTCTCTTGGGGTGCAGGTACACTGTAGAAGGTAAAAAGCTCCTGAAGTGGTACTGGCATCACTGATTATGTGGAAGAAGTGCTGAGGAGTGAGTTTGAATACAGTATGCAATAAAACTAGACATTTGTCCCCGTGTGAACGCAGTCAGTGCTATGATGTCAAGCACACGAATAACTCAACCTTATTTGCTGCATGAGAGATACAGCCTTCTGGATTGGCTGCCTTCACATTGCACACAGTAGCTCGATATCTTTACTCCCGTCATCACCAACTCTGGAGTGAGAATAAGTGTGAGAGCGGAGCTATGCAACCGTTGGGTGTTTCTGTGTGAACGCAGCCCAAAGTGCCTTCTGTAAATGGGTGGAGGGAAGAGCAGGGACGGAACAGGAACTAGAGTCTCTGCGATTGCAGGTGTTTGAACTGCCAGACTGCAGTTCACATGTTTGTCGGCGAGAGTTCACGAAACTAAATATGGGACGTAGGATTCCCAGGATGCCGAGAAATGAGCTCCAGTTTTCTGTGAGGAAAAGTACATTTTCGATATCTGCAAAATTATCAACAGGAGGATCAGAAATATCTGCTTTTAGGTTAACAAGGAGTTCAGTGAGAGCAGCAATGAACTCTTTTCTGTAAACTTCCGGCTGTTTATCTTATAGACCCAGTTTTAATATTGATATTTCCAAAAAAAAAAACACAAAAAGAAATAAAGAATCTTGGTGTCAACCTTGACCGTTTCAGTTTCAAAGGCACAGTCAATGTCACACCGGGGATGGCTGATTTTTTTTTCCATTCACTTTATTTCCTAGTATGATGAATCGGCATGAAGTGCAGATATTGTCATTTGTTTTATTTTCCCATAATTTGAAGGCAATGTTCTGGCATTGTTTGTGTTGATTTTACACTCAAATTTTTAAGACATTTAAAAGTCAAACTTATCGATGTATTCTTAAACTTGACAGTGGATGAAATCTTTGACCATTTTGGTAAACTCTTTGTGCTATTCCTGGTTACAAATTATCTGCATCCAAATAAAACAGATGAACCCCCCCCCCCCCAAAAAAAAAAAAAAAAAAAAAGCATTCACATAAAATGTGAGAAGTGCTCTGCTTTCAGAAGCTTCCATTCCGTGATGACGTAATTTGTCTGTTGATAACGCTTTCGATGTGTGTGATCGTGATCTCAGTAGGTAGTGGTGTGGGAAGCACCACATGCAGAAGCATACTGGTAACAAAATATTCATAGTGATAAGTTTGATCCAGTCATATCAATATTATCTGTTTGCGTGCGTGCGTGTGTTTCTTTTTCTTGTTTTAAGCATCTTTATGACACTCGTGTCATCCCATCTCCAAGATTTCCAGAAAGTGGTATCATCCGATGTCGAGGAAACGAGAACTCCCTTGGAATGAGGCAGATGTTTAGTCATTGTTGACATTATTCATCATCCTGGAATGTCAGCAATGTGTTCCCACTCACTGATATGACTCAGGTTAACTGACCTGTCTTTACTCAAAGTTTCAAAGTCTTTATACAATATAGAAAATAGGTTAAATATAATATGCAATGTGACTGGGATAGATTGCGTCACGTGATCGTGTGAACATCTTGGTATATTTAATGGGTTAGTCAAATACCGGTTAGTGATTGGCTAAACACTGTCACATAATGGAGGCACATTGGTTATGTTCGCCCATGGGCAGAACATTTTTGTAATGTTCTCCCATGGGAAAACATTTTCACGTAACAAATGACAAACGATACCAAATGATTGAACGATCATATTTTTCACGCAATTGATAGGATAACCCATAACAGATGATGGTATTTTACTAACCCATATAATATAACAGATGATGACTTTTGTTGTCGGGAACATGTACCAAACGTTCCACCCTCAGGGTTTGAAATGCTATTTCGGGAGGCTATAATCCCTCAATAGCATTTCAAACCCTTCGGGTGGAACATTTGGTATGTACCCTTCGGGTGGAACATTTGGTATGTTCCCTCCCCCGCCAGTCATCATCTATATAATAGTGCACTTCAGATCGAGGGGTCCATCTAGGATTTATAACAATTAGTGCATGTTCTATTGATGCACCAGTACTGGACTATACAGTAGGCATACTTGTATTTCCCTCAAAAAAAAAGATTACAATCAGATTTCAGCAGTGATAACTTTTAATATGATTAAATTGTCTGAATGCTATTTCAGGGTCTAGGAATATAACATCTGATCTATATTTTGCAGAAAGTGCTTAAGTGGTCACAGAGAAATATGGATCATTGTAAAGCATGTCATTAGTCTGTTTCCTCAAAGTTACGCACTTAGATGCTCTTGGAACTGCATGTTAAAGGGACTGTACAGTACTGGTTGAGGTAAGGGATTCATGTTTTGAACATTTCAAAGTGAGATAATGAGAAACCTCTTATGAAATTTGAAAGAGCATGTGATTTTAAGAAGGATTCAACATTTATTTGATGAAAATTGGTTTTGAAATGGCTGAGATATCCAAAAAAGTGATAATAATAAAAGGCTACAGGCCCCAACTTTAATAGGATCTCTTTGTATCACCTTGTTTTTGGATGTCTCAGCCATTTCAAAACCGATTTTCATCAAATAAACTTTTGTTACCCTTTAGAATTGCATGCTCTTTGACATCTCATAGAGTGGTTTCTGAATATCTCGCAAAACGTTAAAAGCTATAAAATCCTCACCTCGACCAGAACTGTACACACCCTTTAATGTGGGAACACAATAGACAGAAGGTGGAGGGAAGAGATTCCTGACATTCTCTACAAAGATCCTCTTTTCTCTTTGACCACTGAAGCAAATCGGATGGGGTTTTCTGTATGACGTGGATTAATAAGTTGAAATTTCATAGCCGAACATTGTATTTGGATTGATTCACTGTCATTGCCAAGGGTCCTGTTGTAATTTTTTTTTTTTTTTTTGGGGGGGGGGGGGGGGAGGGGGTGGGGCCATACGGTAGAACTAAAAAAAAATCTGATCCTAAATTATCCCTTGGGCAAGTCTATTATACTTTGGCCTGGGGCCTCGCGGAAACAAAACAGCACTCAGGATAATAGTATTTGTCATCCTATGATCCAATATACACCTGGGGTGGTATTCTGAAATCCTTCCTAGGAAGAAATTTCTTCCAAAGTCAGGATTTTTTCCTAGGTAGTATTCTGAAAATCTTCCTAAGTTTCTTCTTAAGTCTGTTCCTAAGTTTTTTCCTAAACTTAGGAAGAAACTTAGGAAGGGGGCGGGAGTATACATGCAAATTTCTGACTTGGGAAGAAGTGGGTATTCTAGAATGCACTTAGGAAAGAAATTTAGGAAGATATTTAGGAAAGCTCCACCCGTAGACATTGTGATAGGTGGCTTGTCAATCACTACGCGCAACATGTACTTTGATGCGCGAAATGGGCGTGAGAAAGGGGACATGCTGCACACACGTGTATTTGACCCTACGTCATAGTAATATGCGATTGTCATTGGTTGGTTCCTTATGATACGGCATTCCGTATTGGCTTAAGAAAGGCAGGGGTCGCACTTAACTTTTTTTTTAAACTAGCCAGGTGGACTACTTAGAATCAATTTTGACACTGAAAGAAAATTTTGGCTAGCCAGACGAACTAGTACAGACTGTAACTTCAGAATTTTTCGATTTTTAGCTAGTCCGACGTGATTTCGGGTGGCCAATGGCCAGCGGACCATCGCTAATTTCGAACCCTGAAAGGACGTGGGCGGGGATAAGGATGGCTTAAGATGCATTAGGAATGGCTTAAGTTGCATTAAGAAGTGCCTAGGAAGAAATTTCAGAATACCAATTCTGTCTTTCCTAGGCACTTCCTAAGTTTCTGACTTAGGAAGAAACTTAGGAAGAAATTTAGGAAGATTTTCAGAATACCACCCCTGTAGTGTATGATACACATAGATCAGGCATCAAAATTGTATATTACCTTGTACCTACTCAAACATCTCTTGCTAGGCATTCACATTATTTCATAGTGTTTATTAGAAGATGTTGAATGTATAACCTGTTTTGTGGATAAAATGTGGCAATGAAAAACTTTCCCCCAGAACCCACACTTCAGCCATGCAGTAAAGGATTTCTTTTTTTTTTTTTTTTAGCAGGTAAATTTGAGTAGCTGATAAAACTCTCGAATGATTTGATACATGCATTCAATTCAACTTTTACCCCCAGCTGATAATGTATGTGCTGTCATTGTCCACACTTATAACCAGCTTTCACATTGGCAGTGGTGATAGTGTCAGGAGTCATCCCGTAAGACTGACACAAGTCATACAGCCCACAAGTTTAATATTAAAAAGATATCCACGAGTCATACAGCTCATGAGTTTGACACTAGGCAAATAACGCCCCTGATTTTGACACTAGGTAAAAAAAGCCTACAAGTTCGACATTACAACACAGAGCTTAAAGGCTTTATAATTCGCAGAAGAAACAAAAACCTAGTATTATTGCTTTAAAATAGTTCTAAAATATGAGTTAGGGATAGAAACAACTACTATAAAAATTTGAATCTGTAAAATCAATGTTAAGACCAAGTATTGTTGAATACACAAAATGTGAAAAATAGTTACAACTAAAAATGTTTCCAGGCTAAACCGTATTCAGTTAAGTTTTATTGAGAAAAATACTGATATCTCCTTGTATTTTAGGCTTTATTGCGGAAATTTCATCATATGGTAGGATGTTTTGTGGTACAGCAGACCTACGCATATGCATCAAGTGTGATATCTGGAACATTTTTTAAATCACTGAGCACTCCCAAAGGTAAACAGGACCTTTAATTGTATATATGTCGTTCTTGTGGGCCTCCTTTGCTTAGTTTTGAACTCATGGGCCATGTGATGAAGATGCGGGCTGTATAACTTGTGGGCTGTATTACTCATGGGCACTATGACTCCTAGGCTGTATCATTCGTGAGTGTCAGTCTCATAAAGTGCAACCATGATGTCATAACCTCAAAAGTTTCCTATCTCAAATCTTAAAGGACAAGTTCACCTTCATAGACATGTGGGTTGAGTGAATGCAGCAATATTAGTAGAGCACATCACTGAGAGTTTGAGGAAAATTGGACAGTCCGTTCAAAAGTTATGAATTTTTGAAGTTTCTGCTCCGTGGTAAGACTACTGTAGCTGGTGATGTCACATGAGTACAACGATATAAAGAAAGTATGAAGAAAATTCAACATATTTTCACTTTTCTCGCATAACAAAAGAACACTCGACTTCTCTCTGTCAGTAACGAGTCGAAGAAATGTGCACTTTATTAAAAAAACAAAGTTTTGTGAAATTCTCTTTTTATTTTCCTTATACTGTTGTACGCATGTGACATCATACACTGTAGTAGTCTCCTCATTCAGCAGTGATTGCGCAGATGCTTTAAAAATTCATAACTTCTGAACGGATTGTCGGATTTTCCCCAAACTTTCACTGATGTGTTCTACTAATATTGTTGCATACACTCAGTCCATATGTATATGAAGGTGGACTTGTCCTTTAACTTTTTGACATGAAACAAATAAGAATATAATGCATCCCATGCATGAAATGATTATGATCTTGTGACATAAATTCTTGATGTCTGTCAACTCTAAATACTAAAAAATAAAATCAGTGTGAAATATACCATATTAAAAGGAAAGAAAGACCAATAATTATATTAATGAGAGTAGTTGCCAGAAATGAATTGAAAAATACTTCCTGTGTGCAGTGAGGGTTACAGGTCAATCCTTTTAATAGTAATATCACATGACTGAGACCACAATCAAGTATAGCAGAACTTATGATAATTTCTATGTTTATGGGCACATTTGTGTGTGTGTGCATGTTTCTGATACTGTTTTTTTTATGTTTCTTGTTTTGTTTTGTTTCTTGTCAACTGAGAAGCCTCCATAGAGACCTTGTGCTGTGCAAAAGTTCCCACACTATACTTTACCACTCCCAAAATACTAAAGTAATCCAGGCTGCTATTGAAAAAAAAAAGAAAGAAAACAAAATATATGTAATATATTAAGACAGCAACCGGAAACTGCTCCTACTTAGCTTTTTGAGTCCACTTTAGACTGTTGTTGTTTATTTTCCCCTGTAACTTTAGACTGTGGAGAAATATTCTGTGAAGAGCAGTGCTACTATCCTCAGCTCTCACATCACATACAATTTTCCATGTACACAGTCCCTATTTTTCCTCTTCCTCTCAGCTTCAACATGGAGCAATTTGACACATGGATGAAACATGTGTGAAGACTCAAAGGTGGTTCTAACATGGCCCGAATTCTCACTGTTGCATACAATGTACTTGTATATATGTAAAACTGTAAGGCCTGAATTCACGAAGGTAGTACAATCTATGACCATGGTTTAAACCATGGACAAAGACAGTAGTTTTGTTTGGGGCACCAAATCAAGATGTCGCATGGCCGATTTCGTCGACGAAATGACTGATTTCGTAACGAAATAGGCCATGCGACACTTGGTGCCCCATACAAAACTACGGTCTTTGTCCATGGTTTAAACCATGGACAAAGATTGTACCACCTTCGTGAATCTGGGCCAAACAGTGGTGGCGCTTTGTGTATTTTTCATAATAATGTGTTGACAACACTGTGCTGGTGCACACCATGAGCTGTATTTGGTCATACATTGTACATGAAAAACACCGAGCAGCTACATGTAGTACCTCTCATCTCTAAACTACCACACACTGTAGTTTTGTTGATATTCTCTGCAATAGTTACAAGTGTATGATGCAGGGAACTACATAATGTACATGTAACTGTAAACTCTAAAAATGTATTTCTGTAGTGAAGTTTCAATGTTCTAGTCACGATATAAAAGGAAAAAAAATAGATGTGATTACTGCATCTACACCCATGCTGTGCACATGCCTGCTGCACAGTAACTCTGCATTTAACAGGAAGTGCACGTGTAAATACCAAAAATAACATCCACGTGTTGTGTGTGGGTGCATAAGATCACCTCATTCTTTTGCACATATACACTGTAGCATGCAGCCTGTGTATGGACCTGACTCCTAGGAACAAACTTATGTTTTTATATGCGATCCTTGGGAGAATTTTGGTGCCTGTTTCGCATCTGAATATTTCATTTAAAGTGACATGAACTGGGTAAGTCATATTTTTTTTCCCCTGCTAGAGCTCTCTTTAAAACTTTTTTGTATGAATATGTTATGATTGTTTCAAAGGCAAAATGTGTGAATTGCAAACAAATTACATGTAATTTTAATTATTTCTAAATCCTTTCATGCAATTCACTTCACTGACCTGGGGTCAGGGTGCCCGGGGGTCATGCTCCGATCTTTATGTAGGCCTGCTCTTCTCAGACATATGAAGTGCTTCAATGCTAGCTGAGTGAGGGCTTTTTCACACTTTTAGAGTTGCTTAATTACACGTGTACAAACCTAATTACAAACTTGTTTGTAATTATGTTTCAAATCACCATTCACACACAGGAAGAAGCTTCGCGGATTCTGCAGTTTTGAATATCAGAGCGAGGAGGGGAGGTGTGGCTTCTTTCCAAGTTCCCGTCAATCACTCTTGTAGTTTGTGTAGGAGCGCGGATTTTCTCCGGAAGTGGTTGAAGGGTCACATTAAGCTCCACCCCCCAAAACTTGATTGGGGGTCCATCACATTCACACGCTAGTTTCGTTGCTTAATTCTGGCGAAACGTGATTGAAAAACACCTCCTATAATTGCTGACCGTGATTTGAAACTGGATAATTGTAATTAAATTTCAAATCACCCTCCGGGATTCCAGTTTCCATTCATAACGGCAAATTTGCTTAATCACAAACCTAATTTGAGTTTGCTGAATTACAAAATTGATTCAAATGAAGCAATCTTGGTATGTGTGAATGCCCGATGAGTTTCTGTGGCCATACATGTGTGAATGGTGGCAAATATTGAGTGTTGCAGCACTATTCAAATCCCTATATAATAGGCCTACTTGCGTGTGAATGGGCCTACATAGAGAGACAGAGAGAGATACATGTAGAAACAGACAGACGAAATGATAAGAGGTTTTAAAAACACTGATGCCTGGATGGCTGTGAACCATGTCAATGTTTGGTACCCTATACAACCACTTCAGAAGCTGATGCCTGGGATTGCTGAGTGAAGTGGTGCTGTAGGATTTTTCAGAAGGGTGAAAAGTCCATGAAGTGTCCTATTACATTTTAAAACTTCAAACTGTGTACGTGTAGTGTGGGAAAATGCAATGAAGAAAAACACGGCCATCTTAGCATTCCTCTCCAACTCGTTTAAATACAAAGGGGGAAGACATACATGCTGTGTCTGATATGCCATATATAATGATAGATGTGAAAACTTGCTGGAATCGAAATGTTGATGGGTCTGACAAATTTGCCACTGAATACTGTATACGCTGTTATTTTCGCGTACAGATATTTTTGCGAATGACGAGGTTGTAGACATTTTTGCGAGATGTTGTTTTCGTGAATCAACGCCGATGCTTACGTTAATGCTCTATTAACAAAGGGCATGGAGACAATTTCGCGTGTTGTTAAATTCGAGATCCAACTGATTCGTGAAGTTCGGAAAAATTAAACCCTGCGCGAAAATAACAGCTTATACAGTATCAGTCAAGAGGTGAGATGCTTGCGTTCCTCCAGGCAGTCAGAAAGACATCAGAGAGTTTTTTAAATAGTTGGTGAAAATTAAGCTATGGTCACAAATGTTCGTACGAATGATGTATTCATAGGAATCTCCCTGTTCATACAAATTCAGGAGTTCACAGAAGTTTGTATTTAATGCCGTTTAATTCAAAAGAACAACTTACGACCTTGAGAAGTGAAGTGATTTTCGGTTACACAATGGCCTTTATAGAGTTTGCTTGTTTCTTTCATGAGAATGCCATGGGTTCTCATTATGTCATGCTTATGGACATCTTACAATTTTTTGTTCTTGCAAGATAGTCGTATGTGCAGCTCACAGTATTCTCATGTCATTCGTAAGAAGATCTTATGAATTTTTTAATATTTTATCCGATTGCAAAAAAATGCTGTGTACTGTAGACACTTTATATGACTGTTGAAAGTAGCATATTTTCTTTGACTGGAGATGCTTCCTCGTAGAACACCATGAACAGAATGAGGATTAGAACTACTCAACTTCCCTTAAAGGGATCGTATAGTTTTGGTTGAGACCTAATTTCAGGTTTCTAACATTTTTTTGTGAGATAATTAGAAACTTCTTTTGAAATATGAAAGAGCATGTAATTCTATGAGGAATTCAACGTTTATTTGATGAAAATTGGTTTTGAAATGGCCGAGATATATCCAAAAAAGAGCAATTCTAATAAAGTGTGGGACCCACACTTTATTATGATTGCTTTGTTTTACTTTGTTTTTGTTTTTTTTAGGATGTTTCAGTCATTCCAAACCCGATTTTCATCAAATAAACTTTGAATTCCTCTTAAAATGGTATGCCCTGTACTATATCATAAGTGTTTTCTTGGTATCTCGCAAAAAGTTAAAAGCCCAATTCTCATCTCCACCAATACTGTACCAGCCCTTTAAGTCTCCCTAAAGCCAACAATTGCACAAATTGTATATTTACTCCTTATGAGCAGCTTGCGAGTATATTATGAATGCTGTACGAATCTCCATTCTTAAAGGGAAGATAAACCCCAAGAACAATGTAGATTGAGTGAAAGCAGCAACATTAGTAGAACACATCAATGAAAGTTTGAGGAAAATCGGACAATCGATGCAAAAGTTATGAATTTTTAAAGTTTTGATGTTGGAACCGCTGGATGGGGAGACTACTAGAGGATATGACGTATGAGTGGACAACAATACAAAGAAAATATAAAGGAAATTCAACAAAAATTCACTTTTCTAGAATTATGAAAGAGCAGTGGACCAACCGCTTTCAGAAAGCAGGGGGTATAATTGCTACCCTAACATATGTCAATATCAAGTTGATGGAATTTGTAATTTTCATGAAAAATTGATTTTTGTAGTATTTTCTTTATATTTCCTTGGTATTGTTGTCCACTCATACGTCATAACCTCCAGTAGTCTCCTCATCCAGCGGTTCCAACATCAAAACTTTAAAAATTCATAACTTTTGCATCGATTGTCCGATTTTCTTCAAACTTTCACTGATGTGCTCTAATAATGTTGCTGCTTTCACTCAATCCACATTGTTCTTGGGGTTTATCTTCCCTTTAAGGCTTTCTTATGAATGCTGTAAGAGCCCTCTGTGAGCGACTTCGGGCGTTTTCGTGATCATCTTTAAAAGAATTTGAGGCCTCTAGAATTGTCTCACGACCCTACTGAATGTACAAAAATCAGGCATGGTTCTTACATTGTTCCTACGCCATTCGTATGGCCGCCTTACGAAAAGGGGGTTTTATACGATGTGGAAAAAATCTTGGACAAGACCATCGACCAGGCTGTGAACTTACGAATGGGGTCTACAAATGCTGTTTTCATACAGACTTCTTTAGAAGATATCATGAAATGGTCTAAATATCATCTTGCGGAGTTCGTAGCAATTAGTAAAGGCACTTGTGACCGAGCCTTATTCTTTATAGCAGTGTTCTCTCTCTCTCTCTCTCCCTCTCTCTTCCTCTCTCTCTATTTCTCTTTGTTTTTTATTTACTTATTGCAGGGTGCATTTATCTAAAAATTTTCTGAGGCAGAATCACGATCCTAAATACATTTGAGGCATTTTCAGGTGAGAGATAAATGCAACTGTGTTTTCAAATGCATTTAGAAACGCCAATTTGAAATCCCATTCAAAGGGTGATTCAAACGCGTTTGAGACCGAGATCGCCTTTCTGCGAATAGATAAATGAGATACCATTTTGAAATGCACTTGTAATATCTCTGAGGTGCCAAGGTCAACTTCCCGTAAACTGTACATTTGTACATGCTGTCAGTTACCAAAATGTGCACACCTCAGTTGGCCTAGAGCTACTCCCTGGGTCAAATGGCGCAAAGCAGCTCCTCAGTGACAACACTCAAATCACGATTATTATGATGGTTAGATAAACTCTGCACCTGAGAATCGCATTTTAAACCACACTCGTAAACGGCAATCAAAACATGTTTTGAAATGTGATTCTCTCTCATTATAAATTTTGAAACCATTCTTATTCCTCATCCCAATCACTATAAATTTTGAAACTCTGTACTCAGGATTTAACCAATTTATAGCTGTTCAAAAAGTCTGAAAATCATGCAGAATTCTCCTTTACCCCTTTAGCAACTAAAGATTCTGTACATAATGACCTATTGTTCCCTAGAAGGTACAGTAATATTACTCTCATTACAGCCACTTTCTATGTAAAATAGGCCACCATGTTTATTTTTGTCTATTATAAGCAGACCCTAAACTTGAAAGCCTCTTTTCTTTAATCAAACACTTTTCTAAAGGGTGTACTTTCTTTCCATTAAAAAGTAATAAGAAAGTTCATTCGTATTAACTTATGATGCATTGTTTTAAAGCTTTTAGAGTCTGCTCTGATTTCAGAATTTGCCCTTTATAACTAAAATCCATGTCTGGCAACTTTTTTAGTGGTTATGCTATACAGGGTCACATGCAAACTTCCATCACAAGCACAAAATCTTTTTTTTTTATAAAGGCTAGGCATCTGAAGGTTTAGCATGGGATGGACAATATAAGTTTAGATCAAACCTTGTACTGATAACAAGATTTTAGTCAGCACTGTTACAGAACATGACCCATCAAAACCTTCAGTAAAAGTAAAATATTCACTTCTCATAGACTTTGTTTTCATAAATTGCATATTTTGATGGAGCATGTAAACATACATGATCTGAAAACTAGACTATTCAATTTCTTGGAATGGGGTTATCACATGCACGTACCAGGCACCTCTTTCTGAAGTTTGTGGTTAGGATTCCCAAATCCAAAATCATACGGAGGAAATTAAAAAGATCCTGTTCACATATTAAACCTTTGGAAGACTTTATGATGATGTAATGTTTCCGACTTTCTATTCCTTTTAATATAAGCCTAGACCATGTGCATGGTTGTGATCTGGGCGGCTAGTGGTATGCATACTGGATGGTAGAAAACCACTTTCATGCTCACAAGAGAGCACATGCGGGGAAGCGCATTTGATAGGCATTTTCAAAAGAAATCTGCATCATTCTTAAAGGGGATGGCTAGTAAGTGATCAGTGGGAATCAGTGGGAATGCTGGGAGATGATTGTTCCAATCCTTGTGGGATTCATTTAAGAGTACATTATATATCTATTAATCTATTTTTGTGATATGTGCTATATAAATATGGTTTATTATTATTATTATTATTGTTGTGTGAAAATATTTTGCTTCAGAATGGTCTCATATTCAAGTAATGTGAAGTTTAATGTTTTCAGGTTAGCATGCCTGTATACAGTGACTGGGCTATCGTTAACGGCCCGTTAATGATCGCCCCATCACTGTACAGGCATGCTATCCTGGAAAACATTAAACTGCACATTAATTGAATATGAGACTATTCTGAAGCAAATAATTTTCACACAATACAAAAAATACTCTTAAATGAATGCCACAAGGATTGGAACAATCATCCCCAGCATTCCCACTGATCAGTTACTAGCCATCCCCTTTAAATACATGGTGCTGCTTTTGCTGAGATGATAAAGAATAGAGCAAGAATAATGAGGAGAATTTTGGTATCCAGTTGCATTTCATGTTACCATATTACATATGTATCTTAAAATGACAGAGCTCATTAATTTATATTATCCATTATACAGTGTATATCCTCAATCGCCTGAAAGGGCTGTGAATAGAGCCTGGAGCATTCAGGCATTTGCATGCTTGGTTATTCCCCTGTTCCCATCTTCATTGTCCTGGCTGGCTGCATTTTGTCTTTTGTCTTTTTTTTTTGTACTCATTACTTCCTGTTTGACATTTTAAGGCAGTTTGTTGGGAAATGAATATAAATAGGATGAGGAACAAGACAGTGTTTTTGTTTGTCTGTTTGTTTGTTTGTTTGTTTGTTTTTGGCTGTGAAGAAGTCACAGCGTGGAATGTTGTGGAATGGCTTTTGTCTCTTTTAGAGTTTGGTTGTAGGTGCATTCTTCTGTATAAATGACCTAATTTTAGTGAATAAAAATGATAGCAAATGATATCACTTCTGGTTTATAAAAATGCAAATTAAAGCCTACATGTTTTTCCAAGTTTGCATTGAAAAAAAAAAAAAACACCTTTTCATATACTGGAAGAAAGGAAAACTCTTATTATATATAGTAAGGATCAGTGAGAAGATTTTAATGAAGGACTGATCTTTTCACAGGGGTTGTGTGTTTGTGTGTGTGTGTGTTAACCAAAAATGAAAAAAAAAAATGAAATGCAAGTGTTCCATGTTCATGTTGGTAGCCTTCTAAGGGTTTATGGGCTTCACTTTACGTTTTGACCAGTCCTCATTGATGACATGTCTGTTGGGCATCAAGTTTATTCCAAGATTTCAGAAAATTCCCTTGCTGTAGCTGAACTTGTATCTGTTTGAAATGCATTACCACCAAGACTTAAACATACTTGACCAGTAATAGGTATTTAAGTCGATCAGTTTTGTTCAATAGTCATTAATTTTTCTTATGTTTTTTTTTTTTTTTGAAAATACAACCTGTATTTTACAATGGATTGTGGAGTTTGAAATACAGAGAATTTCTTAATTGAAGAGTCACAGTACGTAGCTAGCCAGGGCCCCATTTCATAAAAAGTTTATATGAGAGCAACTTTTGCTGGAATGGCAATTGCCATAGTAATGACAAGAATCCAGCTTCCTGATTGGCTGTTGCTATTGGAAGTTGCCATTCCAGCAAGAGTTGCCATCCTAACATCTTTTATGAAATGGGGTCCAGATCTCCTCAACAGTAATTGCTTGCATATCAAGTTTGCCTTTGGAAGCCATACAGGTGTTTCTGTGTGTACTCAGATTGCGAGTAGAAACAGTAGTCAGACTTCTGGGCTGGATGTTTTTGTGTCGCGGAAAGACAGCCAACAGCCTGCGTCTTTGGGGCTGGTGCATGGATGACCATCCTAGATCGCAGACCCCACCATCTGGCATGGCTGCATGATATGGCAAGAGCCTATTAAAAAGCAAACGCGATGGGCTGACCGCCCAGTCAGTGTAGCCAGTGCCCGCCATCAGGATGCAATGACTACATAATGTAGCTCAAAACTTGCTGTTTCATTCATTCGCCCTGCCGCAACCTCCTCCCCCCCCCCCCCCACCACCCCCTCCGAATAACAGGAAACAGCAAGGAGACAGTACAAGGAAGCAGAATGGAATTGTTGGGCATTAATTAATTCACTGCTTCCCTGTGTCAGAGAGGAGAGATAGAGAAATTCAGAGGATGGTAGACTTTGAATGAAATCCAGCGGGAACGGCCAACCGCGTCTCTGCCGGGTTTTTTTTTTTGGAGGGCTGGAGTCGGGAGTTGTTTGTTTACAGTGCATGGCAGGCGGAAAAGAGCGTGAATCCAATTGACTACGCCTTGCAGCAGCCAGGAAAATAAATAAGACAGGCAACAGGGCTGAGACGCTTGTCGATTTCAGATTTCGACGAGACGTGAAAGTATGGTGCCTCCCGACAAAATGAGGAAGATATTGTTTCAAGATTTTGCTGCATGCAATAGTAGTGAAGTGGAAGAAGAGGGGAATAGACAGAAAGAAAAAAAACAGAAGAAAGAAGGAGAGGAGAATTGGTGCAGACGGTGATGATTTGGAAGCAGAAGAAAGCAGGCAGAAGGAAAAAATATTATAAGGAGTTTCCTTGACTTCCAGACTACACTGTCAAGTTCGGTCTCATCTTAAGAGTATATTCCAGTGATTAAATTTTGCTTGTTTATGATTAGAATATTTGATAAACTCCATTGCTGAGTAATACACTGCCATGCCAGAATTAGGAGAAGTCATTTGTTGAGTCTTCAACTTGTAATCAGAATGATGGTCTATTTTTCAGAAAAAGAGAGTTTTAGAATATTTACCAGTTTCCTTTGCAAGATTTCTTTTTGACATCTTTGTCTCTTTCTTTCTTGTTTTCCTATTTTATCTCTGCAGGTTGTGATGCCCAAATCAGCGACTGGCTGAAGAGCTTGAAGTAAAGAGTTGGAATGACATAAGAAAAGGATCTGGACCCATCTGTGCATTTTCTTTGAGTTTTTCTTGCTTTCCATCTCCACTCCCCTCCCCCTCTCTCTCTCTCACACACATTCCCTAACATCAAGTCCAGACCCCCATTGCACAGTGGCAGACTGTCAGTGCTAAATTGTCATCCTGTACTAAGACACCCAGTGAGAGGAAGATGCGGTTTCTACGGCAACAGTAGTGGTGCCGGGATAGCATCACTCTGAGAGCTGCATCATTATGCTCGCTGCGGACACTGAAGTGCGCAGGACCCAGTACTGGAATTTGAGTGTAAGTACTGCATGCAAAAAGGAAGGAAAATTGAGGTCATCCTTCTTCTTACTGTACATGCTTGTATGATTACAAAAAAGTAAGCCATGGATATAGATTTGTTCTTTCGAGAGGAAAATTTTTTGTAGTGGATAAGACTCGACTTTTACTCAAAGGTCCAGGCGTTTGAATCCTATCATGTGCATATATCCCTGGATGAGATGTTTTATACACCATGTCATTCTCAACCCAGATACATGTATATATATACAAAGTGGGTAACTGACAATGTTAGGGTAAGTATTATGATAATAATGGCAGAAGCCTATGTAGAGTAGTAGCAACACTGAAGGGGCTACCCTCAAATTCCTATACACAGAAATGTCAGATGTACACAAGAAAGTGATCTGACTCAAGTAGTGACAACTGCATTGCAAATTTTAATGGATTCATGGGTAAAGGATTTTTTTTTTTTTGTGTAAGTTATGTCGGGGGCAGCTCACGTCTGCAGAAGCCAAATGAATTGTTCTCTTGGCAAAGGTTTGCTTCTGTAAAAGACACCAAGTTTTTTGTGTGCCCCATAGCTCCATTCTGTGTGTTTTAGCGATTCCAGACCCAAATGAATTCTCTTTGTCACAATAAGGTTTGGAATCTAAACTACTAGATTTGTTCCATCTACAGTATGTAATGCGTATCTAAACCTTGAAGTGTCTGGAAGCAACTGTCAAGCTATAGTCTATTTTAGCAGGCACCACGAAGCCTGCCCATGTCTGAAAGATCATATTCTACAAGTGAAGCCACTGGATGGTGCTCCCATGCTCTCTCTGACAGTTTTTTTCGACAGGCGAGCTGCAGAGAAGAGTCTGATGTTATAGACTACTGTCAGCTGACATCTGGTCAATTATTTATACACAAAAATAAAGCATTGATTGGTTTTCCATTGTATCAGGCAGAAAACACAAGGTGACATGTTGCTCAATGATTTCACAGTAAACAGGACATTCATGATAAATATTACAGAACCATGTGCACAGTTGCACTTGAATAGTGTGTCATGGTTATATTCTTAGACACATTGTTGTTGTTTTGTTTTTTTCCTTCAAAGAGAATCTGTCAAGCAGGTTGCTGCAAACTTGTGCAATCTGTTGATTGATGTAAATTCCAGCTTATGTTGAAACGTTTGGCTTTCACCATCCAAGGATACAGGCACAAACTTAAATGAGAGGGTGCGTTCGAGCACTCTAAAGCGAACTGAACCAAAGCGTACCGTACCGAACTGTGCCAGATTTGTCAGTGGCAGAAATGGTTCCAGGGCAAATTCAGTGTACACCAGGTAGTTTGGTCTTGTAGTAGCTCATTGCACTGGATCTCTTTTCTACTGAGATTGTGGTCGCACAGTAGTACAGTCTGCCACTTGATGACACTGTATTGTGTAAGATCGAACTATTGAACTTTGGTTGAACAGCATGTATAGTTCAATGGATCACACACATGTTAGAATTCTGAGCAAAAAAAAAAAAATGGTCTGCTGCCCTCTATCTTCAAACTTTGGCAGTGCAGTTGTCGATACAAAGCTTACAAAAACTTGCAGCTGCTATTGAGAGTGGGAGCCCTCCTATAAACACAACACTATTGGCTTGTTCAGTACTTAACTCACAGCCAAAGTCTAGAAAATGAAAATACTATAAAATCAGAATTTCTTTATACATGCATAATATGTTATCAATTTTGAAATTTTTACTCTTAGGGTTCAACTGAGATGTTCAGCGAAAATTTAGGGAGCCAGAGGTCTAGCATTTATAATTATAAAATCAAGAGTCTCTGCATTTCAGTAGAAAGAGTTAAACATGTTCTGTGCATGTGTCATGTTTTTCTGTTGTTTCTGTCATATTCTGTCATTTTTTTTCCTCTATAGCTCAGTGCTCAGAGGGCATCCGCTATGACATACCAATTGGTATTTCTCGTAAATGAGTGATACCTAATGCATGTGTGTACGTATGCTTATACACAATACTTGTATGTACACATTATGTGCAGTACACTGTATGCATGTACAAAGTACCTATGTATGTATCATAATGATTATCAACTGTTTGATATCTTGCACGAAAGTTGCCATTTGATCATTTTTAATGGAGGCTGTTACTCAGTGTTATCATTGCAGTTGATGTAAATATTTGTTTTCTAAATTCTACACATTTGTAGGTGTGACATGACCAGTTCTGTCCAGTGTACTGAGGGGCTAATGATGTGTGAGGAATAAAACGCAAAATCTTGCTTTCTATTGGTTATCACCCAGATATGAATTATCATTATCTGTGATAATCCAGTGAATAGAGCAGATTTTAATGGCCATGGATTGTCAGTTGTGAGGTCTCTGGATTAAGTCTTAGAAGGCTAGCCAGCGGCAGTTATACCCCTATGCTACAGTCACACACGGCTGGGTCAGAAAATGGATTTGATCCGGGTGAAAATGAGTCGGATTATTCCCAGAATGGAGGGTAATTTATGCTACAGTGACACATGGCCGGATTTCGAACCGGGTCCATAAGAAATTAAAACCGTATTGACCCGTATCGAACCGTATAAAAATCTGCTTTGAATCCTTAACTGGATCCTTTTCGACCCCTATCGACCTGTGTCAACCCGCTTCGACCTGTACTGACCCGGATGTAACCCTTGTCATCATCCGTTGCATGAAGGCAATGCAGTATACGGCAAGGGTCCATACGGTTTTACGCTGCAGGTTGCAGGGGATTGATGCGAGTCAATGCGGTTCGAACCAGGTCCATTCAGATATCAATACGGAAATTATTTGAAATCTGTGAGAAAATTTTGAACATGACCAAAAATTTTTCACCGCCGTATTGTAGCCCCCGGAATCCATCAGGAATTGACACGGATTACGATTCTGGTCAATGCGGGTCTCTTCTGCTCGAAGTGGGTCGATATGATTTTAATTCCTTGTGGACCCGGTTCAAAATCCAGCCTTGTGTGACTGTAGCATTTAATAGGCAGAGCACTTTATCCTCATTGCCAACCAATTGTACAAATCTGGAGATCTTTGGTGGGGACATAAAGCTGAAGTAGTTTGGTCTTGAAACATTTGAGTGATTTTTCACAAGTCTTCACAATCAAATACACATGTTTTGTGTCCCAAGACTTGTCAGCGTCTTATATCAGAGAGTGGCTGGTATAGGTGGTATGAACAGCACCGCTTTTTGCTGTATAGACCACTCTGATAATGTGATCAGATATATTTGCACATATTTTGCCAGGTCCAAATCGCGCATTGTCGGAAGCGGTGTCTTGTCTGAGCAACCGTTTGTCAGCTGCTGATGCTAAACTGTGTGATGATGTCTGAAATCCCATCAAATTATTAATGTAAAATGTGCAGACTCCTTGCATATCTTGAGCACAGCACAAACTCTGAATCAAGATGCATTTGTAGACATGATTCAGTGCTACAGATTTTACCGGTTCAATTGTTGAATGGTGAAATGATTTTCCCCAGAACGTCCACATGTTCAATCCTTTCCTCTTCTGCTTTGTGCTACAAGTAGTATAGCCCTACATTATACCTCATGCAACATGTTCTGATACTCTCAATGCCGTCAAAGATGTGATCATTATCCATCCTTTTATTTTCTGTGTTAGACAAAGTTTGTTGTAATATTCAAACTCTTAGAGGGACAGGTATGTTTTCTGATTTTTGTTTTCTTTTTCATAATTGGTCCATATTTGATGACTAATCCTATTGAGAGGTTTGTTTGTTTTTTTAATTTGCTTGTTTCTTTGGTGTTTTTGTTGTTTCCTTTTTTTTATTGCCAATATGATTTTAGATTTAGTGTTTGGTATCAAACAATCATTCTGGGAAATAGGTTTCAGGTGTGAATCAGCCACTTTTCAAAGTGCCTGCATTTGTAGCGTCAGCCTGAGTGATGAGCTATAAAAAAATAATGAACGCATGTGAGATATACAGATGAAGTAGTTTTAGGCTGATGGGAATCAATGACATCTCGGAGAGCGATGTGCCTGGGTTAACCCAATTTCCCGTTTCGTATAGCACTTCCCTGTCAAGAATTAGATCCGATGAGAAGTGTGGTCATTGACTGTGAGATTGTGCCGTTGTGTAAGCTTGTGTTTTTTCCCCAAACAGGTTCGCCTGGAAGTGAACATGTGACTCGAGCGAGGACATCTATGAATGCAGTCTATTTTATGCGAGAAATTTTCAGAGAGAAGATGTCATTTTAAATACATTGACCTAAAAAAAGGGGGGGGGGGGTGAGCAGGATGTGAAAAAAAAAAGCAAAATGACAAGCATTTGAAGGAGTGATACATGCTCATTTTAAGCAATTTGAAAAGTAATCCACTATAAATCTTGGAACGTGAACGAACATTAACATATTAAGATGTTTAAGAATCATTGCCGTTATCAATATACAGGAAGTTCTTGAATGGAATGGGGGAAGAAATAACCAGACAAGAGATGTGCCTGGCATGTCAGGAACAGTCATCCATTTGCCCCATCAGGGGTTCATTTGTGGCAAAAAGCAAAACTTTTGGCAAGAAACCAGAAGGACCCCCTGGAGGGCATTACGGCTCTAATTTTGAAACGTCCGACAAGTTTATGTACTACTTTTGTCCATGGAGCATCCAGATTTATCATTTGTCATGATAATGATTATATAGTTTAAAATATATTTTTTACTTGTTGCATTTCACAGTTGTCAGCTTTCAAAATTTGAACGGTATGTCTGCAGTTTGAAATTGTGATCAGCTATAATCTTGACCAAGATGTATCAACATTCGAAACAAGTCAGGCTCTTATAACTCTTTATGTGCCGCAGTGGAAATTCCCTGTGTACCACATTATTCTGAGAAACCAGCATAGTCATGCTTTGGGAACACATTCTGTTTTTCAAATCTATGTAACTTTTATAGACTTCAGTTAAGCTGGAAATATTGTGAGCCATGTTGTAAAGAAAATGCCCAGCTTTGCTTTGTTGTAAACTGTATGACAAGTCTATGACTGATTTTCTTTCAAATGACCAGTAGCTACATTACTGTAAAGGCATAAATTTTGCAAACAAACCAGTGACAGAAACATAGAATTTATATGCAAATCCAATAGGAAACACCACTTGATCACCCCATAAAATGCAAGTTATTGTATGTGGGAGAGCAACAGATCATTTTACTGTGGCATTTGGCAATTTATAGATCGATTTGCGCGGATTTGTGCATTTGAGCAGAATATGCGAAGTTGGCACGCCGTCAACTGAGTCGGGCATGCGAACATGGCAAATAAAGAGTTAAATAGATGTGTTAACAGTAAAACTGACATTGGTTATGGTAGATTGTTCATTCATTGTCAGAGTCTATCTTGTATTAGACCCCTTTTCTAAAAGCAAAATAGTTATTTTAAAAAATGTTGTACATGAAAACATTACAGGGTTCGAAATTGGCGATGGTCCGTTGGCCATTGGCCACCCGAAATCACGTCGGACTAGCTAAAAATCGTAAAATTCTGAAGTTACTAGTCCGTCTGGCTAGCCAAAATATTGCTTCAGTGTCAAAATTGATTCTAAGTAGTCCGCCTGGCTAGTTAAAAAAAAAAAAGTTAAGTGCGACCCCTGCATTATATGTATTTATTCCCTTTTCGCCTCTAATGAATCATTGAGTTATTAGTGAAAGAGCCAAGGAATAAATTGAAGCATTTGATTCTGTGCTACAATATGAAAAGTATAAAAGAGACACTTGTACCAGTTGTAACAAGTTGTGAATCTAACTCTTTGCTTTTACCCTGTAGGATGGCTTTTGCCTAGTCCAACTCTTCGTCAGAAATTATGCACATGGGAGTAGGTTAAACGAAGTTGGATGTGTCATCAACGAAGAACCAGAAGGGTCTTATCACATTTGTTAAAATATCGCTTTTAACCCATTGAGGACGGACTGATTTTGCTGCATCACACATATCCCATAGACCCCTGCCCAAGTACATACAATTGTATGTGTATACTCGGGATTCGTCCTCAACGGTTAACTGATTTGAATACTGGCATTTGAATTACCTATGACTGCATCTATTTCCATGGAAGGGTGAGAGAAAAGTAATAATTACAACTTTGTTGCTTTTTTGAATTTCTTGAATTGTACACACCATGGTCCCTGGAAAGATACTAAGTCTATTCAAACCCTCTGTTACGTGTGGGTAGCTCCCCCCTTTAAGTATCTGAAATCTATACAAAAGTTGCAAATGTAACGTTTGAGTCAGGACTCATTAGAAATCTACTGTAATTTGAAAACTTGTCCCAGTGAAAAAACAAATACATGTACAAACAAACGAACAAAAATCATGAATGCAAGGATACTGGCTAGCCTCCCATTCCTAGATTTTTGTCTGGTTTTTGCAAATGCAACATGGCTGTCTAAACACTGGGCTGCTTGAGTCGTGTCCTGGGGCGCAAGACTAGAGACAGCACCCCCTTTTGTCGGATATCTGAGCAGCTGTGTGCTGCCTTGGCAGTCCCACAAGTGTGCGCTTGCGCCCCTCTGCCTTCGGGTGGAAGTAAGAAGCCCCTGCTTCCGCCGCCATAAATAAATCCAGGGGACCCGAAAATACCCGCCCGACGGAACGCGTCGGGCTTCATATTGCTCCGTGGCGGAAACGGTTATTGTCCGTTTTCCGCAGCAGCCGAGGATGAGTTCAATTTCCTGTTTGTTTGTCCCGACGGAGTGTCAAGAAATTTTGATCGTTTGCTCGCTCTCTCTCTCTCCATCTATCTTTGACCCTCTATCCAGACACATCTCCGCCTATCTCTAAAAAACTTTCTGCAACCTGGTGCTTGTCTGCGCGCACTCTGTCGTGCCAGCAGTCGTCAGATGGCGACAGAAATTACGGATCGCGGGGCTGTCAGATTTGCGTGCGCGGCTCGCCGATGATGGGTCTGTTGCTACTGCTCTCGCAGCCTGCGACGTAGAGTTGGCCACTTATTTGCCTTCGTTGTTGGCACACGGGGGTTGGAAAGAAGTTTGTGCACCAGCAAGTTTATTTTTTTCCCCTCAGTGATCTAGCGTTGTATATTCTGTCCAGTGGGATATCAGTTGCAATGGAGATCCATAACAAGCTATGTAGTCTTCAGTTAGGTAAGCCCTTTCTCATGTTTCGTGTTTAAATGCTCTTCCGTATTTGTGGAGGATTAGATGACATCAAAGGATTTTCTTGAGGTGCTTTTGACTGTCATTTTGGTTATTTTTCATTAATACTGCTCATTTCTATTGATACCTGTCATAGTGTTGAATGTTTTCAAAGTTTTTTTTTTGGTTTGAAACTGTGTTTTTCAGGTGTGTTTGTTGAGACTTTTTTCTCTTTTTTTTTTTTGTGTGTGTGTTTTGAGTGTGTGTGTGGTGGTGTGATCATAGTTTTTTTTTGGTTGTGACAAGGTTTGAAAATTGATAGCTGGCCTCTCGTGGTGTCAAGGATCTTTAGATTTAAAGATCCTTTAAAAGATAATTTAAGTATACTTTAAAAAATCATTAAAGAATCATTACATGCAAACTCATTGTTAGGTAAGAAAAACAAATTATTGTGCTTTGTGTCAAGTCATTATTATTTATATTGATACTGAGAGTTTCAAATCTCCATATATCATAAATATTGTCATTTTGTTTTAAGATTGTGGCACTTACGAAAACACATCAGGCTCTTCTCAAATTATTTGTGCCATGCATTCAGTGCAAAGTGTCTTGCTGTGTGTTATTACTGTGTTGTTATCAAAGTATAAAACTTCTGCCCCCTCCCCTACCACAATGTCTACACTTCTGTGTTATTGCTGGTGATTTTTTTTTTTCCTTTGGAATATTGCCATGCATAATCCACTCAAAAAGTGTTTTTGTTGTAACAGAACAGGCATTGGTCTCAGGAAAAGATATTCTTTCAGGTAAAAGAAAAAAAAAGGGGGAAGAAAAGAAGAGAGAAAAAAAATGTTTTCACAATTCTCTCCAGACTACAAACCGTGTATTTCATAAGAGAGAGAGAGAGAGAGAGAGAGAGAAAAAAAAATGTTTTCATAATTCTCTCCAGACTATTTCATGTATAAAGAGAGAGAAAAAAATATTATCATAATGCTATTCAGACTTTTTGATATCCTGTTAAATGTTTCTTGGTAAATTCTTAGATTGACACTGTCTGGTTGGAAATGATACTTGAATGCATTGTCAAATTCTCCTGAAATTCCTTGGAAAAACTGCCACGAATCCTCTTTTCAGACGCTAGCAGATTTCAGTTAGTTTATAGGCTCCGTGCAAGAAATAAGAATTGCTGTAATCTCAGCTTTATTGCATGCAACATGACTGGCAGTAGTTCTTTCTTGTTCCTGAGACCAAGGACTATGTATCTTTGTTCATTTATTGCCATATGATTTATTGCCAATACATATGATATGCAAGGCTCGACACTAACGGTGGCCCGGAGGCCCGGGGCCACCAAAAGTGAAAGTCAGGCCACCAAATTTTAAAAAGGGCCACCAAATTTTTTTGAGAGGTATGTCCATAAATTCGTAACTCTTTGCGCCGGAACCTTCAAAAGGACATAAAAGTAACTTTGTCTTTTGTGTTTTTGAGAAATAGTTCTTCAAGCTTCTTAATCATTTGCATGTACTCTGATGTCATTTATTTATGTTTAGATGTTGCAACCCATGTGCCTGTCAATGAATATTTATACTTAGTCTTCACCATTTAGCAATTAAATTTGTTTAAAGGATGAATGAAAAGGACTGAATGAGTGCCTGAGAGTGAGTGTTGCGAGTTTGTTGAGGTTTCTTTATGAGTAGATATGTCCAGCTTCCATTCTTACTATGATAAAACTTAAATATTTGACTCCTTAAAAAAAAAAGGACTTTAAAAGTTTTTTTTTTTTTTTTTTTTTCGGGCCACCAAATTTTTCTCTCGGGCCACCAAAAAAAAAAAGTTAATGTGGAGCCCTGTGATATGGTTTGACTTAACTTTATACAATTTCAGTGCAAATATTATGTTCATTCTAAGATAAAAAGTGAAATGCACATTTGTATGGTAGCCTTAAACACTTAAAAAAAGAGACCCCAACAAAGCAATCCCCCCCCCCCAAAAAAAAAGGGAGATCTTAAAATTGACAATGTACAAATATTAGAGTGTGTGAAGGTTGTATTCCTGTGAGAGCATGGCTTACAATTCAGTAGACCTCATAAATTGATGAATTTTCATTGATAAAACACACAATGTAATAAACAAACAAACTTGTGGTAAGCCTCATCCAAGTAGGCATCCCATTCATTAAAAGAAATCTGTAACACATCATTTGTATTTGTACATGCCACACACAGTTATGGGTTATATCTTTATGGTCCAACTTATCTTTTTAAAACTAAGATTTGCAATTTTATAACAAAATGTATGATTCTGGTTACCCCCTTATCCCACTTTAAAAAAAAAAAAAGGAAAAATACATTTGAGGGTACTGTTCAGTATGGAAAAATAATCTGATCAGTATCTTAGGATTTTTGTGATATAAATAATCCTGAAAATCAAAACTCAATTGCGTGGTCAGTCATGGGAATTTCCTTGAGTAGGCTCATACTCATGCAAAGTACTTCAAACCACACCCTCCTGAAACCTATTCAGGCTTATCATAAATGGAAATTCCATTTTGATTGCAAAATCTCAAAGAAAAGGGACTTTAAAAAGCCACCATAGATTGTTAATTATTAAAGCAGTACTCTATTCAAGAGCGACAACCTGTCTTTATGAGAACCGTCAGTAATGCATGAATGAGGCCGCTCTTCCAAATTTTTCCCACATCTTTGTTTTGTCTTTACAGTCATGATCAAAAATTGTGCCCACAGGGGTGTCTCTCTTTGCAATATTTGAGAAGAGGGACTACCAGCACAGCAGGTGTGTGCTTGACCCCATTCATGTTCCCAATCCATTTCATCCTGGTAGAGTCAAGGACCCCTTTCAGATTGGTTTGAACAACTGGCGTTTGAACTGGTTTAGAAATACATTTTTATTTAAAATAAAAATGAGTAGTTTTTCTTTTTATTAAGTGTAAAAGCACATCTTTGTTGTGTGTCTCCCCAGACACACTTCTTAAATCAGGTTGTGATGTGAGGCATTTTTCATTTGAGTGTAGTTCAGTTCTGGGCTTGCATTTACACACATTGACTGTGTATTTCCTTTTTTTATTCACTCTTTCATGTGAAGTGTATTGAGAGTTCCATGCTTGTGTGCCAGGCTATGTTGTGACGTGCCTTTGAATGGAAAGTCGCTTCCGCGAGGAGAAACATTTGTCTGCGTCGGCACTCTGTAACTCTTTGTATACAGAATACAACGCTAGTAAACTCATGCAGTATTGCCATTAAGAACGGAGTCTTTTTTTAAGTGTGAAACTCCTTGGTGCTCCAAGGTTGCCATCCCCTTCCCATCACACTCTCTCCGTCACTCCCCATCCTCTTGTTTTGATGTTCTCAGATGAAAGTGGAAGTGTCTCATTGTATGTTGCTGTGCCTGTGTATGTCTGTGTGTGTGTGTGTCTGTCTGTGTGTCTGATGTCTGTGTAGTTTCACCGTTTGTGTTGTGGAACTGCAGAAATATCCCGCAACGCCTTGACCAAAGGCTAAACGAAAGGCGGATGCTTCCCCTCCAGTGGGGATTGCAGCAATTAGGGTAATTGAGATAGACATCACTTGGGCTGGATGCGAGCCACTTTGCCGACACTGCTTGGGGGCAGCAGACTCGCTCACCCGGCTCAGGTTTTCGATGCGCGGCGCAAAGGTGGAATCGGGTGGCGATTCAAGTGTGTACCTAGAATGACTGTGCATTTCACTAGGATCGTCTCTGCCAATAATCACAGATGTTTTACTATGAAGCAAAAGTGCATTTAGATTTCAAGCTGTATTGCACAAATATTTCAACCTTCAGTTTATGGTATATTTGAGTAGACAAATTTACTAGATAAAGGGATGATATAGTTTTTGTTAAGATGGGGCTTCAGGTGTCTGCCTTAAAGACAATGAAAAGCTTCTTATGAAATATGAAAGGGCATACACTTCTATTAAAAGAGGAATTTAAAGTTTGTTTGATGAAAATTGGTTTTAAAATGGCTGAGATAAATCCAAAAACAATGAGGTCCTTTGAAAAAGTGGTACCCACCTTTTATTAGGACCTCTTTGTTTTCTTTATGTTTTTGGATATTACAGCCATTTCTCAACCAAGTTCATTCACTTAAACTTTGAATTCCTCTAGAATTATATGCTCTTTACCATTTCATATTAGTGGTTTCTAGTTATCTCGTAAAAAAGTTAAAATCTGAATTTCCCATCTCAACCAAAACTGTACTACATTACCAGCATGTCATTTCAATGCCCACTCGCCCCATAACACACACACATAACCCACAGCTTTATACTTCAGTACATGCTAGAGAATATACCATCAGCGGTACATTTGAAGTGTGAACGGGGCATTTTGAGAGGGATAGAATCAGCTCAAGATAGCATTAAATTCAATTACTGACCCAGTTAAAGCATATGGGGGGGGGGGGATCAATGAGGTGAGCCAGTGGCAAAATCACCACTTTACCAATAAACTCTGTGTGTTGTGCTTTGGGATATGAGTATCTTGAGATTGCGGATAGAATATGAATTCGTGCTCAAATATGTGGCACGCATGTTTTATTGCAACTCCAAAAAGCGCGCACACACTTCGGAGCATTCATGACTGTGTGACATGTGTACTGGTATATGATTGAAAATCAAGTCATGCATAAATTTATGTTTGTAAGCTACAGATACAGTCCAAGGTTGCCTGGTCACACCTTTTCTGTGGCTATACATTTTTATTTTATGTTCTTATGTTTGTTCAGGTATGTACGTTGTATTATATGCAGGTATGGGTATAATGTGTCTTTACCTGTACTTTGTATATTAAATAAGTACACTGTAGGGTACATACTGGTACACATACAACATGTACAATGCACAAAATGTAACATGAAAGGCATATATAGGCTATCTTTGTACGTATTCATGCACAGTATTGCAAGTATTGTGAAGGTAGGTACTGTACATGTGTGTGTGTGTGTATGCATACACACTTACTCTATCTTTATTTTCTCTCTATATGTTTCAGTATCAAATACATCAGTTGTAACTGTCTATACATATCTCTTTCTCAATGTGAATCAATGGATTCTTTGGTTTGTTTGTATTTTTTTCTTTTAATGGGCAAAATGTGAAGTAAGAATCATAATTTAAAAGCATAGAACTAGATGCATGAGTTAGAAAATATTTGTGTTAATTGTGAGGCAAATACAGGGTAATGTAATGTATGTATGCAGTGATGAAATTTTGGGCAAAATGTTGTACAGGCATAGTAATGTCTCTGTAGAGTATGTCCCCCCAAAAAATTACAATCAGATTTTTGCATTGATAACACCCAATATGATTAAATTGTCAAGATGCTACAATGTACTTCAGAGTCTTAAAATATAACATCTTAGCTCTATTTTGCAGAAAACCCCATTCCATTTGGTTAAGCGGTCACAGAGAAATGTGGATTGTGGTAAAGCATGTCATGAGTCTGATTCTTCCAAGTTTAGCACTTGGATGCTCTTGTAGACAATAGACAGAACTTGGAGGGAAGAGATTCCTGACATGCTCTACAAAATTCCCCATTTCTCTTTGACCACTGAAGCAAGTCGAATGGGGTTTTCTGTAAGATGTGGGCAATGAGTTATAGTTTCGTACCCTGAAGTTGTATTTAGACTGATTATCTATTTTTAAAGTTATCATTGCGGAGGGTCCCGTTGTAATTTTTTTGGGGGACATACGGTATGAATGCAGCCAGGCATGCTGAGCTACAACATAGCATTTGACAGTGTGCTCTCAAATGATTGCATGCTGGTTAATTAAATTGTGTGTTCCTCTATTTCCTGCATGCCAACAGGTCCGCCTATTATGTCTCACACCCCCCTGATAAGTCCACCAGGTCATCATCATCACCAGCTCCATCATCCATCTCACCATCATCACTATCGGCAACCGTTTCCAGCAGCAAGCCAAGAGCAGCACCGTCAGCATCAGCAGCACCAGCAGCACCAGCAGCCGCCCCAGTCCCAGCAGTACCAGCACGCAAGGCAGCTGCACACGCACCTGACGCGCACCATGCCCCAGGATCCCCTCTCCCGGCGCTTCTACCATGGCCGCATCACGCGGGAGGAGGCCGAGGCCCGACTCCGCAGCGCCGGCTGCACCCAGGGCATGTTCCTCCTGCGCGAGTCACTCGGCCGCGAGGGCAACTACGCCCTCTCGCTCTGCTACGAGGACGACGTCTACCACTATTCCATCGAGCGACAGTACGACGGCACGGTGGCCATCAAGGATGGCAAGAATTTCGCGGGCCCCATCGAGCTCGTGGAGAACCACATGCATAATGAGGACGGGCTCCTCTGGCGTCTCGTCATCCCCTGCAACTTGCCTCGTGGCATGACGGCGCGTGCCTTCAACGACATGAATCACGAGCAGATGGAGGGAGCCCTCTTTGAAATTGCCAAGAGAGAAGGCATGAGTGTAAGTAGTCATCCTAAATAAAGATGTATGATAAAGAGGTTCTTTGTTTAGAGTCAGATGTGATCATGAAGTCATGCTTGTTAGGGTTCTTTTTGTGTCATATTCTCATCTAAAAAAAAAAGAAAAATACCTTAATGTGTTTTGTCAGACTTTTTTGACATCAGTGCAGGTGGTATACTTATTTTAGATTTTGACCTGAGATGGATCCTGAAGTGAATAACATTTCTGATAGGAACAATACTAAGGTTGAGTTGTATGTCAGTAAAGGATATTTTTTTTTTTTTTTTTTTTGGGGGGGGAAGGGGGTTTAGTATCATGTTTCATGATCATTGTAGGCCTCACACCATGTGTGAACCAAAATCTTGATTTGCATGGGTTAAAGATTTGAATGAAGAATTGTGTCATAAGTTTTGACTGTAATGTGATGCAGGTGATCTGCACAAACACTTTACACAGCTGGAATTGCAGTCTTTTTCAGGGTCAAGATAACAGAGAGGTAGGGATGTTGGGGTGAGTTAGTGAACGCCAAAGATTTCCATAGAGAGTGCTGTTGAAGCATTCTGAAATGTAATGAGATTAGCTGGCAATAACAGAGTAATCACTCCCAAACAGTTTTAGTGGCGGTTAGTCGTACAAATTCCTCCCAATTAACGCGGCAATTAGCTCATTAGGGAGCATTCGGAAACGTACCGAAAGACAGGAAGTGGTCTCCAGAAAATTAATCCCTACTGCCCTATTAATAGAGTAGGATCATGGTAGTGGGTTGAGAAGACGTGGATTCCAGAACATTTATCCGTCCCCCCAAGTACGAAGCTTGCCCCGGTTATGATCGGTGAAGGTCAGTGCCTTAACTGTCTATAAATATTTATAAAGTGTGGTGAAGTTGACCCATTTTGCCAGTACAGCACGAGACTAGTGACTAGTGTGTGCTGGGATGTGTGAAGATAGTGTTGTCCATTGCTGAAATGGTCTTCAGATGGTTAAAAAGACAGATTAAAGAAAGGTTAGGTACCTAGGGATGACCATTCTTCAAGTGTGGCATATTGCTTTCATTATGGGTTTTATTCTTTCACAACGCTGTGACATAAACCAATATTTAGATTGCTGTTTTGTTGCTTGTCGTATAGCCGGCTCCTAGACGTCAATTATGTACCAGGCTGTTAGTCTCACAAATCTCACAAATACATGTAACACAAAACAACGCAAAAATCTGTGTCATGGGCTACCCGAGAATGAAAGCAGCTGTTAAAGTAGCATTCTGTTGTCCTGTCCTCCTTTCATTGCACATTATTATCATTGAAACAAAAATTAAAAAATGAATGCAAATATACAAATGTACATGTACAAGAATGTAGATATCTACAGTATATCACACTTAAAGCTCAAAATACCCAAGTTTGGATTCATCACAGACTAAATAAAGTTACATCAGTCACATCAACACTACATTTAATTTAGAAGCAACATCAACACATTCAAGTATTGATATCGTGCATCAAAAATCTCGGCAGTATCTCAGCAATGTATCTAACATAATAGACGCTTGAATGTGGACAGGTTGATTTGTATAATTCTAATTCTTAAGTAAGTCTGCAGAATATGCCATCTAAGTTTTGTCTTCATAGATATTTACCTATTTATACACTTGTCTTTGGGAATTGACATTTAAAGGGACATTCCAGACGATTTTCATAATTTCACATCATGTAGTACATAAATCAACAACCCCATACATAGATTTGTGGAATTTATTGTGGGTCTTGAGCAGAGAAACAATACTGTGAAAAACCTTAAGCAAATTACACTGAACAAGGATGATGACATAGGAGGTTCACATATTTCAGAAAGGTAGCAGTGTAATGCCATTATAATACCGCTTGCTTGCGAGTTCACCTGTGTTTAATCTATGCATGCCTTCTTCTTTTGTTCCACTTCCTTGAGCCTCAGCTCATGCATTCTTATGGTGACTCTGCCATGTCATCATCCTCGTTCATTTCGATTTGTTATAGATTTTGACAATATTCTTATTTTTCATCCCAATTATCATAAATTCTGAAACTCTGTCCTCAGTATAACTAATTTATAGTTGTTCAAATGTAAAAATCTGAAAATCATCCGGTGAATTTGTATTAATGTGAATAAGTGAATTTGTATCTATAGCCAAAAACATTTTGAAACTGACACAATTTGTGATTCAAGTAACACATCTAAAGTTCAAATAATTGAGATGAAAAATAACAATGACTGTGGAATATTAAAGTGTATAAAAACATCAAAATCTTTTATCTGGACCATTGTAATTATATGATTTTTAATACTAACATATGCAGAATATTTCATACCAAAGTTGGTCTTTTGCGAATTCACAGTATATATATATACAATGGAACAGACCTATTTTGAAAGTGAGGCAGGTTAAGAAACGATACTAGATTGAAAAAAAGAATTCTAGTTAGCTGCATTTCAGTAGACAACAAATGCCATAATGCAATGTGAATCACTGGTTAAAAGCGGATGCTGTTGTTTCATTCATTTATTTGTTTGGTCTGATTTCTCACTTGAAGGGGGGAAAGCTTTGACAATAGAACAATACATATGACCTCAGGCCTGTTAAAAGAATTAAACTAGCCTTTACATCAAGGGGTGTTGATGAATCTAAATCTCAGCGGTACTGCACAGACAGGATTGTAAATGGGTCATGAAAGGTTTGATTTACCGTATCTTTATGATTCAATAGAAGTATAAAGTAAGGGGAACAAGGGGGAGATTGGGCTACATCAGTCGTCCCTGTGGCCCCCACATATTATGACTTTGTCAGTCCTATTAAAGCCTAAAATGGCCCGAAAGTTCACAAACAAGTGGCATTCCAACTTTAGCATCCAATGACTATCACATGGTATGCTAGTGTGTGTGTGTGAGGTGGGGGAGGGGTGAGGGGGTGGGGATTGCTTGGTTGTCTAGGGGTATAGCATGTTGGAAGGGGTGACAGTGTGGGAGTTACATGCGCACACCGGCCCATGCATGTAACAAGGCCTTCAGGTTTGTTCGACATTGTGTCGCCTGCATTAGACATTCGATATGTGTCATAACAATGCTGTGGTGTGATGTGACGTAATTACATCGTTTTTTGAGCCAGAGTTGAGTGGTTGGCAACGCTGCTGTGAGGCTGGTTGAGAGAAAGGAGCGATGCTGCACCTCATTTGCATAGATGCTGATGGCATCTGCAAGAGAAATGGGCTCCTGGGATTTTAGTCATCACGATGCAATGATGGCTTGTAGAGCCAATCATTCAACTACATTTTTTTTTTAGCCATGTTGCAACTCACAGGGTAGGAGATGTGAAGTGGTCTTTTCCTCTCAAGGTAGTTCCGGCTCGTCTTTTGGTTATACTGTAAACAAGATATGTCAAAGAAACGGTAATTATGTATCTTATTTCAGTTGAAATCCACATGACCATATATAAGTGTCAAATATCAAGGAACTCCTGCAATACATGCTTTTAGAAAAGACAACAAGGATAAGAGAAGAGTCTCGTTTCACTTTCTACTCCAGGGGGAGGGGAGGGAGAAGAAAGGGGAGGGGGAGGGGAGGGGGAGGGGAGGGGAGGGAGGAGAAGGGATGGGGAGGAATGGTTGTTTTTGTTAGAAGAAACTAGTGTCTTTCTGTCCTTTTGAAACCTATTTTCTTGTATATTTTTCTGACACTTATTTCCTCTTGTGAAATCGTGAGATATTTTGAAAACCAGTAAATTTATTATTTATTATAATCATGAGCAGGATGCTGCATTAATAGACATCTGATCTTAGGCTTCTTCCCCCCCCCCCCCCTTTTGTTTTCTTTTAGTTTTGTTTCATACATGTAGTTGACCAGGGTGTTTACACTTCAGCATTCAATCAGTTGTGTTGATAGTGAGACCGGTCCGGTCAGCGTGAGACCGGGCAGTAAGAGTGGTCATTTTAGCGGAAAACACACAAGGGTCTTTTCCTGTACTCTCAAAAGCCCTCTTTGATACTTTTTCAAAAAAACACATCGCTGAATTCAAACTGAATGGTAGAACTTGCATGTGCTTTTAAGTATGCACGACGGTTAACATTTTCTTTGCCACAACTTTTCTCTAAAATGACCACAATAGTTGTTCGTTTACAGTTTCCTCTTTTTTGGTAATTGATAACAGATTGAATGTTATAAAATGACTCAGACATGCCCATGAAGAATATAAAAAAAACCAGAACAAAAAGTAAAAAAACAAGAATCAGTGGTTTGTTGGGGCCTATTTGAGTCATAATGCAGGGTTTTAATCACTGGCTCACTTGGTAAGGGGGTGTGTCTGTAGAGACCAGCGGCCTCCAAGCTGTCTGAGCCTTGTTGAACTTTCATGGACAGTGATAACAGTTTTGCTTGAGGTTGGAAATGTAGCATCTCTGACAGATTAATTAAAATTTGATGTGTTCATGTAGCTGTTGGATTGGCTTGTTAGGGATTGAAATATTGCAGGGTAATTATCTTTTCATACACTTTTGATATGATTATGATTATCATATTTTTGTATGTGTGGGGTTGGGGTAGGGAAACTTTCAAGTTGACTAGCTGAATATCATTGCATGTTTAATGCAAACTAACTTTGCATTGTAGGATCACAATTTTGAATTTTTGCTGAGTGTAACTTTGATCTCAATGAGCTTTTGTAATCATGTCAACTATGTTGTACATGGACCTATAATTGCTTTAGAATTGGACCTCTCTCAACAAATAGGTTAAAAGCATCAGATTGTCTGCTGTGTCTTATTTTTCTGAGTGCCTGTTTCATATCTTCTTTACTGCTTCTTTAGAAGATCAGAGATTAGAATTCTATCCTTGGCTAACTTTGTAGTGCTTAAAAGAGACAAAGGAAAAAGGCATTTCATACATTCAGAAAGGAAGAGAAGAAAGGAGAAAATAAAATAAACTGACAAATGTGCTTGTCACATGTCACAAAAAAAACAACAACAACAACAACAAGACCTCAAGTGAAACATTTGGCTAGGAATGAAGTAATAATAAAATCAAACAATGCTAAACCTAGACTCACCAGTGATAACACAGTGTTATTAGGTGTTCCTTGATGAATAGGACCGTCTTCATTTTAGGCAAGGAACTCTCGATTGAATGAAAGGTGCGACCTCCTTGATTGGAATGCAACCGATGAGGGCGCCCTTCGTCTTGGGGGGTAAACAGGGTGGAGAGGGCTTGTTTTGATGAATGAAGGAAATGGGATACTTTAGAGAATTACTCCATGGGAAGTATTGAAGACGTTAAGGAGAAAACAGTCGGAAGATTGTCCACTTTTTTTTTTCTTTTTTGAAAAGTCACCTCTTTTGGCATGGCCATCTCCTGATGCATGCAGAATAATTGTTGCGGTGCCAAAAACTTTATGCCGCTGGCCCCCGATACAATTAAGTCCTTCTGCTGCGATTCTGGATGCCAACAAACGAAATGAATTGTTATTGCCGGGGGAAATAACTTGTGTTAGGCATGAATAAAAATGGCAGTGTTCAGTCAATTCACATTTCTTGGTCTAGCAGTTGATGTGTGAAGGGGGAAGAAAAAAAAATTCTGGGCTTTATGAAAAACCAGATGGGGGTAGAAAGGGAGGGGGAGCACATGGGGAAAGGGGGTAGGAAGGTATCTTGAGAATAAAATGTTTTGAATGACTGTAGGAGCTTGTGGTTGAATGTGTTTCACATTATTCTTTGAAAAGTGCAAGATGTGGTTAGCAGCAAGTCCTCAAGTCCTGTAGTGCCTGCTGTATCATTAGGATATTCTCAGTTTTCAGATTAGGATGATAAAGCAAGTTTTGATATGTTACTGCCTATATCATGTTATACGTGTACGTGCATGTGTCTGGAAAGAGAGGTTTGCGAAGATGTGTAGGAGCATGGTGCAGTATGTCACCTGTGGAATGATGTGAATGAAAGGAGTTCTTTTCCCCTTCATTTCATAACTTGATGAAGATTGATGATAATAAGAGTAGATAATGAACATATAAGTAAACAACAATTACAGTCAAACCTGTCTTAGTGACCACCTGTCTATAGCAGCCACCTGCCATATATAAGACCACTATTAAAAGACAATTTCCTCTGAGAGAAAAAGCATGTTAAAAAGACTCTGTCCATAACAGCCACCGTTTTATAAAGGCCACTTTTTTCATCTTCCTTGGGTGGCCACTATAAATAGGTTTGACTGTATAAAACTGCAAATTGCAAAAACCACACAAAACTGCAAAAATTGCTGCTGACAGCAGTGAAATGGCTCAATAAGCATAAAAGCCTCAAGTGGATTTTATATTAACATTTTGCTTGTATTATTATGGATGTATTTTCATGCATGTTCATAGTATGTATTAAAAATGACTCAAAACTACACCGCAGAGTATGTTTTATTATGACTGATATGGCAGCAAGTATGGTTAGACTAAGGTTTAGGTATTTCATATTGATTTGCTGTGAAGAATCAATCGTATCAGATGTTAATGTCTCAGTGAACAAGTGTGTGATTACTCAATGCCAATTAACCCCTTTACAGCCAGGGACTTAGGACAGTGTGTACAATGCTATGGGTTTTCTGTGCCAACTGGCATTCAAGGCACATAAAGGATTAAAGGCATAAATCGCTATTATCGATGTTAAGTATTGTTAAATATACACAATGTGATCAATAGTTATAATAAAAATGTTTCCAGACTAAACCATCTACAGTGCTGGTTTAATGAGAAAAATAGTGGTATCTCCTTATATTTTAGGCTTTATTGCAAAATTTTTCCATGGTAGGATGTTTTGTGATGCAACTGACATACACATACAGTGCGTATCAAAAGTGATATCTTGAACATTTTCTAAATCACTGCTCCCAAAGGTAAACAGGACCTTTCAAGCCAACCCAACTATTAAACAGGTGCAGGTCAGTACATGGGCATATTGCTATTAATAATAAATTGCAATGGAGTCAAGAGAGAACAACATGGAAATTCTGCCACTAGGTGCTTCATTTCACTGGTGTTTCATCTTCTGTTCTGTTCCATTCTGTTCCGCCGTGCCGTCCCACCGGCAGCGTGATGTCATCGAGAGGGTCTTCCAGTCCTCCTCCCAGCGCCCCCAGCTAGAGAGGGCACTGAAGAAGCTGATGCACCAGGACAAGCTCTGGTTCCATAACAAGTTAACGAGGGAGGAGGCGGAGCACCGCATCATGGCGTCCGGCCTACAGCAGGGCAAGTTCTTGTGAGTATAATGAGTACAGTATATAGATACCGACATTATTATGTGACCCACTGCAACAAAAGGATCCTAAAGTCGCTGACGGCTGAGCCTAGAAAATCGAATTTGAAGTCACATCATCAAAATTGCTCAAAACAATTGGATTTCTTTTATGGCATAATTTTGTAGTCTCATGTTTTGTCTATTATCGGTGGAAATTTTAAAGCTACAATTGTAAATGATCAAAGGAAAGGCAAGAAATCAGCGTTTTTATGGGCCATGATTTTCCGACTTTCAACGTAACAGAAACGTGTCCGAAGATTTGGATTTAGCGCTGCAGCTAGACTCCTCCCCTAGCAACAAGGGAGTAATCTTATTGGTCAGTGCGTGGCATCCTGGTTACTGATTGGTTGTGCGTAGACCACTGGTCCTAAGCCTGAATGAACATCATGGAGGTTGCCAGAAGCATACCTTCTACTATCAAGCGGTGAAAACTGTCTCTCCTGGACTTGATCATGATAGCGTAGGAAGGAAAACTTTGAAGGCATTTATCTCGAGACTCTGATTTCCTCAACCACTTGACTCCACAACGGAGTACTTTCATGAGTTGTGCTACATATGAAATTAAAGTAGAAGAGTAAGGGAATAATGTCATGACATTTTCAGAAAGTTGTCCTCCCCCGACTTTCGGATCCTTTTGTTGTAGCGGGTCACACATAGATATAGAAGTACAGATGTCAGATATAGATAGATAGATAGATTGATAGAGAGGCATTAGGCTCATAATTAGTATATTAGGGAGACACTTGATCTTAAAGAGACAATTTGTGTCACAATACAATGTATGTCTCAAATTGACTTCTTGACATGTATGTGTTGGATGTGTGTTTACAATCATAAGTGGTGTGTTTAAACCATCATTAATATTTTTTGTTTCATTAATGTAAGTTGCAGTAGTTGTCTCCCATTTGTATTTTTTTCTGTATTTGGGTGTACGAGATGTATCTAATGGTGTTTGTACTTCTAGTGCAAAGTAACCTCCCAAAATGATCTTGATACGCATCAAAACTGTGCTACAAAGCAGCATTACGTGCATCAATCTGCCAATGTGTCAATCAAAGCTCACAGATGCACTCCCAGCCTGCGCATGCTGATAATTTTGTATCAAACCCTCACCATTGCCATGGCAATGCACTACTACTCACTCCAGTTTAGGCCTTGGGGGTCTATTTAGGTAGCATCCAAACAATTGTTGCCGTTGACACTATGCTCCCCCCCCCCCCTCCCACCCACCTTGCTCGTTAACAGGGAACAACATACAGGACTCAAGGTCACACTATTACCTTATGTTGCACGCGGAGGCTAAATATGGCTCACTTCATTCTCAAGTGGCGTCAGATTTTGCGAAAGTTTGCTGCGCATGTGCCGGCTGCGCATGTGCCGGCAAGGCCAGACTACTTGTGCTTGATATTTCTTTAAGAAAACCTTTCTGCTAAGCAAGTGCTTGTCCCCCAAAATAAACTTCCGATAGGAATGATGATGCAGCACCATTTATTATGAGCCATCGCACTTGGTGAGTAAATCATGGTAGAACCAGACAGGTATATTCTTAAACAATTGTTGAGACCTATCCCAGTTGATAAACATGAGTAGCTGTGTAAGAATAGATCGGACATGAACGTTCAGTAGGTAACATCTTATTCCCTTCTTGAGTGAATGAATGAACTGCAGTGAGCATTTCAAACAGTTGGCTGGCGAATGCATTCTGTTGCTGCGGAGCGTCTGCCGTGAAGGCTCTTGCAACAAATGCAGATCGCATTCTTTCGGAGGCCAACATGTTTTCGTTGCCAAAAGACAACGAGTTTTCCAGAGGTCTTTTTTTTTTGCCAGGAAGAAAACGAGCTCAACTATTAGGGGGTGCTCAAAAATACCAATGGCTTTCCTAATGAGAAGCAAAATGTTGCATGATGTCGTGTCCTCTGTGGTAACCAGTGCAGCTGTTTCTTAAGGCGTGCTAAAATCTGGAGGTCACCTTGCCATTCAGGATGCAGCATTTTGGACTCTTGAACAAACTTGATGGGCTAAGTTGAAGGTGTATCATGTCTTATTATAATATAAAGCATTGCCAAAAAATGTAAGTGATGTCAAACATTTCCATAAACTGTATGGGACTTTCTATGAAAGCATTGACATAGTTGCTAACTGTATATTAAGACAAATGAAACCATGAAATGATTTAATAAAAGATTTTTTTTTTCACTGGCAAAGGAAGGCCTTCATTTCTTGGGACAATATCCCCCCCCCCCCCCCCATGAACACCACCAACTTCTTGGAGTTAAAGCATGGGCCCCTTTCTGTTCCCTCTGGTAGTTGAGAAATTGGGCTAACCTCACCTACTTCAGAAATCTGGTTAAGATGAGCAGTTGAGCTTGTTGGAAACAATTCAAGAAGACCAGACACAGTGACACAATCACTATGGGGCTCACTGACCTCATGATTACACAGACTGCATCCGATTTATATCCTTAAGGGAAAGACGAGACGCAAAAGGTAGATTTGATGATGGGGGAAAAAAAATCACATTTCACCGTTTGTCTGTTGTCGCACGCAGGGTTCGTGAGCGGACGGAAGAGGGCAGCTTTGCGCTCTCGCTCTGCTACAACAACTTTGTCTACCACTACAAGATCGACAAGGACTGCACGGGGCAGCTGTCCATCAAGGAGGGCCCAAAGTTTGACAGTCTCATTCAGGTAAATAATAATGATAATAATGATGATGATGATGATGATGATGATGATGATGATGATGATGATGATGATGATGATGATGATGATGATGATGATGATGTCTTATTTACCCATGGTAGCCTCTTCAGTGTTGCCACTGCTCTAACAGAGGGCCCTGACTACATTCAAACTTTTGTGTTTTTCTTTCTTTCTTTTTTTTTCTGCTGTCAAAGAATCTCTTTATGCATCCATTTGTTTGTTTGTTGTTTTTTGGGACAAGCATCTTTCAAAGAATGCATGCATAACTTAAAGCCACTGTTTACCATTGGGAGCAGTGATTAATAAAATGTTTGAGTTATCACATTTGATGCATATTCACAAAACATCCTACCATATCAACATTTTGCAAGAAAGCCACAAAGAGATATCACTAATTTTCTCAATAGCCACAAGGAGATATCACTAATTTTCTCAATAAACCATAAGTGTAGACAGTCTATTCTAGAAATGATTTTAATAAACTATTGTTCACATTTTGTATTCTTAACAGTACTTAACATTAATTATACTGATTGACATTTTTTCATTCTGGTTGTTTGTATCCATAACTCACAATTTAGAACTACATTGTTGTTTTGAAGCACTAAAGCTGGGCTTAGGTTTCAACTGCAAATGGTAAATGGTGCCTTTAACGTTTGACCTGGCCACAGTTTGTGAACTGCACTTGGCACCCAACTTGTTGGATAGAGGAGGGTGGGGACTATTTGTGATAAAACATGTTAATCTCTATAAAGTAAGAGAGTGATAGAGAAAGAGAAAAAAATGGGGCAGAAAGAGAGATAGAGGAGAGCAAGAGGAAAGAAGAGGAAGGGAGAGAGAGAGAGAGAGAACAGTAAAAAAAAAAAATACAAATATTAATATGATCTGAAATAGGCCCTGATATTCCACTTCTCCCTGTGATTAAAAGTGTACATCTCTAACGGTGTATTTGATCTCTATTCTTCATACTTGATATTCAAACCTAGGCCCTGTTGCATAATAAAAGTTGAGACCAAACATAAATCAGAAAATGAAACATAAAGTCTCTGAATGCTCAATTCTGATTGGCTGATACCTGACTTATGTTTGATTTCTGACTTATGTTTTGATTTTGATTCTTTATATGCAACAAGGCCCTGATCTGGGACATTTAATATGATAAGAAATGATAAGAATAGAATAGTAAAACACATAAAGCATGGATGTGCGACAATGAAATAAGACCAAAAAGAAGAAGAAGAAGAAAAAAAAAGAAGAAGAAGAAGAAGAAGAAGAAGAAGAAAAAGAAGAAGAAGAAGAAGAAGAAGAAGAAAAAGAAAAAGAAGAAGAAGAAGAAGAAGTAAAAGAAGAAGAAGAAGAAGAAGAAGAAAGAAATGATGCATTCTTACTTGCATCTTTGATGGCTAGCCCATCAAATTGTAAACAAACTCCTGAATGGAGTAAAATGTTGCACTCCTGCATGGAGAAGCCATCGGAACCAAGCATCAACACTTTAGCTTCTCCAGTCAGCCCCTGTCTGGATGAGGCTCTGGAAATTAATACGTCCTGTTGACATTCCTTGAGGGACCCCGGGGCCGGGAGATCCACGACCGATTAGGCAAAACGTGCGGTTTTTCCTGCCGCGGCCGACTCCAGGGTCGGGGCGGGTGAAACTTGGGAGATCCAGTGGTAGATCCAGCTAAGATTTTCTCTTTTTTTTTTTTTTCTTGAAGTTATGCCTCTTGATGACTTTTCCCCAGCAGAAGTGCCAATTTGACTGTTTATTCCCATTGTCAAGCACCATGGGACATGTTTCCAAGTTCTTTTCTGTCTTACTGTAATTTTTAGCGTCTTTGTATGATTGTCTCTTAGCTCTGTTAAAAGTTCTTGTGGCATCGCTCTTATTGAATTGTCTTTTTTTTTAATTTTTTGTCTGAGTTTTAGAGGGCATGTGCATTACATTGTTTGAATAGTTAAATTATCGTCGCTGGGACGACAAGACCTCGTATCTACAAAATGTCAAATGTTCAGGAGAGCAAAAAAACATGCAGCCAAAGCACTGTACCGAATCTTTCCTTTGACATACCGTGGAGGCTTCATTTTCGGGGGTAAGACAGCTGGGATTTGGACAAGACATCACTGATGATCTGACCATAAATCCAATAAAGTCATTTTCACCAAAATTTGAGATACAAGCACTTGTCACCGCAGTGATGATCATAATTTTTTTTTTTTTTGAGGGGGAGAGAAATGGTGGAAAGAAAAATGTAGAATATTGAGGATTTGCCAATCTGTACCAAGAGTTTTCTTTTGGTATGATCTTCACCTGCAACAGAGAGGGATCCCGCTTGTTGCCTTTCGTTATTTCGGTGGCTCAATCAAAAATAAATAAATAAATAAATAAGTACATAAAGTGTATGGTAACTTTGCCGAGCAAGCTGTAAAATGATGTTCACATGAATGAAGAAAAACTCCAGTAATACCAGAGACATTACTGACCAGGCAGGTCAGATTTTTTAAACTGGAAAATATTCTGAACTCGATGCCGGTAATATACATGTAGATTCTTAAAGAGGAAATGTGTAGAACACATTGTAGGACACCTTGTATTATCAAAGTGAATATTACAATGCTACAGCCATGGAGGATTTCTCACCACTTTCCTCACCAAATTTTTACCAACGATGGCAGTGCTATCCTCATATGGCATGATATGAGCAGGTGATACCATTTGCTGAGCAGTATAATTTCATGTGGATGAAACTGCAAGGGGTCAGTACTAATCCACCCGTTTTCTGGATGTCGTGTGAAGATGCCCACCATGTCTGATTTAAATTGCTCTCTGCTCTAGTCTAGGAGTGAAAAGGGATCAGTCAATGATGTGTATAGACCTCCTTCACACCGGGCCAGCATCTCATGTGCTATCGGACAGGCAGAGGCTTCCCCTCTTTAGTACCAGAGGGGACAATCTGACAACACATTACAATGTTTTGCTCAGTTGTTCTTGAACCGGGCTTGAACCAAGGACCTCTTGTGCTTGTGCGGCGGTCATGCCATTGACCGAGTCATTTTTTCCACCTTAAGAATGGTAGCTAATTGCACAGAAAAACACATGGTCATTATACATGTACAATTTGTGCAGTTGAGATTTTCCAGCCTCTAGATTTTCAATAACGTGACATGAGAATTGTTTGTCAACTTCGCTTTGGTCAATTCTCTTTGAATTTTACATCTCCCAACTTATATAATGAGAATGCTTCATAGAGCATGAAGTGTACATGCTTCAATACTTATTCATCCTTTGAACTACATGCAGGGGCAGATCCAGGAATTCCGTGAAGGGAAGGCGCCCTTGCAAAATTAAAGGGGGGGGGAGCTCGAGCACCCCCCATTTTTTTCTTTTTATTTCTTTTATTCAAGAAAAATAAATAGAGGGTGTGCGCCTGGTGCGCCCCCCTCTGGATCCGCCACTGACATGTATCATTTTTAGTCAGTGTACTAACATCCATTCCACTGTAGCCTTTTCAAAGGCCCTCTCTTAATTATTAACATTGATAAATTGCAAGGGGAGCCTGCTGATGCCAAACAGGGGCCTTTTGAGATCCGTGATGTGAATGTTGGTCATGAGCCAGGAGAAATTGCAAAAATCAGCTCCCAGCGAATAATTTGGACGCTGAATGATTCAGGTTGCCACTTTGAGCAATGGATTTCAAACGGTGGTAAAATCAAGAGATTTGAATGGGGGAGACCTCTCAAAGGCCCTCTCCCTGGGGATTACCCCTCGCTGGGGGCTTGACTCTCCCTCATGAGACAGCTCTCAGCTCACTTCTCTTGATGCTACTGCAGTGACGAGCCCTTAACAAAGGCTAATTTCATCACACCACCCTCCTGCCATCTTTCATTAAAGTTTAGACTGCTGCAGTAGTGTGCATGCACCTGTGACCATGTCTTTTCTGTTCTCAAAGACACCTTGTGTTTTTGTCCAGCGAGGGTAATCTGGGTTTCGCCAAATATTTGTTTGCTGTTTTTGTTTTGCCGCTAGGCTGCATACAATGCCTCTTCATTTTGATTTGTCATTTACCACAATACCACAGAGTGGAAGGATGGGATGATAATACAGAGGGTGGTGCATGTTACATTTAACGAGATGATAGACATGGGCAGTTAAAAAAGGAGGGTATGTTTTTTGGAGGTGGAGGTGTCTTTAACAATGAGAACACCCGGGACATTGTGACAAACACGTATTGTGGATGACCAAGCCAAGGTCAGGCTCTAGGGGAGATCTGCACCCATCAGAGGGAAGATCAGGGGAGATGGTAGCTATTCCCTCCACCCCCTCCCCCTTCCCCACCCTCCTCTCTCCCGATAGCCGGCGAGTCGGTGACAATGAGACGGGGGCGGAGCAGACGAGGAGGATGAGATCGGGGAGGGAGATGGCGCTGATTGTCGATATGTTTGCGTCGGTGGAGGAGGAGGAGGGACGAATCATCGTCGCGACAAATGGGTGGGGTGTTGGGTGATGAGGATTTGTGAAGGGAGGGAAGATCTTCTTGTTTTGCTCTGAATAGTCTAGGTATGGGATAGCTCTTCTCGAAAAAGGGACACACAAAAAAAAAATTGAGGGAAATGACCTTAAAGTACACTTTCACGTTTTATGTTTTCTAGTGTATCCATTAGGAAATCCAAGTCTTTTGAAATACCCACCTCTTTTGAATTTGAAAGGGTTATTTTGTTTTGAAGTCATCTCTTTGCAGGATAGGCATTTAGAAATTTTTGTCCTCATAATACCATCTTATCAGGATTAGTTATGTTCATCTCCTTTACCATCTTTATCTCATATTAAACTTTCGTGAGTAGAGTGACTTCAGTCAGACAGTACGTGGTATAGAAGCACATTGATCCCTAGCTACTGGTATACACTTGCTTCTTGTAACTGCCTGAAAAGTTTGTAGACACCAAATGAGGGTAGTCTAATCATGTTGTCACCATATGTTTGGCATTCCGAGATGTTCGGTTTCAGGTGAAAGGACAGGTTTCAAAAAATGTGTATCATTCTGATGAGTTGTACGTGAGCTTATGCAATATAAAGTTCACTTACTATTCAAAGTCTTGAACATAGATGTATCATGAGGGAGGATAATAAATCCATTTGTATTCTGGTCCTAGTTTTTTCTCAAATCAGAGCCATACCTGTACATTAAAAAAAAAAGAGGGGAAAAAAAGAAGAAGAAATGACTCCAGGGTTGGTTTAATAGGGCCTCAACTCTTACCACCGGAGCTAATCCATTTATTCACTGTCAGTATTAGAGACCAAGAGAGTGGGATTATTCATCCTGTGTGCTCAAAGGTGGGTGTGGGCCCAATACAAATTACAAGAGAAGAAAATAGTCCTCATGTACAAGTACTGCCCTTGTACATGTGCCAAAAGGTGCTCTTAGCGAGCAATAAAATGTTATTACTCTTATCCCCCTCTTAATGAAAGTTGCGGCAGGTGGTTTGTCGTCTTTCGTTGGATGAGAGGGGTCAGAGGGGGATATGTTTTGAAATATGAGATGTTCCAGGCTCCTGCAGCCTTGAAAGGGTGGTGCACAGACTGGCAAGGTGATACCCCTGGAAAGAGACTGAGGGAGAGTGAAAAGGGGGGAAAAAGATTATCTTGATATTGTTAAGGGCTGATGTTCGTGACCTGCCCTGCAAAAGAAGTTAGCCATTGACCTCTAGGTGGCACGAATGCTGTAAAAGTTTGATTTTTTTTTCACTCCCTCTCTCTCTCTCTCTCCCCCTCTGTCTCATTATCTCTTTGTCTCTCTCTCAATTTCTCTGTATAACCCAGTTCCATTCAGATTCTAGAATTTCCTTAGACTCTGCACATGAGCAACCACGTTCCCATAGTCAGTTGGTTAAATCATGATGCACAAATCAACTGTTTTGAGTTCCAAAAGAGCGCCAAGATGAACTCCATAGATTTTAATCAGTTCTAGCCAACCCATTCATTCTCTGCTGATTGATGATCGTGGGTTTTGTTGTTTTTGTTTTTTGGCATAAATAAGTGTTAAAGGGAATAATGATAGTATTGTTACCGTAACAGGGCAAGCAGGTATAGTGTGATCCCCCACATCTAGCCAGATCCATAAAGCTACCCACTCTTTTGGATCTCATCACCATCTCTGACCTATGGCTGTGTTCAAGTGCTCAAAAAATAATCGAACCGTACTGTAGGTATACCATGCCAGATTGGGAGAGTTCAAGCGTTCTGTGGAGCTGATTTTAGTATGCCTCATGAGTGATTTCTGGACTCGAGTCAGAGGGGTCACACATTTTTTAGCAGCACACTACACACAGACACCCCTAACTAAGAGAATCACACCTTTGTAGCTTATCAAGAACACTCGTCTCATGTCAACAACTTCTGGTACAGTACGCTTCTGGACCAGTTTGCATTGGAGAACTTGATGGCATGGTATGAGACAGTGCAGCACGCTTATGGAGCACATTGGGAAGTGGTCCACTTTGGCATGGTATGGTACTGTACATTAGGCTTGGGAGCGTTCGAGGGCTCCTCTTGGATGGGTATGGTACGGGACTTAGAGAGTGCTGGAACACACCCTAAGTCTTTTCTTTAATTCAGTCAGTCATATGAATATGTCTACATGTGATTAACACTATAACAGTGAAGATTTTAGTAACTTAATGAAAAAAAAAACCAATAACAATATGACAACAGTTAGCAGACTAGCAGTGTAGAGGCTGAAGCTGGGGCTGAGGATCGAATTTGGGGGTGGAGAGTTCTTGCTGAATCTTCAGTGCTTTTGTTTCCTTTATTTGTATGTCCTGCCAGATGGTTGACCACTACACACTCAAGAAGGATGGCCTCTTGTGCTGCCTGTTGGTTCCCTGCAATGATATGACCAGGGAGAAGAACCAGAAGAGGAGACATTCAGGTAACTATGGCAACATCCTCGAAGCACGCCCTCATGAGTTGGCGGCTGCCTAATCATTTTAATCCCCTTACTGCCTCCAGGCCATTCCCAAACACTAAACCTCCACATGTTGAGGGATTATTCACACAAACATGACATGATATGGTGCTCATTATTTTCTCACTTTTCACAAACACGTTTCATATTGTCTAAACACACCAGTCTTGACATCAGCAAGCTTAATAGAGTCTTCACTAAGATCATCTTTTGCCCATCATCGTTAACATTCACACAGCGAGGTGCCATTGATGCTGTACTTTCCCATTGATATTTGTAGATATGTAGATTGGAAGTATTTTCAAAATATAATCAAAAGCCATAAACATCTTTTGACAGGGCGCCATCTGTTGCCTACATATAGTCTCAAATCTGTTGTTCAGGTGCTGTTTGTATGTTAGAGGTGTGTCTGATGCTGCACTGATACCTTGTAATAAACAGAATATGGTCGGCGAACAACATTAGATGGTTCTCACACAGTGTATACTGGCAATCACATGATATTACAAGGTCCGCAGTGAAATTGTTTAAACCTGGCACCGTGCCTTCAGCTGCTTACCCAACCCATGCTTGCTCCTTTCTGTCTCAATAATAACATTAGACCCATATCACATCATGGCCTACAGGCTTTTATCAATAGCGTGTCATACCGTCACAAGTTCTCAGCTTCAACATGTACATAACAGTAGATGTACAATGTACTGTGCTTAGACTCAGCACGCAGTGTGGCTGTATAGACTGCATCTCCGATGTCATCAGATTTTTCCTTGACTACAACGTATCGCACATTTCCCTAGTACTATTGCAAATTTTCCTGTACACCTCTAGATGTATTTACAGTGGTATGCAGACAAAGAGCAGTCTTTGCATGTCACCACAAAGGCCTGATGAAGTCTCCTAGCATTTATATTCTGATGTTAGCATCATCAAATTTTGCCAGTCTCTGAGCTTCTCAGATGATGAATGATTTGTCCAACTTTAATATTCAACAGCCTACCACAGAAACTGCAAGAGAGCCTGCCACGAGATATTTCTATTTAATTTTTGTTTTGAATAAAATCGCTTTTGGAGTTTCAGATGCAATCAAGCAAGAATAAAGCATGTATGAAAACACAGTTTCCAATGTAAAACACTGTAGCAACACCCTTTGTAAAATAAAAAAAAAAACTTGAAATCTTTATTTCACATATACTTTGAATTTCAAAAATTCATACTATAAAAAGGTAAGATATAGATCCTTGATAATGGAACATAGAATATCTTATCTTGAGTCAAATTACTGTATTCTGCAATTCTATTAGTTTGTTTAGTTCAAAAATCTATGACTTCATCAGGGTCATGTGGTGACAAGTTATGCATGTGTCCTACGCAACAGGTCATAATTTTGTTTTACATTGTATCTTGTGCCACTCTGAAAAGCTTCTGTCTTATGTGTACAAAATTTGTATAAAACTTTTGTGCTATTCCTAGAAAGTAATGTGTACGTATTGCATGGCTGTCCCTAGTACATGTTCGCTAGCGAAGCAGCCCCAAGAAATAATGCGTCTTGATCTTCCTGGCTGGCATTTGTATTGCAAAGTGGTCGCAGATTGTCAATTGCGGTTCTTAAATGCATGGAAATTATTTGGACAGCCAGAGTGTCTTCTTCCCCTGACATTGTATGTACAATATATCAAGAGTTTATTTGCAAAAGGGGCTAGATCCACTTTAAGTATTTTCAAGAAAATTGGTTTGTTTGTGAGAATTTGTGCACAAGTGTATGGAAAATCTAAATCTAATTTTGCAATAATTTCTATTCAAATGGTTTGTCTGGAGTTGAAATTTTTACTGTAATAAACTCAAATGTTATTCTGTGCAGTGATGCTAATAACTCAATTTTCATCAAAGATGGATCTTGCCCCTTTTGCAAATAAGCTCTTCATATCTTGAATGGATTAATTTGTCTCCGTGTGCATACTAAATTATGTAGGTTTTGTTGTCATGTTTTGTGTCCTTCAACCTCTGTCTGACATTTGACATAAAGAATGTGATGAAAATTGATTTTTGTTTTTCTTGTTGAAACAACACAGTTAAGGTCAAGGACATCATTCACTTTAAGATACTTTTGGATAGTATGAAGGACATCATAAAGTGTGAAATGAATGCTTCTGAAATATATTAAAGGCATAATTTACCATTTGCAGATGAAAGCATTAGTGCTCTAAAATAGTTCTAAAATGTGAGTTAGGGATAGAAACAACCACTGTCAAAATTTGAATCCGTATAATCGATGTTAAGTGTTGTTAAATACACAAAATGTGAACAATAGTTATAATAAAAATGTTTCCAGACTAAACCGTATACAGTTACGGTTTATTGAGTAAAACCCTGATATCTCCTTATATTTTAGGTTTCATTGCAAATATTTCATATGGTAGGATGTTTTATGATACAACAGACCTGCACATATGCATCAAATGTGATATCTTGAACATTTATGAAATCACTGCTCCCAAAGGTAAACTGGACCTTTAAGGCAATTTTTAACTTTAACAGTCAGAGGGTTGCTACTATGAAAGAGGAACATAAACATAGGTTTTTCTTCATGTGTGCAGGTGCTGGAAAACATCATAACACTTTAAAAGAGATGTGGTGGTACCGGTATATAAAATGTGTATCTCCCCACATCTTGCTAAATATGATTAGAATGTCATATATGAGAATACCATGTTGAAACCTCAGCAGGTGTCTACTCGTTATGGTGTCTTGTAGTTTTGAGAACAGCAGCAACAGTTGTCCCCACCCCCCCCCCCCCCCATGCCTCTGCCATCATTTGATTTTTTTTTCTTAGTTATCCTTTTTTTTTTTGTGCTAATCTACCTCAGAATCTAAGACAACTTACCAACATCAATAGATTCAAATCAGTCTCGAAATTGCATTTTTATTCATACTGGTGTAGTTTAAGCAAACGTGAAACTTAGTACTGTTGCAATGGTATATTATTCTTTCTATTATACATGTAGTCTTTCTTTTTTTGTGAGAACATAGAGATATACAGTCACACTGTATGTTATGTGCTATACCAAGCGTTGCTGGTTATTATCATCGATATTATTATTACACTTTGCAAATGTAGGGAAATGGGCCAAAAATCACACCGATGTGAGCATAGTGAGTTTAGGTAGTAGTCTCGGTGGTCGATTAGTCTCTTGTCAAGACCTTGAGGGAGCATTTATTTGGAACCTAAACCAAAAGAATCATAGTCATGGTAAACTGCCTTTTTGACAACCACAACAACAACAAATGAATGTAAGGCATCACTGTGTATGACAAGAGCAGGTGTTAAGTTTAATAACCTGAAATGAACGGTGAACTATTTTCAGATCAATTGAAAATGTAGACAATGGCAATTGAATATCAATGTAATACATGTAATACACCACAAAATTGGTTTTATTTTCTTTCTCGAATGTTGTACGTCTGGTTTATTTAAATTGTGATGTGACTGCTTCCTTTCCTGTTTCCCTGTTTTCATTTTTAGATGAAGTTGATGCAAAAGTCGGTAGGTTTTATCCATGTTTGCTGTGTAATATGGCTCCAGAGGTTCTCTTTTTTTTTCTCCTCTCATTGTATCTCTGTAGTGTAGTAAGAATGTGTTATATGAAGAACACTCTACACAAATTATCCAAACTTCACCTCTGTCACATATAATATTGTGTGTGTGCTTGTGTGCCATGTATTATATTAAAGGTTTATGAAACCCAAATATATACATGCATGTAGGATGTTGATAGAGGGAATGTGCACAGGAGTGTTTGATAGTAGAACACATCAGCAAAGTTTGAGAAAAATCAAGAAAATACATTGAAAAGTGATCAAGTTTTGGTGCTGTCATTGCAGGATGAGAAGACTAAAACATTTTGTGATGAACAATATAAGGAAAATACAAAGAAAATTCAACATGTTTTAATTTTTATATACTGAAAGAGCACTTGACTTTACCTCTTTCAGAGAGAGGGGGAATAATGTTACCATTACCTTCTGTCAGTAACAAGTCAAGGAAATGTGTACTTTTCAAATGTTAGAAAGTAAACTTTGTGGAATTCTCTTTATGTTGTTGTTTTTTTTCATATCATTGTTCATATAGAATGCCGTAGTCTTCTCAACCAGCGATGGTGGCAACAAACACTTAAAGATTCATAACTTTTTAACAGATAGTTCTGAAATGCCTCAAACATCACTGATGTGTTCTGTAATATTGCTGCATTTACTCTATCCACATTTAGGAGTATATTTGGGTTTTTTTCCCCTTTAAGTAAAATGTATGTGAGCCGTAACCACATTACCCTGATGAAAGTGCCGACACTTAAGCTGAGATAACTCACGACGTAAACTGACATACACATTATGTAGCGGGAAAAAAAAAGCAAAGAGAGAAATGTGATGTTAGTTTAAATATTGAACAGCTCAAAAGCTTAACCGTAACCTGCCATAATTTCAGCATTTGTGATGATTCCATATTCAAGATTTGGGTATTTTTATGAAGTGTGTATTTGCCATGTCTTAAATTATCCAAAAGTGAATAAATTTCTTGTCTCCAGCAAGCTTGACCACATACATATAGTAAGTGTCAAAATAGTGTTTACCTTTGACTGGTTTCTAACGTCAAAGTGATAGGCTTTGAGAAGTGGGATTAAATCGTACCCATACCGACTGGTTACATAAAGTTGGGAGTCAAGAGAATTTAAAAGTTCTTAAAGCATCAAAAAGAAAAAAAAAGTCAGTGTTTGGAAACAATATCAGGGTTTTGTGATGACGGGTCACATACAAAGAAAAAGAAGTGTGGTAAAGGATTATGTAGTAATAGTGTGTGCTGTGCTCCTGAGCTGTAAACTGCTCTGTGTTTGATATCCAAAAGTTTGCTGTATTTAATTTTTTTTTCCTACCATATGTTTAGGAATTATGCTTCTGTTCTTTTGTGCTTATCTTTTCACCCAAATTCTTAATTTCCAATGTTTCTGCTTGCTTGGATATGTTGATTTTTTTGGCCAAACTATAGCGTTAAAGTATCCACAGTGTAAATTTATAAAGGGTCTCTTGGGCAAAGGGGGTGGAGTTAGAAGGGTATTTAACTTTTAGTGATGTTTATTGTATTGGGGTCTTTTGATACATAACTCAAAGATTTAACATTATTTCTTGTTTAGAGTTAATGATGACAGTTCTTGTTAAACACTAACATGGAGAAAAAAAAAGTGAAAATGAGTATGGACTAAATGGACACAATAAAATAAAGCGAGAATGAGCATTAAAGGGTGTGTACAGTTCTGGTTGAGATGAGGATTTAGCTTTTAACGTTTTACAAGATATTCAGAAACCACTCTATGAGATGTCAAAGAGCATGCAATTCTTAGGGGTATCAAAAGTTCATTTGATGAAAATCGGTTTTGAAGTGGCTGAGATATCCCAGAACAAGGTGAAACAAAGAGATCCTAATAAAAGGCGTGGCCTGTCACCTTTTATTATTATCACTTTTTTGGATATCTCAGCCATTTGAAAACCAATTTTCATCAAATAAACGTTGAATTCGTCTTAAAATTACATGCTCTTTCATATTTCATAAGAGGTTTCTCATTAACTTACTTAGGAATGTTCAAAACATGAATCCCCACCTCAACCAGTATTGTACATTGCCTTTAAGCCCACTATAAAAGATAACACTAAAATGCAGTGTCAAAGAGGAAGACAGAGAAAATAATCCCAACAGATCAAAGAGCACAGTGTTTAGAGGGAAAAGCTTATATCATATGAACCTCTTCCATTATGATGATCCCAGCGATCAAATACAAGCAGACATGTTCAGTGTCAGTAATAGGTATTTCTCAGCATTAACAAGGCTTGGTGTTGTTAATATATCATTTTGTGCAGTGTTCAATGATATGTAGACATTGATATCTCTCCCCCCCCCCATCTTTAAATGGTTGTTTTATATCTGTTTTAAATAGTCAGAGGTGGCATGCTATTGCTTTTAAGTGCAAATGACTGGTTTTATAGCCTTGAGTGTATGGGAGTCCCAAAGCCCATGTGAACCCCTATCTCTGACTGCTTAAGCCTTGAATTCAAATGTACATTTGTTTGCTTTAATGTGTGTGACTGAGTACTAGCATGTGTACATTGTATTTGCGATAGAGGCTGTTACTTTTTATCAGTGTGCATGTTTTATAAATTCTGCACTCCACACTGCACTCAGCGAGTTGGGTAGGCAGTTCACTCGTTTTCAAAGTGGCAAAATGCATTTTATAAGCTTGCTCGATGTGACAATTTATGGAATTCATCATTCATAAGGATTACTTGAATAGTCATAGCATTCCAGATACATATCTTGGTGAAAACGAAGACCAACATGCCCTGTTGGTACAAATTACCTTTTTTCTGATCATGCGCAAAGTGGAACCCCCGTACGGGCTCACTAGCCAAGTGCTGTATCGTCACTGGGGCGACAAGACCTTGTATGTACAAAATGTCAAATGTTCAGGAGAGCAAAAAAAAAAAAATACATGGCAGCCAAAGCACTATATCAAATGGGATAGCCTTTCATTTGACATGCCATGGTGGCCTCATTTTGGGGGTAAGAAAGCTAGGATTTGGACAAGACATCACTGACTGATTATCTGGCCATTAATCAAAGAAAGTCATTTTCATCAAAATTTTAGATACAAGGTCTTGTCACCCCAGCAATGATATGTATATCCTTATATGACAGAATTAAACAGTATGATGGAATTTGTGAAGAGTTGACCTGTAAATTAGTAAAGCAAATTGAATTGAGGAATTTTTAAGACATGCCCATTTTGAGGACACAGTGGCAGTGGTCACATATCACATCAATATGCAAATTAGATGACGTGATGATGTCATCACCTGAAGTACAGTATACCTCCCACCAACCTGCACCCAAATCTTTTACTAGCTTGTGTAGAATTTCCTCCTCCATATATGCAAATACCAATAGTCAATTGGTACATATACACAGTGTATGTTGTAGTGGTGTTTTGCTTAGAAATAATTAGTGCCTCTGTTTTTCCTTCATTCAAAATATTCAGCTGGAGATCAGAATTTTTTAGTTAAAAGTTTGTTTCAAAAAGCTGGAGTCTGCACTTTTCTCTGTTTTAACCTATGTGAGAAAAAAAAAATGGTATACATATACAAAAAATCCAGACATTCAAAACATGTGAACTTTTATTCACATATATCCTACTTTCCCTCCTATGGCTCCTTTCATTCAGACAAACACAAACTTGCATCAAGTCCACACATAATTCATGCACTCTGTTTACCTATTCAACAAACTGTCCTCAGTTGAAGTGTCCTCGGTTGGTGGTGGTACATTGTACACAGCAAGTTGATGTGTGCACATACAATTATAATTATACCGTTAAAGTGGTTATTTTCATGTGAGTAATTTTTTGCGCTTGGCCAGGTAAGATAGTTTCGTGTGTTTTTATTCCACGGAATGAAGACATAAACTACTGGAACGTATGGCAAGCAAACATATTTGTGTGCTTCTAGGTATTTACGCAAGTCTATGCATGATAGGGTGCTAGTTAATTGGGTATATGTCCTTCTAAGTGGGTAAGATTTGAGTGAACATCTCTTAAAGTTTGTGATAGGTGTTTCTCCCCCCCCCCCCCCTTTTGAATTAGATGCTTTGGTTTAATGGGTCGATTCTGCTCTCTCTTTTTTTTTCCATTTGGGATTACTGAGCAGTGGGAATTTTTGTGATTAATTTGTGTTTTTATTTGCAATGGCAGATATTGAAAGAGATATTAACTTTAGTCATGAACAATGGAATCAATGTGAAATGCTCTATTTTGTTGTCTCTTTTTGTTGCAGTAGCAGATTTTAATGGAGGCATTGAGTTCAGTCATGAATAATGGAATTGATATCAAAGGCTCAAATTTCCCCCCTGCATGTCATTTGATGGCCTGCATTTTGTTTGCTTTTATTTCCTTGAAAGGTATAAAATTCATGATTTTACAGTCACACAACTTCTCTAAGACTTATTCATTTCTCACTGCACTATTTTATGCACATTCAGTTCAGTTCTAGTGATAATTTTGAAGAAATTTGAGTATGCATACAGCCATATTTTGCAGATATAGTGTTCCTAGTGAAAGAGATATGCTACCAAGCATGACAGATGATTGAAGTGGATGAAAAATTAAAAATGGCAGTGTACAGTAAATTTTAAAGGGATGGTATATTTTTTGGTGGAGGTGAGGATTCAGACTTATAAATTTTTGCAAGATATAAATGGAAACTACTACATGAAATGTTAAAAAACATACAATATCAATAATGAGAAACCTCATTTGAATTATGAAAGAGCATATAATTCTAAGAGGAATTCACAGTTTATTTCATGGAAATTAGATTTGATACGGCTGAGATCAAAACATAATGATCCTAATAAAAGGTGGGGTCCACCTTTTATTAGGATCACTTTGTTTTACTTTTGTTTTTGGATATCTCGGCCATTTAAACTGATTTCCATCAAATAAACTTTGAGTTCCTGTTGAAATTGTATGTTTTTGAACAAGCCATATCAAATCTAATTTTCATGAAATAAACTGAATTCCTCTTAGAATTATAATGCTCTTTCATATTTGATATGAGGCTTCTCATTCTATTAAAGAAAAAAAAATCATCATTAAAAAAAATGTTAAAAACTTGAAACTGTACCATCCCTTTAATGAGATCTGATGTGAGAAATTACAGAGAGTGCGCTTTTATCTCCTGTGCAGGGGACTTTGAACAGTGTGTACAACACTATGGGGGGTTCTGTGCCAATTAGCACTCAAAGCATAGAAAGGGGGTTAAGAAATCTTGTTTCATTGTTATCAAATGTTTGGTTCAAGGGACATTGAGTTCTAATTTTTAATGTGCCTAATTTGCTTGAAGTCCCTTTTCCCTCGAGTGGTGAATTTGATATTAATGTTTTATTACAATGCTTGGGGTTTTTTTCAGTGCGACTTCTCTGAATTAGTAATTGCTCATCATCAAGTCTTAGCACTTTGTCATCATAGGTACCTTTTTATGGTGATCATTCATGAGGCTTGCCACTTTTCTTTCTGTCAATGGGGACACTTGGCAAGTTACAGTACACTTGATCTCTATTTCATGCAAACGTGAGAGTAATAATTGCCACAACTTTCTCGTGCAGTGAAACCTGTTGGTGTTGTTTTTATTTTATTTGCAGTATTTCATTGTGGTTATGAATGCATACAAATGTATGACTTTCGAGTTTTTTGTCTACTATACATTTTTTTTTTTCTAAACCTATTTCTATTAACAGAAGAGGATAAACCTGATGAAGGTAATGGTAGGTGTACATTGTACTTATTCTTTATCTAACTTGCTCCGATACTACAGAGCCAACTTATATATTACATTACCTTCTTTCTCTTTTTTTCCCCCTTGCACACTGTCTGGGCAAGATAACTGACCTCTCACCGTGCAACAGTATACAAATAATGACTGCTATGAGGGGCACAGGTACAATTATGGGCCCAAGGTGATGTCAAAACCATAACTATGCCGGAAGCGAAGCTGAGGGCATAGTTATGGTTTTCATATCACCGAGGGCCTACATAATTTTAACTGTACCCCGAATATCAAGCTGTCATTATTTGTTTTATATACCGAAAATATAGATTCTGAAAAATAGATACCAAAAATATAGATTCTAGTCTCTTTTACAGCACTCGTAATCAACGCTGAAGAAAAGCGCGACGGTCATATCATTGGTGCGTACATATGAGTGATCTATGTGTACAGGGTTGCGACTGTCTCCAAACCTATTTACAGGGTACAGTTGATTCTATGCCCCGGGCACAGTAAATCATGACGTCATTTTGATCAAAAATGGGGCACAGCTATTTTCATGACTCCACTTTTAACCAATCAGATGAGAGGAATCTGTATATGAGGTATATAATACTCTTTGATAGCCTTTGATTATAGTTAAGTGATGTCCTTATGAGTAGCTGCCTTGTACTTTCTATATAGGCACTGACCCACATCTGCCTGGTAATAGTGGTGTACACCTTGTACTATGTATATCTCCAGAACTTTCTCCTTGCGATCATTAACCCTAACTGAACTGGGTTTTTTTTTCTTTGATCTCTGGGTTTTTTGTTCCTTTTTTGGAGGGATTGAGCTTTTTATGGGGGGGGAGGGGCAGTAATCTTTGTTTAATTTTTCAGTCAACCAGTCAACCTGGGAATGACAAATGAAATCCTGCATGAGAACAAAATGGAGTGGACAGATGTATAATCATAGCAGCCATATTTTTTCCTAAATTAAAAGTATTTAGTAAGATTTTATGCATTGTTGAAATAGGAAGAGTGTAATAAACATACATGCCAGATTTGCCATTGTTTTTCGTTCATGCACTGTGCGTAATAATGTTACTTTATCGAATTTTGTTTGTTTTGAATTGTGTTTGTCTGCTGCAATGTATGTGTTACAATCTTCCTCTTTTTTTTTTTATTTTAGACCTAATCATCGAGTTGAGTAAAATGCAGAAAGACTTTGAAAATGAGATTTAAAAAAAAGTGGGATTTAAAGATATGGGTGTATTTGCAAAAATATGAGATCATTCAGATGGATGGCATTCATTTTTCCCCCCGTCAATTTTCTCCTTCTCCTCACATCCCCTATAGATCCCCTTTCCATTCCAGAGCCAAAAGGGTCAATATATTTTGTAACCCTCTTGTGTGTCCTTTTAACTTGATACTACCACACTTGTAGCACGAGGAGAATCTTACTATTTAACATACAGTGTATGCTGTCCTACCCTTATGTGATCTCACTTTCTTTTTTTACCACACGTGAAGGGAATGCTGTGGAATAAAATATTGTATGTGTCTCAGGGCTCGACATTGGCAATGGCCTGGTTGCCTGGGGCCACTAAAAATTGATATCGGGCCACCAAATTTCCAAAAAGGTTTTATCTCTAGGTGGCCCAATCGCGCAACTACAGTGTATGATTCAGAATGGATTTTTATGGTTCCTTTTATTTTGGACCACTAGATTTCATTTGTGAGCCACAATCATTTCAAATTCAAAATTTTAGTAGCCCCAACTGGCCACCAAAAAAAATAAAAGAAAAAAAAGAAGAGTTAAGTGTCGAGCCCTGTTTTTGCGAAGAGGCATAAACATCTTTTATTGTAGCTGCAGTTCTACAGCAAACTTAACTGCTTTCATCTATTGAGTCTGTGACGAGTGTTTAGGATAATTAGACATGGATTGAAGTTGATTGCATGTAATTTTTTACTCAGACTATATTTGAGTGTGTCTCAATTGATCACTTCCTATTCTTTGTCCTTTATTCACTTTTCTATGTTGCTGTTTTCTCAGTTATACTCTTTTATTTATTTTCTGTCATTCAAAAAATATTCTTATTTATTTAAGTCCTTTTTATGTTTGTTTGACCCTGCCTTGTTTAAGATAAATTTGATGTGACCGTGCATGAGAAAATTGCAGATTCTCAATTATCACCAAGCCTTCCAGTGGTTAAAATTCTAAATGTTTTCTTTTTAAGAGACATTTTAGCAACAAAAATAGATAGTTCCTTAGTATAAACGATCTTTAGACAGTGGTTTTCGGAGGATGTAGTGTAGACATGAGCAAAATTTGATGCCTAAAGACAATGGGATCTGAGCACATGCTGCTGGTGACAGTTCATTGTGTATTCTGAATTTTGGAGGTACCAGTGCTCAAATTCTCTTTATGGTCACTGTATGCAGGTTTGGTTACAGAAAATATGTTGTAGCGTGCCTGTGTGATCAGATAAGTGCTGTAGGTGAAATATATGTAGTATTTTTATATGACACACTATCAGATTCTTGTTGCACGGTAGTGAGATTCTGCTTTTACACATGCTGGGAAGACTTGTAGCATCCATGCCCCAGCGCTACATACGAGAGTTTAGCATTTTTCTTCTTCCTTTTGCTCTTCCTGCTTATTTCTTTACTGGCTTTTTTTCACGTGATTGTTTATATTTGTATATGTTGTATGCGTATGTGTGTGTGTGTGTGTCTGTCTGTCTGTCTGTTTGTATGTGTGTATGTGCATGTGGGAGTAATGGAGGGAGAATGTCAGATGCGCTTCAAATCAAGGGAAGCGTTGGGGGGTAATTTACCCTCCGCTCAGACCCCAAAAAACTCCGCTGCACCTTATTCCATGCTGTCATACATTATTTTATGTGAGCCGTCACCACATCACTGTAATAAAGTTGCAGACCTTGAAGCTATCAGATAAAAAAAAAATGAAAATAATCAAAAAAAAAACAAAACAAATCAGCTGATTTGGAGGGTGGAGCTTAAAAAGAATTAGACAGTTGGTTAGGAATCAAAGCTTTACACTGTATGTACTGCTTTCTTTTCAAAATATTAAAATGAACTTTGATGATTTTTTTTTGGCTTTAACAAACATTAAGTGTTTTACCAATGTATTTTGAATTTTCCCATTGAGTTGTAATGCCTGTTGAATTTCCCACATGCTTGCCTGCATCTTAAGCCCATTTTCTCAAGACTCTTTTAACCAGGTGGATGTCTGTCTTGAATATCATTTCTGTGGCAGGCATTTTGAAGTAAGAACAGGACAAGGTGCATGTGTTTGGAAAGCTTTTAGTCTTAGGAATTCTCAAAAAAATACTGAAGTCAGAAATTTGATGTTTGGCGACTGCATCAGGCTTTCGTGGTGACGGGTCACATATGCCTTGACTGATGCTTTTGCACCACTCAAAAGCATTTCATTAATACTGAAGCAGGGTTTGAGGCTTGAATACAAAGATAGTATTGTGCTGTTAGAAAAAGACAACAAAGAAATAGAGATATGTCTTTGTCCATGATGGCTCTTCACTAATACTTCATAAGCTTTTGTCATCTGTCCTTTATACCTCTCTTTGTATTTTTTTGTCTCATTCATTCACCGCTCTACCATTTGCTGACCCGATCTAGATGTACCTCCTCAAAGACCGGGTGAGTATACATTGATGTACCAATGCTTTCGCCCCCTTCCAATGCCACGCCCACTGGTAGACATAGAGATCATACCCTCAGTGGGCAGAAGTTTGCCTCCTTCGTGTGCGCAGTGTAGTGTATTTATCCCTTCCACTGTGTTCTGTCTTATCTACCCAGAATGCAATGAAAGCTTGAAAAACAAAAGTTGAAGGATTTCTTGCAAGTCTCCGCTTGCATTGGCAAACAAAAGGAAAGTTTGGAAAGTTTTTAGAGAAATATGTGAATATTTATTTTTTCACATCGTATCAACCTTCCTACAGACATCTCTTTTAAGTGTCATCCCTACCTGTGTGGCTATGGCATTATTTCCATAAAAATGCTTCTAATGCATATGAGCATACATAACATGTAATTATCTAATTTCACTCTTTCTTTCTTTCTTTCTTTTTTGTAAGAAACACCTCTTTCATGTCTCCTAATCAGAGCATAGGCAATTATTGTCGGGCACTTGCTACAAAGACCAAATTGAGTTCCACCAGATGCAAATTCAGTATTTATCAAACATTCTCTGATGTTTTTATATACAATGTTATTAAGAGTCAAATGAAAGATCATTGAGTAGTTATTTTGAGATGAACTTATGAAAATCTTCGGCACAGACTCTTCCCTTTGTGTTTTTACACCAGAAGGATGTACTTGCTTGTAAAATTGCATCTACGAGGTCATTACATTTTTTGTTGGTTCTGAATAAGTCTTAATAACGAGGAAACTTCCAAAACAGTAAAAACACTTTTCATGTCAACATATAAAACAGTGGCGGATCCAGAGGGGGGTGCACTGGGCACACGCCCCCTCTTTATCTTTAAAAAAAAAAAAAAAAGAAATAAAAAGAAAAAATGGGGGTGGTGCGTGCGCCGCCTTTAATTTTGTAAAGGCGCCTCCCCTTTAGGGAATTCCTGGATCCGCCCCTGTAAAACCATTCATGATTTGAAGAGGGAGCAAATACATTGTTTTGCTGTATATCATTGTGAACAGCAAAGTATTTTGTGATTTTATTTAATTTTTTTTTTTCGGTGCGGCAGGAGACCGAAGCCAGAGACGCATTCAGTCGGTGGAAGATGGTGTTTCTCCCCAGACGCCCCCAAGACCGGTGAGTTTGGAAAGCTTCTGTTAGAATCCAAATAAAGAACTATCTTGACTTTTAGGAGATGCGTTTATCTTTAGGCCGCTCCCTGATTGTTCTCACAGAGTTACGCATATGATAGTGTTGTGTAGCTAAAAAGGACATTGTCCAACTTGAGATCATGTTTGAACACAGGTTTCTCAGATATTACAGACATGATTGCTGTGTTTTTATTACCTTCTTCTTCTGATCCTTCCTCTTCTGCTTTTTACAGTTTTTTCGTTGTCTCCCTAGTCTTGTTATTTTTACTATGATTATTTCTATCATTGTCATTATCATAATCATTATTGTCAATATTCTCATCATTATTAAAATATAACTAAGTGTTACTACCATGATAATTTACAGCATTGTAATGTACAAAATCAATGTACTTCGATGTCCTACGTGCACTGATAAGTTATCTGCACACAACCAGTGGGGTTATGTTTTGTAGGCTCTTTCTACATTGTAAATGTGTCGTTTTAAAAAAAAAAGAAGACAACAGCACACACAAGCAAGAGAATGTACAGATATACCGGTACATCATTGGAGCGCACTTGTGCAGGAATGCATGTGCATGAAAACAGGTCAAATTCTCAGTTCTATTTTCTAAAAAACCTATTACTCTCTTGCATTTAATACCCCTGTGACAGTCAGGATGGAGCTTGAGGTGAACCCTTGATTAGGCCATGAGCTTGTCATGAAATGTGTATAGTGCACGACATTGTATGCATGATTTTGATACTTAGTGTCACGCTTTGTAGACTATTGTTCACAAGAGCATATCATAAAGAAAAAAAAAGGAAGTGACTTTACTGATTCAGGGTTTTCATGAGACAAGAGGGTATCAAATGTGATATGGAACCCTGCATTGCTTTGTTCGTCCTCCCTAGCCCCTGGGCGTGTCCGTGTCCAGCCCTCCGGCCGGTATGCGGGCGACGCCAGACTTTGGGCACTCCCCGACCCCGCCCGACCGCTCCAAATTCAACCACGACATGCACCACCCCCACCTGTCGCACATGGTTGAGGGGCCCCACTGGGACGAGCCGGGGCACGAAGGTGAGACGTCGGTGGAGGAGTTCATCCTTGTTGGTGAGTGTGGTGTCATGGGGAAGGGGTGGAGTGATGAGGCTGGGATGGGGGAAGGAGGGGGGCAGAATGTTTACCCCTCCTCCACCCATCTCGCATGCTCTTCCACCCACCCCTCCCTTCTTGGAATGCTGAATGGAGATGGAATGAACGGAGCCTTGGGCATTGTGAGTTTCTTGGCATGCTCAAGGAGTGCATCATGTCTTTCCTCTTTGTAGACGAGTCACATGTCCTCATTTGACAGTACTCTGAACTGTTGTACATTTTATAACAGTGATCAATGAATCACGGAATACTGATAAATATTGTAAACATTCTTATCTGAGTATCAGCAGAGGTTACTCTTCTTTTTCTTCTTCTTCTTCCACTGAACACATAACTTGTAAAACTGAATTCATTCCTGGCAAATGATTGTCAATCACTTGCAATGAAAACATTCCGACTGAAGAATATGTCATGAATTAGAATAATTACACAGTACCCGCTGCATGCTATAAGGATTATAATAACCAACACTTGCTGTAGGGCAGAAGCTTAGTGGTCTAGTGGATATGACGCCTGTGCAGAGATCAGGAGGTTGTAGGTTCGAATCCTGCTCGAGTATGTACACCCATGATTTCTTTTTTCATGGCTACTACTAAAACACTGATCAATTTAGTGCTTATTCATGATGAATTAGGGCAATTTCTCAATCACTTGCAATGAAAACATCTCGACGGAAGAATTTCATGAATTTGAAGAATTCATTCCTGATGATCATTGGCAGTAGTTTAACCTGTTGTAGACTAGTCCTAAGTATGCTGCAAGCTATATAGCAAAATCAGTCCGTCCTCAACGGATTAAGATCCACTCTGAGTTTGTCAACTCCATGGAATGTCAACGTACAGTGTATTGTCATAACTGTACTGAAACTGTAAGAAACGCAAACGATGAAACCAGCAAATTGGATGCAGAGTGTATGCCACGTAGTTTGCATGGAAGACTTAATTCGTGTGTAGTGTGTACTGAAGTTTGCTTGAGATGTGTTTCTGCATTGCATGAAGTTCTAACTCCCAAGGATCTGCCTCAGGAAAAACAAGTGTGTGTAAATGGTGCTGTCTTTCCCTGTGCCATGCCATGTTTCTACATGCTATGAGGGATATGTGCATTGTATGGGGTTGGCAGTCAGCCAGCTAAAAGGTCATCGTAAACAAATCTGGAATGCCAAATGATAGTTTTGGCTCGGCATCATTTCTGGCTGCATGGGAATGTGCCATCTATGTTTTCCTTAATAAAATCAGTGATAGTTTGATTGCACACACTGTTTGTTAGTAGAATTGTGCATGACAGTGTCATGCACTGTGCTGTAAACGTGAAAACTGTTGTCAGTTTAATACAGTGTTTATGTATGTCACTCTGGGCCAATTTCAGCATATTTCAACATATATTACAAAATTATAGGGAAAAGGAATACAGAGTTTACGAAGTATATAAAAATGGGATATTTTGAACCCCCTTCTAAATATAAAAGTCTGAATGTATTTTGACATTCAACATGTTTCAGTTTCCAACAAAATGTGCTACTACAGTATGTCAAATTGAGCCAAGCTTAGCTTCATCTGAAACTTAAAATTTATATATATTTTTTCTAAACTCTGTGGCAGGTTATGTTGGTTTTTCAGCTTTTCAGTGGTAGGGCTTTTTTTCTTGTTTGTTTTCCTTTTTTTTTAGCTACACTGAAGAGATAAAGTTCAACATTGCTAGACCATTTGGAGAATTAAGAAAATTCGAAAACTTGGATGTTGCTGTTCAGCAACTCTTCCAGGCTTTCATGATAATTGGTCATACAGACCTCCAAACCATTGTGAATTTGGAGGAAAGAATATGAATTTTGGCCATTCCCTGCTTTTGTTTCAATAGGAGTTTCTTAGTTTTCTTAATGATTTTACAATGCACTCTTGTGGGAACTGCCTTGTCTTTCCTACTTTTGAGCCAAATCATCCCTATTTCTCAGTCAGAAAGGTTGGGAGGTCTTGGTCATATATTATGTGTTTTGAAAAGGTTGCGTGTGGGCTGTGGTTACTGACAGTTGCCTCAACATGTCTAATGTCAACCTGAATTGTGCCAAAAGTAGCACTCCCATGTTTCCTATGCTGCAAAATCACATCTGCGTGGCAGTTTCATCTTACACACAAACAGTATGTGCAATCAAAAGTATGTGTTCTATGTGAACGCTGTATAAATGGTTAACGCATGCAAATTTTTGCTGCTGTCGAGTGTGTTGACTGTTTCTTAGAAATAGACATTGGGTGATTTTGCTGTTGTTGTTGTTGTTGTTGTTGTTATTATTGTTGTTGTTGTTGTTGTTGTTGTTGTTGTTGTTGTTTTTGTTGATGTTGTTTTCCTTTTATTGATAGCCAGAATCAGTCAAATGTGTTCATTGGTTTCTATCACTGTATAATTCCCTCAAAATGTTACCTTTTCAGCATGGCTCAAAATCTTTATGCATGTTTATTGGTAGGAAGTAATACTGTATTGAAGAAAAAAAAAACAGAAAGCACAGTTTTGACATCATAGCCATTTCAGCATGAGATTTTTCTTCTCCTAAGTATCATGGTCTTATAAACTGTCTACCAGGTATTGTGAAAAAATGAAGTACCAATAGGTGCTCTTAAGTCAATTTCCACATAATGCCACCAAATATCATGATATGGGACACACTTTCTAGTAGTCTTTCGTATACATGTACATATATGCTGAACCAGCTTTGTGTTAAATGTCCTGAAAATACGGAGTATTTCACCAGGCTTTCGTTACTTTCTTTTTCCACCATACCAGAGGATCTGCCAGCCGTCAGACCACGGGAGTATCCAGCTAATGACGATGACAAGATATACGGCGTTCCGAATGACCAGGAGAAGCTGTATGACTATTTAGCCAAAACCAAGACCACCAAACAGCTTGACCAGTCCTGCCTGGACCTTGGCGAGCCCATCGGTCAGTTTTCCACATTACTCCATGCGAAATATTGTGCATTCAACGTTAACTACCAAATGTGATACCAGGCATTTGCCGGATTAAAGCCGGGATTGCTACCATTTTGACATGATCTGGTACTCTATTCTTCTGATCAGCTCTTTTACTGGCTTACTTTCTACAGCAATGAAAACAGATGATTAGAAACTAACTTTTAATAGGTCATATGATCCAAATGAGTTTAGCTGTAGTGATGTTTAAATAGACGAATTGGAAACTAGACCATCTGATAGTATACCAAGTGGCAATATACCGTCTACTTTCATCCTAGTACATACCGTGTAGTATGCGACCCCAAGCCTGCATTACAGAACCACCAAAAAAAACCCCAAAAAAAGCCAGACATGGATTTTGAGTTAAGAGCAGATTCTGAAAGAGCAGACTCTAAGCTATAATATGGTGTGTAACTCAAAACAAATGGACATTTCCAGCCTATCTAGATAATGGAAAGAAAACATGTACACATTCTGGAAAAGTAATTACTGAGAAAAGAGGCTGGTAGAAGTGATGGAGATCTATTCAAATGCTTTATCTCACCATGTTGTACTCTGTGCAATGATTGGGACATAAAACAGGATGTTCAACTCTGTAGCAACCACTATTAAAGAATGATCAGATTAAAGCTGAAATTTTCCACACTCTTTAAGCACATTCTATTCATGACTGATCCTAACTTTAAAATGCAGTAACATGATCCTTTCAAAAGTAATCAGCAAGTAATGTCAGCTACCATGACAATGATCATACGCAAGGTAAACTCTTTGATCTTGAGCCTTTTTAACATGTCTGACAAGACAGCAGTTATCAACAGAGAGCAGCAATAATTTTCATTAATTGCAAAATCATGTTAATATCACCATGGCACAACTACGGGCCTATGGATACATGGGCTTAGGGAGCGCTTAGCTCTAGCACAGGCACTAAATGAAACTTTCAATGCTTGTATGATCCACCAGGTAAGGGCAACTTTGGCTCGGTGCTGAAGGGCAAGTGTCTGGTGAACGGACAACCCATTCCAGTCGCCGTCAAAACCCTCAAGGCAGATCTTGGTATTCCAAACTCAGAGGTGAGTATTGAATCTTGATATTTCGCCCCACCGGCAAAGCTTGCATACTTCATATATTGTAAAAGTGGGACATTTTTGCGGTGTTGAAATTTTCATGCATTTCGCGCAACCAGAAACTAGCGCGAAAATAAAAGCATGTGAATATTTTTGCTTGCCATATGTTCCAGTAGTTGATGTCTTGATTCTGTGGAATTAAAAACATGCGAAACTCTTCTTACCCAGCCGAGCACGAAAAATTAGTTCACGTTTTAAATAGTTTGATGGAGTGATAGTGTGCGACTGATCTCTACGAAAATGAGATACATGACTTTCAGAGTTCATTAAAATCTGGAAGATTGTCCAAGGAGAGAAGGCAGTATCTGTGATGAGGAAACAAAATAAGAAGACTGCCAAGAGCTTATAGGGATTCACAGAATCAGCTGGACCAGCTGACTACTGTTGCCGTAATTATACCGTCTTGCAGTGATCAGCTGACGTTATGCATTAGATACTGAAGTTGTCAAACTGCTGTGGTTTATGTTCTCAGTTTTGCTCCAATTTGTGTAGCATGTTACTTTTTTTCCCCTTCTTCTCTGTCACAGTGACCCATTTTCCAGTTTCAGTTACTATGAATACTGTTCTCTTTTGAGCTCAAGAAATTTGTGTTGCCTCTACTCACACTTTTTGTTTTGTTTTTATCTTGCAAACTCTCCTGCTGTTTGTGTTATTTTTAGATTTTTTTTAAATTTTGTTTTCCTCTTATTTATAGAATGTTCTATTCTGGTATGCATCAAACTTATATGTCATCTGTTCCTTATCATTGTTCTTAAGTGTTTGTGGGTAATTAGTCTCCAAATATATCATCACCAAGGCCTCTTGTAGCTGGAAGAAAACAAATTTGTTTCCAGAAACTTGCAAAAAAGGGGGAAAAAAGGGAGGAGATAAATATATTTAAGATGTCAAAGTGAATGGTATTGCCATGAGATGAATCCCTTTAGTAACATTGTGGAACTCCAACATGTAAACATCTTCAAGGATCGTGTCTTAAATAACTCTTTTTTTAAAAAAATATCTATATGTTTTTTGTATGAAAATTTTCCACATAACCCTTTCCATACTGAACCCATTGGTCACCAGGTTCCGGTAGGGAATGGGTTATGACATTTTTTTTTGTCTTTTCCTTGTCATTTCTGTCCTTCAAGCCTGAAATCATGCGGGAAGCAGAGCTGATGGCCGGTTTGGATCATCCTCACATAGTCAGAATGATCGGTGAGTTAAAACCATTACTCTGCTTTGCTCACCAATTTGCATGCCCGCTGGGACATTTTCTGGACTGATTGGCACAGATATCTTTGAAACTACTGTAAAACATTATGTTTTCGTGGCATGAAATTTTCACAAATGGGAGCCAACAGCCTTATTTGCGGCATGAAATTTTCGCGAGTTGCCTCTAACATTCATTGCATACAGTGTAGACAAGATCTTTAGCGTGCATTGTAATTTCGCGAAACTCGGCTCTCGCGAAATTCGCAAAATTAAAATGCACGCGAACATTCCTCGTTTTACAGTAACATAACTGCTAATGAATAGAGATCACTTAATCACGTTTGTGTCACCATGGCCTTCCTGTTGGATACAGATACAGTAGGCTCATTCACACACACATCAGATAAATGTGAGTCACGCCGCAAATCAAATTGTGCTTGTTTGCACTTTCTTTTCCAATTTGTATTTCCGAGCCTGTCTATTGCACGAAAGATGAAAATAAAGTTTTTCCACCAAAAACTATGCCTTTTCAGCCCTCAGAACACTGCAGTGCTGTTTTGATACGAGGTTGCCATCCCTGGTATGGGAATTGATTAGCCTTGTATCTACCATGTTGGGAATTACCATGTCTTGAGGCAGTGGGTTGATGATAATTTTTCCTTCAAACTGAGGATTACGTGACTGTATATATGCATAATAATAAATCTTCAGGATTGAGAGCTGGGTTGTGTCTCATACTGTATCTTTGTCTTTTGTCTTTCTCCCTCCGAATTAGGAATCTGTCACGGAGCAGAGATGATGTTAGTCCTGGAATTGGCGGAGCTGGGTCCTCTCCACAAATACCTCAAGAAACATCAGTGAGTGGCACTAATTTTTGCCTACTATGTATTGTATCCCACCAGGTGCTTTGATTGTAGGCCTTGTACAATTATCTCTAACCCTGATATTACTGGTGGCAACCACACTACTTGAGATGTCGGTGGTGTCATAGAGGAAGATTTCTAAACTCTTTCCTTCTGCAATTCTTCGAGAATCTTCTCTGTGCCCCCGAACAAGATTCTTTTTTTCCCATCAAGAAAGAACGGACATGTTAGTAATTCGCCCGTGCAAAAACAGTCAATGCATGTGTATACGTATAAATGTATTTCCTTTCCATGGTCAACTGCCTTGTGCCTTCGAACAATGCAAAATATCAATCGGGCATGAGATATGAATAGAGTTGTTTTTCACAGTTTCACGTTAAATGGAAAGGCAGTGAAATCTTTATACATTTATTGCAATTATGCTCCCCCAGTGAGTGTTATTAAAGAGAATGACCAATCGTAAACACAACTTTTTGTGCATTTTGAATCAGCATTTTCAAAAGGTGTTTTGAGATGTTTCTATCAAAGTGAGTCGGGACACAACTGTGTTTTGCAATCACGTTTCAAAACTCTAGAGTAAGGCCCAAAAACGGTGAGCATAAATGCACCCAAAAGGTGTATTGACCCATAACGTCCGGGTATATGAATGGCTACCCAGCAGTGCTGGGGATAGTAATAGTGGCAGGGCAAGCCTGGGGAACAGTGCTGGCACTGACACGGTTACCTCTGCTAAACAAACCAACATCACTTACTGCTGATGATACCAATTTTTTCCTGCTCCAAAACAGCACATTCTTCAAACACAGATCTTAAGACAAGACAGTGTAGTATTAAATAAAAGTATAATATTTATCATTAAGTCTTGTCTGGAAAAAGAAATTAAACTACAGTGTAGATCTGAGCAACAGGAGCTACTACATCATGGAGAAAAGGGTTTACATCCCTCACCAACTGTGAGAATTTGTGACTCGTTACATCAGTGACCCTGGCCACTTAAGCTAGATAATGTGTCCATGGCATGTAATTGGTCACTTCCAGTGTAATGGGGTAAGGTGTACCACTAATCACATTACATGACCATGACCGTGTCAAGCAACAAAATCGTAATTGGACAGATGTATGTCCATCCGTGCCGGGGAGAGGGTGTTGACCACACCGCAGAAAGCGCCGGCGAGATGAGGAAAGGGATTTGATTCGAATCAAGGCATTTGTTGGAACAGATGGGAGGCGCGAGTGCCATGAACCACCTTCTCTGTAAAGGTTTTTGAATATGGATAACAACCTGAGGGCATTTGTCTTATAAATCCAACACTTTGGTGTTTATTCTGGGATGCAAACTGTCATGAAACCGGGGTATCCTTACAAGCGGAAACATTGTTCTAGGAGGAGCTCAAAATTCATCTTCCATCATTTGGAATTTGCTTTCAACGCACTGAAAGAATCTACCAAGAAACCTGCCTGGCTGACACGATTTACCAGGATGATGCAATGTTCTGGAGTGTTTTGAGATCAAAAGTGTTGAATGATTTTGGTCATAGTACACAACTTATATTCTAGGAGCGCTCTCCCCGTTAACCCCATGTTCAACATTGTGGGAAGGTAGAACATAGCGTGAAGATCGCTTGTGCCCTTATTGCAATCATATTTTCCCACAAGTTGCATGTGATTCACTCTAGCACGGAAGAGCGATGAATGTCGCTGTGGCCCAATTTGTTGATTAGCAGTTATCAATTATGAAAAATTATGTAGCAACCACAATGGAGTAAGCTCTTGGATTGTGGACTTCCAGCAAACCTTTTTGGCAAATATTTCACATTTTTGTCATTTCCGAACTGAAATTGTGTTATAACAGTTACCTTTTCACACATTTTGTCTGCATACATGTCCATTTTTTAGCAATTATCTGTTACAGTTCTGCTGCCGTAAGAGAACTGCATTTTAGCCACCTTGTTTGCATCCTCTCACAAATAGGTGTATTGAGGTTAATCAATTCTCAATTATTGTACTTGTATATCGGCCTTTTATGATTGTGAGACAGTTTTATCGACATGCCCAAGTGGAGTTGTCTTCCATCAATCACAAGCCAAGTTTAGTGGGATGTTAAAAAGAATGCCAACATGAAAATCATTGCAAGGTTTGACCGGTGCATCAGTGCATAAGTGGTTATTTTAGGATGTACCCTGTCTTTCTCTCAATGTTCTGCTCCTAAAACACTACATTTTCAGGAATGCACAGCTACTGATGCATAGATTGTACTGTATTCTTTTTTAATGTAAGTAGCCATGGAATATGGATGGAACTCTCTACCAAGTGTATCGGTCACTCAAATTACCAGTGTGTGCGATCATACTTATTGATCGATAAGTCGTGTGAGCAATAGCATAATCGCATCTTTCCTTTTGCAACAGTTGTGTCAGACTTCTGTTGCATTCCCACTGCGTGATTTCATCTTCTGTTTGTCATCTTTGTTAAAAGAACAAGCCACATCTCAGCCTTTGGGCTGCGTCGTTGCTCTTAAATAAAACCGTGACTTTAACAATGTGATGTTGGATGTCATGATTTCGCAGGGAGATGAGCATCCGTAACGTGCTGGAGCTGATGTACCAGGTGGCCAAGGGGATGTGCTACCTGGAGAGCCGACAGTTTGTGCACCGCGACCTCGCCGCCAGGAACGTGCTCCTGGTCGACGAGACCTTTGCCAAGATCAGCGATTTTGGCATGTCCAAGGCACTTGGACTCGACAGCCAGTACTATGTGGTAAGTTCAGCAGGGGGAAAAAGAAAAAGAAAAAAGAAAGAATATATAAGTTGACTTTCTGTAACTTTACTGTTTGACATAGCAAAGAGAAACAGATTCTAGTAATCATTGCTGTGTTCTGTTTGTCAATTGCCACTCTTGCTGGAGTGCTTTCTTCGCTGAGTGGCTCAAATGTCTGGAAATTGAGGCACATTGCTACACCTGAGTGCATTACAACCAGGTCAAGTTTGTATGGAGTACTGATTGCTGATGAAAAAACACTTTAGCAAGCTAAGCCAGCTGCCTGGAAACATAAAGAGTTCACCCATTCAAAACGGGAACCTGGTGACCTGTGTATTAAATCTATGGGGGTTTCAGAATTCAGCATGGAACGGGTTAAGAAAGGAGTATTTCAATTTTTCTTCCCACTCTCTTATCCTCACTTGGTACATGTTGTAGATATATGTGACCATGCATCACACCACCATTTTTAGTGAGAGGCAGATCCAAAAAGAGCAGACTCAAATCTTTGAGATGATGCATTAGTCAACACATTGGACCTTCATACCCTATCTAAATAATGGAAAGAAAGAACACATTCTGGGACAAGTGTATAGGAAAGAGGCTTTGAAAGGGTAGGGTCTATTCAAGTCCACAATCTCATTGTGCTGGGCTCTCCTCTGTGCAATGAATAGGACGAAACAGGATGTAAAGCTCCGTAGCAACTACTACAATGAAGGGATTATCAGATTAGGCTGGAATTTTCCACATTCATTAAGTGCATTCTATTCATGTCAACTTTAAATGCAGTAGTACCATCTTTTCAAAAGTTGTCAAGAGTTATAAGTGTGGAGTATGTGGAGGGTTTTTAAGAAATAAAAAGTTCAAGATCAGCTTGTCGTCAATGTTTCAAGGGCACCTGTAACCAGTTTTGTTGCTCTTTCTTTCCGTTGCCTGCAGGCGGAAACGGCCGGCAAGTGGCCGCTCAAGTGGTACGCCCCCGAGTGCATCTACAAGTTCAAGTTTAGCAGCAAGAGTGACGTCTGGAGCTACGGGGTCACGCTCTGGGAGGCCATGTCCTTTGGCAAGAGGCCGTACGCTGTGAGTACCGGCTGTCACCAAAAGATGGCATCATTTTTTACAGTGTCATAGGGGTGCTTTTCACAAGGCAGGCTTTTTATGCCTCCGCAACGAAGTGGCCGGAGGCATTATGTTTTCGGGTCGTCCGTCCGTCCGTCCGTCCGTCCGTACGTCCGTCCGTACGTCCGTCCGTCCGTCCGTCCGTACGTCCGTCCGTACGTCCGTCCGTCCCGTTTTGTTTTTGTCGATATCTCAAGAACCGTGTGGTGGTTTTACATCAAACTTGGTATGAGGGGATATCCTTGGGGGATAATACTTTGTGTGGATTTTAGGGTCACAGGGTCAAAGGTCAAAGGTCACAGGTTATTTTGTGAAAAAAAATTTGAAATTCCACATATTTCTCCATATCTCGCAGATGGTTCAAGGTATCTTCATAGAACTTAGTATATATGCTTGTACCGATGGGCAGTGATTATCTAGGGAAGTTGGGGGTCATGGGTCAAAGGTCAGGGGGTCAAAGGTCAACTAAAAAAAAAAAGGTCAAAGGTCAAGTGAAAGTGCTAAATTGCACTTTTTCCTCCATATCTCGAAAGTAACTTAAGGTATCATCATGAAACTTACATATTTATGCATGTTCTACCTAACAGTGACTCTCTGTGGAACTGTGAGGTCAACGGTCAAAGACCAGGTTTAGATAATGCTATTTTCCCATTTGATACTGAAATTATACTTTTTCTCAATACCTTGAAAATTACTCAAAGCATAAACTTATAAAAGGGTCAAAAGTCAAGTAGAAATCACTAGTTCCCCAAATACCTGCACTCTGACATTTGAATAATTCATCCAATTGAACCTAGTTCTAGGAAAGTGAACATTCAGCACATTTGTGGCAAACCTGTCATTTTAATATTTTGCCAATTGTGTGAAACTGTCATCACACATTGTCAAGACATTGTACTATAGACCTATTAGGAGAACCATGCATGATGGCGGAGGCATATCAGTCGCCGTAGCGATATATCTAGTTCTGTCTTGAAGTGATAGGAGTTTGAGGGAAGCACAGTGCTAGTTGTGTATCGTCAATTCCCCCCCCCCCCCCACATGTCCATACTCACAAGACAACACAGACAATAATGCATTACAATAGTGCATTACATTCAAATTTAGTTCAGTAATTACAGATCGTGTATTGCTGCCTTTAGCAAGTTTGGTAGGCTTTTCACAGTAACGAGAAGTTCCAAGCGTATGATAGTCAGAGATAGAGATCATTTGGTATTCCACCTGAACATGATCTAGACTACTGTGTTCAGCACATCTGCTACTGCTACCAAGGTGTACTGTTGGGATGACATCCTGTAGGATAGGCATAGACTGTGTTGGTGGACATTAAGTTTGCTGTTACATGTACTGTCTATTAACAGCTACCCCATGTCTTGAACGTCTTGTCATCAGGAAAAAAAAAATTAGAAGAAAGAAATATGCAATTAAAAGGAATGCGTCATCGATGGAGTCATTTTGAGAATGAGTTGGATGCTTATTTGTTTCATGATATTTCAATGTTTCCAGTTTCTCTATCATGCTGCTATACTTTCATCTTTGAGTGGACCTTGAGCATTTCATTTATTGTGATTATTATTATTATTATCATTGTTGTTATTATTATTATTATTATTATTATTAATATTATTTTTTTATTCTTTATTATTATTATTATTATTATTATTATTATTTATTATTTTTGTCCCCGCCGAACGAGTTCGAGCAGGGGACTATGAAACAGGCTCCGTACGTGTGTGTGTCCGTGTGTCCGTCTGTCCGTCCGTCTGTCTGTCTGTGCGTCCGTGTGTGATCAAAATGTTCAATTTGCTACTTCTCTGTCATTTATGAGCCAATTTTGATTCTGTTTGCTTTATATGATAGCACTACATGGGAGCTTTGAAACTGCTACACAGAATTTCAGTTGTGACCTTTGACCTTGACCTTTGACCTATATTGTACAGTTTGCTTCAAAATGCTACTCCTTTGCCATTTCTAACCCGATTTCGATTCCGTTTGCTTTATGTGATGGCACTAGGTGAGGGCTTCAAAACTTCTACACAGAATTTTGACCTTTGACTTCTTTGACCTTTGACCTTGATTTTTGACCTATATTGTACATTTTGCTACAAAATGCTACTCCTTCGCCATTTCTAACCCGATTTCGATTCTGTGTGCTTTATGTGATGTTACTAGGTGAGGGCTTCAAAACTTCTACACAGAATTTTGACCTTTGACTTCTTTGACCTTTGACCTTGATTTTTGACCTGCCTTGTACATTTTGCTACAAAATGCTACTCCTTTGCCATTTCTAACCCAATTTCATTTCCATTTGCTTTATGTGATGGCACTACAGTCTGTAGGTGAGGGCTTCAAAACTTCTACACAGAATTTTGACCCTGGACTTCTTTGACCTTTGACCTCGATTTTTGACCTATATTGTACATTGGCTACAAAATGCTCCTCCTTTGCCATTTCTAACCCGATTTCGATTCCGTTTTCTTTATGTGATGGCACTAGGTGAGGGCTTCAAAACTTCTACACAGAATTTTGGCCTTTGACTTCTTTGACCTTTGACCTTGATTTTTGACCTATATTATAAATTGGCTACAAAATGCTACTCCTTCGCCATTTCTATCAAAACCCGATTTCGATTCCGTTTGCTTTTTGTGATGGCACTAGGTGAGGGCTTCAAAACTTCTACACAGAATTTTGATCTTTGACTTCTTCGACCTTTGACCTTGATTTTTTACCGATATTGTACATTTTGCTTCTAAATGCTACTTCCGGCGGGGACATATTTTACGCACCGCGTAATTTCTACTTTTCCTTGTTTATTATTATTGTTATTATTATTATTATTATTATTATTATTGTTATTGTTATTGTTATTGTTATTGTTATTGTTATTGTTATTATTATTATTATCATTATTATTGTACCACTGTTATGTATGGTAATTATACTATTGGATGCTTTTTGCCAACTAATGCGTGTGTGTGTGTGTTTGTCTGTCTATCTTTTTGTAACTGTTGTCATTCTTTTTGTCTGCACTGCTCCGTTGTGGTTGACAGAGCATGAAGGGACAGCAGCTGATGCAGTTCATAGAGAATGGAGAACGACTGCCCCAGCCTGATCGTTGCCCTGACGACGTCTATAGCCTCATGAGACGCTGCTGGCAGGCTGAGTGAGTCTTTCTCTTTACCAATGTCATCTCTCCAGATACCGGTGTACAAGAATCTTCCTGATTAAAGGGAACCCAAAACCAAAGAGCAATGTGGATTGAGTGAAAGTAGCAACATTAGTAGAACACATCAGTGAAAGTTTAAGGAAAATCGGACAGTTGATGCAAAAGTTATGAATTTTTAAAGTTTTGGTGTTGGAACTGCTGGATGAGGAGACTACTAGAGGTTATGACATACGTGTGGAAAACAATCTAAAGAAAATATAAAGGAAATTCCACAAGAATTCATTTTTCATGAAAATTACACATTCCATCAACTTGGTACTGACATACAAATGTTACAGGTAGCATTTATTCCCCCTGCAAAGAGCAAAAATAACAGATAATGCTTCTACCTGTAGAGAAGCATCATGCATGCATTTCTCAGCATGTTTTTGAAGTGTGCTTACTTTGTCATTGACAAACAAAACAAATCATAAAGATAAGAATATGAATAAGACAAAAAATATATATTTTTTCTTTGTCTGTGCTGCAGGGCCAAGGACAGACCCTGTTTCCGGGAAATTACCAACATGATGTCCGACATCTTGAAGCATCTGCAGGCGGGAACTCTTCGACTGAGATAGAACTTTGGAAGAGCTCCTACCGTGGGCTCACGATCCTTCCGTTTTTTTTTCACTACCAGTCCTCTTATCACCGCCTTGTGAAGGGAGCGAAAAGGCGGCGTGGTGGATATCATTGGAATTTTTACTTTCTCTCTAGCGTTTTGTGGCTCTGGCCAGGAGGTACTAAAGCAAGCAGAGGAGAAACGTTGATGCGAAGGCGATGTTTGCGGCATTCCCCCTCGTACAGGACAACCACTAAAATGGAATCTCGAGCAGGATTTTGAACACTTGTGGTCGATGTGGAAGGAAAGTGTTAGAGATTCTATTGTGTACAGAGAGCCTCCTGCAAAAGATTTTTTGGAAAAGGCAGACGTGGACGCTGTGAATGCCATGCTGTATTTCCCTGGAGCTTCTATGATCAGTTCTGTGCCATCTGCTTTTTATGTCAAATGCATTCTGCATTCCGAGAGACAATGGAGCAGCCTCACGCAGAGACTGACGTCAAGCGCTGAAACCGCTGCTTTCAGCCTCACTCATCTCCACGATCGGTCAGCAACGTCTTTTTCCTCGCGAGCGATGCCGTATGATGTCAAAGCAACTGTAGGAGTGCACACATATTCGCGGACAAGGAGTAGATATTTGTCGATTCATCTTTCTTTTTATTTCGCTGCAGACATATACACATACATACTGCCATACCCAATACAGAAAGGCTTATTCTGTTCATCCTAAGCATCAAGAGAACAATTTGCTTTGCCCTGGGTGCCATTTGATTTTATACACACCCTCTACAGCTGTACTTCAGTGTTGTTGTTTTTTTACGATGAGGCAAGCAACTTCTGTTTTTCTGATGAGGCAGGCATCGTTAAATGTCAACTCTTGTTTTTGTTTTGGCTTTCCACCTTGTCTGTTTGCAAATGTTAGCCGCGACACTTTACACACGCAGCGATCCTTAAAGTATGTTACATTTACAAATCTGCAATGATGTAATCCCCACCATGTGTGTGTTCATAGAGTGTACATCATTCTGTACATTGGTATTAAATAAGTGTTCTAGAGCGGGCTGTGCGTACATGGTGGAGCTGATTGGACAACAGTGATTCATAACAGTTGAAACAGTGCCAATTAAACCCTTTCAAATCATGTGGCATGAAGCATTCATTGGTTTATTGAGAAAAAAAAAGAGAGAAAGTTTGTTTGTTTTGTACAAGGCAATACAGAGATTTCAATTTCAGTGCAGAGTTTTTATTTTGGCCAGGCAAAATGATAGGGCTGTAGCAGAAAGCTCATTGTTCGTGTATGTACAGCAATTTCTCCAAAAGGCAGCTTGACAGAGGAGATAGTAAAAGTGAGGGATAATTTTTATGGTTCTGCCATAAAGTGTCTTTGAATTGCCTTTTGTTCTTCTTATCTTCTTTTGGGTGTTCATTTCATATCAATCATTCTTATCCTATTGACTGTTAATGAGTAAAAGCCAGCAGAATTAGAATACCAGGTAAAGGGTGGACATGGCTGTGTTCAGGAATCATGTATGCAGCAATCCAGGTAGTACAAATGTCAAGTTAAATCCACTAAGTCTGTTTTGTGTTGCTCGTTTCCCCATTTCTTTTTTTTTTTTTTTTAAATGATCCACTCATGAAGATTATAATGAAACCATGTTACAGATTGAACACATCAAATCCTATTCAAGAGGATTTGCTGCAAGAAATACATCTGGTCGTTAAATTGGTATCACTGAATTTTTACAGTATATCCTATACAGGAGGAATACAAGACGGAACAGGTGAATTCACTAATCTGGCACAAAATTTAAAAAAAAAATATACAAATTGCCAATGAAAGAAAGAAACAGGAAATTTAACCTTTTTAAAAAAAAAAAATGTTGCTGATTTAAGAATCAGATCAGGAATCAGCAATTAAGAGGCTTTTCCAAATTCTTCAGCAAATACAAACATATGGTCATGCACTGTAATGAAGGGCTCACTATGAAGGTGAATTTTTACTCTATGTTAAACAATAAACTGTACAAATTATACTAAACAGATGCAGCACCAAACCACAGAATATATTTGGGGGACTTAACAGGAAACTTTTTGAGGTTTTAGCACCACTGAATTTACTTGATGAGCAGACTGCTACAGTATGCCATTCAAAGCATGATACTGCATTGAGATATGCCCTGAACTATATCATACTCAGAAGTATAGTCTAATCTTGAGATTTTCATCTATTGAGTGAATCAATGGCATCTCCTGTCCTCCAACCCTCCCCCCCCAAAAAAGGGTGAAATCTAGCATTTATAAAGTGATGTCACCCAGAGTGTTAACTTGAAAGTGTGGAAGTATCAACAAAGTCTATTTTTTCATAATCGATCTCTGTCTTTTAGCTGTAATTGAGAGCCACAGTTATTCCTACATCTGCACAAGGCGTTGAATTTTCATTTCCAACAGTAAATGCTACCATGTATCTGACATTCCCTTGCGCCCGTGAGTCTCATTTAAGGTATGAATGTATTCATGCAGTAATCATTCCCCGATAGTGTAAAGACCGAAGAATAGTAACATCCTTCCCGATCAAGCACACATATGCACACGTCTGTACCACCCATTTGAACCCGTGCATTTTGTGTGTCCACACTTTGCATCTGTCATCATTTGCCTTAAATGATTAAACGTGCCTACAATGCTTAACCGGGTCTTTTTGCGCCATCTCTTGAAATTTTCTGAAAAAAAAAATTAATGCCTTTGTATGTTATGAGGTATATGAATAAATATTGCCTACCCATAAATCAAAAGTCAAAGACAAAATATTACTGAATTGTTGTGATGGCCTCGTTTGTAGATTAAAAATCTTGTTGATCACGGTTAAGGAAAAAAGATTTGAGGAAGCAACCCAAACCCGTTAACCACATAAATGTCCATGCTCAAATTTAGCATTTTAGGCTGTGTTCATAGTAGCCAATCACCCTATTTTTATGAGAATCCCAAATGGCCATAGACATTGTCCGAGACAGGTCAGGTACGCATTGACAGCAGAAAGTGAACAAAATATAATATATATGTATATTTGTAATACATATACATATATAATTATGTTTGTGTGGCTTTTTTTTAAGATTATGCCTCTCAGTGTGTTTCAAAGTATCTCTGTGGCTCACAATGAAATATAAGAGGAGCTAGTTTTCTTGTATGTTTGATGTGATTCCATATTCAGTGTCTTCTCCTTTGATATTTTCCCCTTTAACTGATGAAGAGTATGAAATTGTCTTTCACTTATCAGTTATTTGTAGAGACAGATAGTTTGATTCACTGTTGTTGGTGGTTTTTTTTTTTTTAATGTGTGTCCAGAGAACTTGAAGTGTGTAACAGGAAGTGGGGAAAAAAGTGAAATAGTTTGGATCGTCCAAGATTCCATGTGAGTGCTCCGTGTACAAAAAAAAATATGATATAATTGATTGTGTTCTACATGTATGTATGACATTTAACAATGTAGTCTTGCTGGCAGCGAAGGAAATGCGTACACAGATTGTATATATTCCTATACATATATTATATATAAATAGATATATAAATATATATATCATGTATTAAGCTGCAAACGAGTTAGCACTACTAGTCCGAGGTACTATAAATGTCAATGAAGAAATTTGAGTAAGAATTTGTGATTACGGAGAGTTGTGTCGTCTTATTTTATATACATATATAGATATATATATATGTGAGCTATATAAATCTGTTCTCCTCTCTGTTCTCAAATGCAGTGAATGTAGTGATGGCTGTTTAGTAGACTATTTGTTGGGAGAAAAGAAGAAAAAAGCCAAAGGCTTGAAAAAAAAAATAAGAGAGAAAATTACAAAGAAATGTAGTGTTAGATTTTTGCTGAAGGCTACAGATCCAGTAATAAGATATACACAGGTAGTGGGGGATAGCGTCGAAAATATTGATAAACTGTTTGTTTGATAATTTCAGGAATTTGCTGGACAGGGAAAAGAGAGTGTTTGAATGGAACTGAAGCTAAATTTCAGCTATGGAGCATCTTCAAATTTGATGACACACAGTGTCAGTCATTTTGATTGAAATAGGGGATGGGGGCAGATTTAAGAAGTTAGTTGGACAGTGGATTAGCTTCAAAGAGAGCTACTATGATTGATGTAGAGCAGGGCTTGACATTAGCAATGGCCAGGCCTAGTGGCCCAGGGCCACTAAAAATTGATGTTGGGCCTCCAAATTTTAAAAAGAAAGCTATATTTTGGAGACCCAATCAGACAGCTAAAATTCAAAATGATTTTTAGCTTTCCTTTCATTTTGGGCCACTACATTTCTTTTTTGGGCCACCAAAATTTCAAATTCACAGATTTTAGTTGCCCAAACGGGCCACTGGAGAAAGAAGTAAGTGTCGAGCCCTGAGTATAGGCAATTGCTGGGACGTAAAATGATTATCCAAGTCAGAAGATATGAGTGACTCCATTGCTATCGTCTATTTCATCAGTTGATCAGCATCATATCTTTGCAGTTTTCTTTATATTTCTTGTTTAATTCCTTTTGTCCTGAATTTTGTTGGGCACACCTAATGGTTGTGCAAATCAATTTCCCATAAAGCAATCGATAGAAGTGTTGAATAAACAATGTGGAAAAATCTCGATTTTACACCTTCCCCAAATTTGAACCGTCTGGTATGTCGCAAGAAAAGTGAAATTTGTGTCACGTCATCTCTCAGTTCATTCAGAGCTGGTCCTGTAGATTTAGGCATGTGATGTGTGATATCATGAGGGATTTTTTCTAAATTTTAGTGCTGTAATTTGCCATCAGCAAGAAAATGTCCTGCTCCCACCCCCCCCCCCCCCCAACATAAAATCCCACAAAGCAAAACTTAAAGGGTGCCCTGTTAGTAGCTGATTTTTAGTGGCTTTTGCATTTCTCATTTCATTCTCTACTAGTAGTTATGAAGAATAGCTCCATGAGCATCTGTAGCTGTAGGTATTCAGTTTTAGCGTTCAGCGGCCGGGCAAACTTTAACATGTCATGTGTATCATAGTAAGTTCATTCTTTCTCTCCAATCTATCTATCTCTCTTTTTCTCATGAATAGAAGATTTTCTCTTTCATGCATCGTGAGAGTGAAATGTCTTTGTGTGGGGACTAGTGGGGTTAGAATCATGTACAGCATATTAAGTGTCTGATGATGTCAAATCATCATGTTTCTACTCAGAGATTTGTAGCTAAATTTTCTTCCTTTTTTTATTATTTAAAATCCATTGCAGGCTTTGTATTGTCTATCTCTGGAGAGAAAACTGCACATTGATATTGTCATTGTACTTGCAGAGGTTTTCATAATTTTCTTTTTCTTTCTTTTCCCCTTGTGCAGGTGAAATTTTCTTGCAAGAGTTATGTGTAAATTTTGTTACTTGTTCACATGATGTGTTTGCATTTTTTACACAATACTTCTCTCACATTTTAAATGCTTTAGGATACAGTAGTTGCATATTTTGAAGGTGAATTTGTTGCATTTAAGGTATGATTTACATGCACGTATTTGTTGCAATATAAAGTGTATGCAGTGTTGAGTATTTCTTGAAATGAATAAACTCACATTTACTCTTTTTTGTACGAGTATTTTTTCATCACAACCAAACTCTGCATTGCTTTAGTTTGTCTGTGGGTGTTTTGAAAATTAATGTATGTGTTGTACTGTCCGTGTCATTGGAATTTTATTTACACTTTCATTGAAACCAACATAATATGCTGTCAAAAAAAAAAAGTATATATATATCTTCCGCCAACATCCCCTCCCTTGGAAGAAGGAATACAAGCCATACATAATTTGTTGTTACTTCTGATTTAGTTTGAGGGGAGGTTCAATTTGCTCAAATTTTGCTTGAAGTGTTTACATTCCCTTGTAGTTGTAAAATATTGTGTATTTTATAATCATATATGTGCTTGGTAGAACTATCAATTTAAAGAGCAGAAGTCGATAAGTCATCCTTTTGTTTTTGTTATTCATGTTTCAAACTTCCAAGAAGTTTTTATGTTGTGTTTTGTTTTGTTTCGCTACTTAGCAGTTGTGGAATGGGATGATCTTCACTGCATATCATTTATTAATAAAAGCTTTGCTTTTGTATAGAGAAATAATGAAGAAAACATGGAGGTTGGTAAAGAGACCGTTCCCCTCAAAAACAGTGAATCAAGTCAAAGACATTTGAGAAAGAGTACTTCAACATAATACTGAATGTGTGCATGCCTTGCTTAATAGAGAGTGTATACAAAGTCTAGACCATGATGCAATTTATTATTTCATCATAGTTTGCAGCATATAGAATATCAAAGAAGTATATACCTTCTATTTCACACCAGTTTTCCTTCACTTTTTTGTTTAGTTTTCCTGCCTCATTTTATTTTCAAGTGATGATCTTTGCTGTTTGTGTGTCAGGCGGCTTTACTCTTGTACAGTGCTTTAAGATCAGTATGTTGGTCACAAGCGAGATCCAAAATAAATGGACGTCGGAGATTTTACAATGGGGAAAACTTGGATGCCCTTGATTTTGTTTCCTGTTCTTTAAAGTTCTGTTAGGAGGGGTTGTGTTGGATAGTTGGGGGGGGGGGGGGGTTGTCATGCTGGGAGGTGAAGTAAAAATATCAAAATACTGAATATTTTATTTGTATCTATCCATCCATCCATTTATCTATCTATCTCTATATATACAATTGTACATATAATATTTATGTATTGTGTATACATATGTGTGTTTGTGTGTGCGTGTGTGTGTGTGCCTGTACATGTATTATGCATACATACAGATAGATGGATAGAGTTATATGGTATATATATATATATATATATATATATATATATATATATATATATACACACACACACACACAGGTATATATATATATATATATATATATATATATATATATATATATATATACATATATATATATATATATATATACATATGTATACATATATATATACATATATATATATATATATATATATATATATATATATATATATAAACAGCCTTTATACTCATATTCAATATATTCAGTGGATGCCTCTATGAAAAGTGGAAAACCACCCACATTTCCATTCAATATTTCCCTCTAATGCCAGAGATATATGGATCACCTCCTACAATAAATAGCTTGAAATGTCTGGGGGCAATTATACTGTATATATATATATATATATATATATATATATATATATATATATATATATATATCTAGATGGCACCTTAGGGAGACACATTGGGGGGAAGTGTCTTCATTAGGGAGACAACTGGTCATTAAGGAGACAATTTTCGTGTCTCCATTGCGTAAACTGCCATTGAACATGTATTTAACAAATTTGCATATGAAACAAATGGAAATGTCTCCCAAATGACCCATCTAGGAGTATATATATATATATATACATATGTATACATATATATATACATATATATATATATATATATATATATATATATATATATATATATATATATATATATATATATATATATATACAGTATAATTGCCCCCAGACATTTCAAGCTATTTATTGTAGGAGGTGATCCATATATCTCTGGCATTAGAGGGAAATATTGAATGGAAATGTGGGTGGTTTTCCACTTTTCATAGAGGCATCCACTGAATATATTGAATATGAGTATAAAGGCTGTTTTTACAGTGTAACAAGCTCACAATACACAGAAAAGTAATGCAAGGTAACTATTCATGAGGGATATTTCTTTGCTTTGGTGATACTCCCCTATCATCATTCACAAGTACGGGTACTGTACTTGACCGATATCTCGGGTTTTGAGAACTTGGACTGATGAAAAGCACAGGAAATTTTGGGTTCCTGTGTCTTGGGCTTGTAATGTAGGTTTGCCTGATAATAAATCCAGACCAACTCTAAAATCACATACAGTGTATCTTCACACCGTATTTGGTGGCAATACAACCAGCATGAAAAATGATCCTGTATTTTCACTCATTAATTGCATGCATAACTAACAGGTCAAAGTACAAAAGAAAGGTACAATGTACAAAGTTTAAAGGAGACCTCCGGATGATTTTCAGATTTTTACATTTGAACAACTATAAATTAGTTATACTAAGGACAGAGTTTCAGAATTTGTGAGAATTTGGATGAAGTATTAGAATAATTTCAAAATTTTGAACAAATTGCAATGAACAAGGATGATGACATGGCAGAGTCACCATAAGAATGCATGAGTTGGGGCTCAAGGAAGCAGAACAAAAGAGGAAGGCATGCATAGATTATACACAGGTGAACTCGCAAGCAAGCGGTATTGTAATGGAATTACACTGCTGCATTTCTGAAATATGTGAACCTGCCATGTCATCATCCTTGTTCAGTGTAATTTGTTTAAGGTTTTTCAATGTATTGTTTCTCTGCTCAAGAACTACAATAAATTCCACAAATCTATACATGGAGTTGTCGATTTATGTACTACATGATGTGAAATTATGAAAATCGTCCAGAATGTCCCTTTAATACACGTGTACCTCGCAATACACACCGATCATAGCCTGAAAGGACTTGTCACTTGTTGATATCAGTACAAGAATGACAACAAAACCATCGGGATACAGTTTTCTTTGTTTTGCCAATTGATTTATTCTGTTGCTTTTTTTTTTTTTTTTGCTCTTGTTCTCAAAATGATAGGACACCTTGACGAAATAACGGAAGTCACTTAAACACTTTCAACATGTCCTAGCTACACAGTGCAAGACATTACATATTTGGAGGAGAGATAAGCAACCAAGATGCATTTTGGGGGCAAAAGAAAAAAAGTAACAAAGGAGAAGAAAGCTGAACAAAACCATGAGTATGATGTTACATCATGCCAAAAATGGAAGGACAAGTGCTAATTACAGTGTGATGAAGTAGAAAAAAGCATTGAGCTCTGATACTTATGATAACTAGAGAAGGTCCCAATTTACATTCACAGCTTGACATAAGTGTTCCTCTGTACACACATAAGTCGATTATCGTCTCAGCTAATACAATTTTTTTTTTCGGGGGGGGGGGGGAGTTCAGTTCTGTCAAGATCAACTTCGCAGGTTTGACTTTATGTTATAAAAGCAAATACCTGGTAGTGTATTCATAACATGATCTGTAACAGGTTGATATAGATGGCATATTGTGACATGGTTTGTAATACCATACAGTCATGAAATATACAAATTGTCATACAAATTTGTGCAAGGGGAACCAATGCTACATGAAATACACTTTAGCAGTGCTAGCTGCCCAAAATTAAAATACATTGTACTGATGGACAGTGAAAAACATATTCTGAAAGGAAAATGCATACAATAATTGGTTTATAAATGAGGGCAATTGCACATGTGATAGTAAATTAATTCATGTTCAGAAAAAACAAACTAAACATTTCTCATTTCACACCATGATATAAATAGTGAATGGTCACGACAGCAACGGTACAAGATTTCACACGAGGTGGATAGAGGTGCTCTATTCAATGAGGCGAAGCTGAGTTATTTGTAAGTCAATGGTGAGTTTAACACGGGAATCAATGGAAACTGGTGATGTCAGCCATGCGCTATCCATTTTTGCTGCACAGCTGACAGAGTCAATGTGCGATGGTACTTTTTAACTGCATGTCACGTGACGGGCAATCATCCAATCGGATAGCCATATGTATGTTCGTTTTAGGTGCTGTATAACATCTTATTTTGGATGGAGACATACACAATACACAATGTAAAGTACAATGTATATGGAACATAATCTATTATGGCTTTATACACACACACAAAAAAACATAACTAGATTGAAGCTCTGGTGTTGCATATTCATTGCAAGCATCACAGACTTGGGTATACATCTGCACAGACATTTATGATTTAAAGAGGCATTCCAGATGATTTTCATAATTTCACATCATGTAGTACATAAATCGACAGCTCCATATATAGATTTGTGGAATTTATTGTGGTTTTTGAGCAGAGAACCCAATACTGTGAAAAATCTTATACAAATTACAATGAACAGTGTTGATGGCAGAGGAGCCTCACATATTTCAGAAATGTAGAAGTGTAATTTCATTACAATACTGCTTGCTTTCAGATTAACAAGATCACCTGTCTATGCATGCCTTCTTCTTTTGTTCTGCTTCCTTGAGCCCAAACTCATACATTCTTTAAGGAGCTCTGGAATCCAAATGCATGTTGATTTGTGTTGATTTATGATACCCTCAACAGCACTTTTGCAGTGAAACAAACATCTACAAACATTCCATATATTTTTAACAATTTTTTCTTCTAATTTTCTTCAGATTACTTGGGAACGCCCACAAAAAATCCTTCCAAACCAATATTCTGGCGATGACCTCATCTGTCAATCATTGCTAAAGTACTGAAATGTTTAACAAAAGACAATGGAATGCACCTTCCCCTCGACTCAGCATATCTTGCATGTTCCCTCGCCATGTCTTTTGTTAGTCACATTAATATCACAGAAACATGCAAGTTATGCCGAGTCCAGAGGAAGGTGCATTCCAAGGTCTTTTGTTAAACACTTTAATACTTTAGCAATGATTGACAGATGAGGTCATCGCCAGAATATTGGTTTGGAAAGATTTTTTGTGGGCGTTCCCAAGTAATCTGAAGAAAAATAGAAGGAAAAAATCGTTAAAAATATGGAATGTTTCTAGATGTTTGTTTCACTGCAAAAGTGCTGTTGAGGGTATCATAAATCAACACGAATCAACATGCATTTGGATTCCAGAGCTCCTTTAAGGTGAAGCTGCCATGTCATCATCCTTGTTTATTGCAATTTGTTATAAATTTTGAAAACATTCATATTCCTCATCCTATTCACTATAAATAATGAAACTCTGTACTCGGTATAACTAATCTATAGTTGTTCACATGGAAAAGTCTGAAAATCATCCGGAGGTCTCCTTTAACACACAGGTTCTAGCTAGCTATTCTTCTTGAGTACACACACAGACAGACTATCGTGCTATCCATTACAATATGTGCATGGCCGAACCTTTTCAGTCTGGTGTGGAGCAAAAGTGAAGAAAAGAAAGGATGAATGGCATTGCCATAGAAAAAAATATCAGTGCCATCAGGAGAGAGTCTTCTAAAAATATAACTTTGACAAGGAAGAGCATTACGTTTTCTCCCCTGCATGACATCAGATCATCATTCACTTGTCAAGTAATCAATGATTTTTGGGATAAAACTGGGCTAAACTGGTGTACATTGAAATCATTGTGCACACAACTTTGTCCTCAATGTTGATGTGAACCAAAAGGGAGAAGAAAGATGTTGAAAGCATAAATCGCCGACAATTATTGCCAATAATCTACAATTCTCATGGACCCATCATCATCTAATTATCAATATGAACAGAATTGAACAAAAAACATTCAAAACCATCATTGCTTTCTGCAGGGAGAGAAACAGACAACTTTGTACACTTGACTAAGGAGGTACGAGAGAACTCTCTCGTACCTCCTTAGTCTGACTAGGAAAAGTTTACAGATCAGTCAAAAGAAAGTTGTAGATACAGACAGGTCTACTGTCTGCACGCATGGACAGAATCACTTCAGAGCAGCTATACATGGAAGCAGAGCAGACAAGGAGCAAAACTTCTGCAAATAATGAAGAGACAGGACAGCTATGACAGACATCATCCCGTTTCTATGGTTACCGCAGGCATAAGGAAAACACCTACATTGGAATACTGGAAGAGAAATATCTGCTGGGACCCAAAAGACCTTTATTAATACAGAGGTCTATTATCAATTACTGCTAAAGCGAGAATACCATTTTCACAATCTTTATGTATGAAATACTGAGTGGTCGATTTGGTCTCTGAGTAATGAAGCTACTGTTGCAGATCTGGGTGACAGCACCTAGCTGCCACATCATACTGTCCACATGCATCCATGTTAAGACAGGAAGGTTGTATCACCTCCCCGGTAAAGACAGTATGTGTATCTGGGTATAAAGCAATGAGAATTTCAGTGTATTCAACACTATCTAAAAATATTGTAATTGTATCTGGGTATAAAGCAATGAAGATTCCAGTGTACTCCACACTATCTAAAAATATCGTTAAGTCACAAAAATATGCCAGTATATGGTAAACATTACAAACAAGGAAAATGATTACACACCTGAGTTAATGATTATAGCACATGTACAAGTATCTAAACTGGAAGTACAAAAGAGCTGAATGATCTTATCATTTGTTACAAAATTGCTTTAATTTTGGAGGTACAGTATATGTGACTTTGAATATATTGTTCATGAATATAATACTCACATTACGTTTAAATTTTGTGAAAGATTATGGCACTATACAATTGTAATTATCTGCCTGAATGGAAGAACACAACACGTGTACATACATACAAATCTTGTTCTGCGTCCATGCAGAACACACCAAAGCTGCACAGAATATGGGAATCTTGCAGGAATTGAACTTTTTGATCCTTAAACTGACAACACATTTACAGAGATTTAAACATTTCTGAATTAAATGGACAAATTTTGGGGATTATCATCCGACCCTCAACCCAGTGGCACTCAATATAATCTTTCTCTAAGAGTGAATATGTCTCCTAAAAAGAATGCAAATCAGAGATGATTTCTGCAGGAAAAAAAAATTCATTGATGAATTGTTGTTAAATTACACGTATGATGCAACTGCTACTGTAAAATCTGTTTCAAAAATATTTTGTGGACAAATAGAGATCGTTATAATATAAAATAAATGAAATCAAGCATGTTTTTTCACTCTTGTAATGATGATGTACAAGGAAGAGACATATCAAAATAAAAGAGTGAACTTTTGATCATTTTAAGGTTGTCTTGTATCAAAAATAGAGCCCTGTGCACAGCTCACTTTATATGATATACATTCTTTGAAATATAAATCACATGATGTCACACACTATTTCAAAAAAGGCACTTATGAGCATATTAGACTGTTTGAAAATACTGTTGGGCAAGGATCGATTGATTCTCCATACAATAAACAGGCACAGATTTCCACATAAGACAAACAATAGGAAACGCTGGAAGACTATAACAAATCAATTGAAGGCACTCATTAACAGGAAGAACAAATCACATAGTGATATACTGTAGACGCTGAATATTTCAGTGCGAGGTTTTTGTTTTCGCGAAGTTCGCGAGTCAGCTGCTATTCGCGAAATTAAAAACAAGGGAAAATATTGACTCTAATGCCGATATGAATGTGACCTACACGTATAATATTTCTCCATTCAGTTCAGGACCCCACAATCGCGAATTTAACCACTCGCGAAATTCTCGGGAAGTCCCGATTCGCGAAAATTTAGACTCACGAAATATATGGCGTATACAGTACTATTGCAAGGGGGGAGGCACTTAAATCTTAACCTTTATGGTATGCTGAGGTACTCAGTCCAGTTTTTCAGCTATCATTCAATGGCTGGACTATGACAACAAAAAGGAACCTTTGGCACATTACTATTATCATCTTTTCTTTTTTTTTTGTCATGACGATCTATACACTTAGATTCCATTCTCAGAATGATGAATTGACGAGCACCAGTACAGAAGTATGAGAAATGTCGCTGGATTGATGGAAGACTCGTAATGCCATTCTTCAGCTCCATACTGGATGCAGCAGTTACTGTCATGCAAGATATCTTCGTGGCATTCATCTTTTGCAAATTGCAGCTGGCATTCAATGCATAGTGTAGACAAGAATGTCCGCGTGTATTTTAATTTTGTGAATCTTGGCTCTCGCGAAATTGAAATGCATGCAAACTTTCCTCGTTTTACCGTAGATGTTTACATCTACATCTCTACATCTCAAGTGCAAAAATCCTTGAGTACATCTACAGTAGCAGACAAATTGTAGGGTATACTTCTCGGTGGTACATGAACTTGAAAAGACTTTTGGGGCAAGACATATTGACGGCAGTTACAGGCTGGTACAACAACCAGGATTTGGTACATGATGTCCTTTCAGAGAAATATTGGAAGTATTACATATCCCTGTACTTCATTATCTATCCATATGATGTTAAATACATGTAAAAACCCTTTAACTGTGAAGTGCCATTTTGTATGTACACATACATAAACACAAGTTTGTGGACTCTGTAATCTTGGCATACATGACATATCAAGGTTTTTGTGGTAGTTTTTCTGTCATTTTAGATGGAAGATTTTTCACAGGTTGACAGATACACATGTATGTATGTACAAACCTCACTCATCTTTTGGCATTAATGGACCATTAAATGTGTTTTCGATACAACTTACTCTCCACTTACAATCGCCATTCTCTCTTAACGGCTACAAAAGGAAGCATGATTTATAATATGAACATCATTCCTTTTATGCTGTGATAACGTTACAGAATATATTTGCTATTCTTGGCTAACTATTGCAGTTGGTACAAGGCACTGTGGTATATAAGGGAAAAAGTATAAAAATAAACTAACTGTCTTCATATGATATCAATAATGCCACCATAAAAAGGCACTTGGTCAAAGGCACACAATAGAGTCATAAGGTCACTTACAAAATTTTCTCTCTGGACTGATAAATCCTTCCATCGATAAAGTACTGATACTGAATGTTTGCCGAAACCAGAGTTCAGTTTTCTGAATACAATTGAGGCACTGTTTTGGGGGGTTTTTTTGGCATCTGGAGGTTTCTGTCCAGAAATAAACAAATGTGACCTGTCACAACAAAAGGATGTCAAAGTCCCAGACATCGAGAAAGTCGAATTAGAAGTCAGATCATCAAAATCAGTCAAAACGATCAGATTTCTGTCTTTGGCATAATGCTGTACTCAAATGTTTCATCTATCATCTGCCAAAATTTCAAAGCTAAATGACCAAAGGAGAGGCAAGAAATTAGCATTTTTCTGACTTTCAAAGGAACACAAACGTGTCCAAAGATTTGGATTCAGTGCTGCAGATAGACTCCGCCCCTAGCAACGAGGGAGTAATGGTCAGTGCGTAGACAGCTGGTGCTAAGCTTGAATGAACATCACAGAGGTTGCTAGGAGCATAGCTTCTATTGTTAAAGGCATAATTTACCATTTGCAGATGAAACAAAAACCCAGCATTAGTCCTTTAAAATAGTTATAAATGTGAGTTAGGGATAGAAACAACCACTGTAAAAATCTGAATCTGTACAATCGATGTTAAGTATTGTTAAATGCACAAAATGTGAACAATAGTTATAATAAGAATGTTTCCAGACTAAACCGTCTACAGTTATGGTTTATTGAGAAAAGTACTGATATCGCCTTTTATTTTAGGCTTTATTGCGAAAATTTTATATGGTAGGATGTTTTGTGATACAACAAATCTACACATATGCATCAAATGTGATATCTTGAAATTTTTTTAAATCTGTGCTCCCAAAGGTAAACAGGACCTTTAAGAGGTGAAAATTGTCTTGCCTCCCCTTGATCATGATAGTGTTGGAAGGAAAACTCTAAAGGCGGTTTTCTCGAAACGCTGATTTCCTAAACCACTCGACATGCACTAATAAAATCATCTGTATCCCCGCAACCAAGCAATTTTATGAGTCATGTTAGAAATGACATTAAAGTGGAAGAGTAAGGGAATAATGTCATGTCATTTTCAGAAAATCTTGCTTCCCCAACTTTCAGATCCTTTTGTTGTAGCGGTCACAAATGTTACAGTCATACATTGTATCTTGTCCAAACTAATTGATAATTTCTCGTCACTCTTCCAAGCATAAGAGGAGGAATGTTCACCTGGCTTTTTTTGCTTTGCACTTTGCTCAACACTTGATGCAGCATACATCTAAAAAAACACACAAATTAACATACTAGAAAAAGAAAAATGTCTAAGGGCTTTCAATTATTCAAGGCACTACATAAATCCATTGGATTTTAGCACTGTGTACCTAAAAGAAAAAAGGCAGAAGTACAACTAAGAAAAGCAAATAATTATATCAAGGAATTGATGAATATCCCTGATATCAGCAGCAAAAGTGGTAACCGCGAAAAAGAAAGAAAAGAGAAAAAGAAAAAGCCATCACCTTCTGTAGCAAAGTCTTGACTTGATTGATGGCAAATTTTCAATGATGCACTCTTTTCCCTTGCTAGAAGCATGCAACTATCCACCTAATGCTCATTGTCAGAGTTTGAGGAACCGATGTCGGCTTCGCCCATTATCGTCTGTGCATAGAGGTGGTACAGCTGAGTGTTGATTCGCTGTAACCGCCGGACTTCATCGTCTGATCGTGGCTGGCTTTTCAACTGATATACCTGTCGGACGCCAAAAATGTGTGGAACTGAAAAACTGTGCACTCACCATGTAAAGGCATTTCAAATTTCTAGTACAAATGGAGTCAAACCATCACATGCAGTAAAAATGATTTGTCATTAATGCCACACATTCACATACACACACAAATAAATGCCTCCAGCAATTAATGCAATTTGATGGAAAGTTATCATCTCTCACTGAAACTGCACAACTCAGAGGTAGCATGTCAATACTTCAATTCATTCATGCATTTCAAATAGAGAGAGAAAAAAAAAAACAAGAAAGAGAGGAATAGACAGAAAGAGACAGAGAGAGAGAGGGGAAGATGTAAAAATAATGTAGGTGGGGATCCTTAAAGGGGAAGGCTAGTAACTGATCAGTGGGAATCAGTGGAAATGCTGGGGGATGATTGTTTCAATCCTTATGGGATTCATTCAAGAGTTCATTGTATATCTATTGTTGTGTGAAAATGATTTGCTTCAGAATGGTCTCATATTCAAGTAATGTGCAGTTTAATGTTTCCAGGTTAGCGTCCCTGGTCAGTGACGGAGCATTAATCTGCACATTACTTGAATATGAGACCGTTCTGAAGCAAATCATTTTCACACAACAATAGATATACAATGAATGAATACAATGAATCCCATAAGGATTGGAACAATCATCCCCTAGCATTTCCACTGATTCTCACTGATCAGTTACTAGCCTTCCCCTTTAAGTTGCGTTTACACCATGTTCCCGGCAAACCACAGCAACCCCATTTCGGGCCACCATCGACAGAACGGGATGGACTTGAATTAACGTGACTAGACGGGATAGGCAAACGCGACAGGCCGTGATTGCTGTGGATGCCTTGTCATATTTTTAACTGTCAAAAAATTTGCCACGGCAGTCCCAGTGCTAATGAGGGATATTAGATGCCATGATAAAACGGGGTAAATGCAACAAAACATGCCAGCACGTAATACACCGTAAGAAAACTTGGAGGTGGTCCGTAGCGGGAAGGGACGGAAAATATCGATAGTCCAGCCTGACCAGATGGCGTGAGAACAGCGTCTGATAGTTATATGTTGGGCGAGGACTGGAACAAACAAGACTAGAATGCAAAGGGGGGGAAACAGAATGTCTCATCTACCCAAGGCGCACTACGTTTTGGGCGAATGGGGGTGCTGCGGCCACCGGGAACATGGCGTAAACACAGCTTCAACAAATACATGTGCCATGGTTTTCACATTGTGAGGCTGATAACTTTTGTTTAGGGTCTACTCTAAACTAGGTCGTCTCCATGCATATTGATTGCTGTCTGTTTTTCTCTCTGTATGTAAAGACAGAAGCCAGCAGAATTCAATTGTCGGACTGCTCACCTTTGCATTTCCCTCTCTCAGACTCCTTGGGAGGCCAACGGCTTCTTCGTAGTTCTTCTCAGATTCCTGCATGGAGTATAGACAAGAATATACATTCATTAATTCATCGTTGAAGCTAAAACCGAGTACTCATACGTAGGGGCTCAAAATTCATCTTCTACCTATTCGAATTTGCTTCTTGCAATATGTATAGAAAAGTTGTACCAAGGAACTTGTCTGGCTGACGCAATTTGCTGGGACAACAAGTGATTTTTTTTTGGTAGTATTTTGAGTTCAAAATAGTGTGAAATAATAAGAGTCGGCATACCGACTTTCATTCGGGAATCGGCCTCCCCGTTCAGCATTGTGGCCACAGGGAGGTAAAACGTTACATGATGATCGATTGTGCCCTTGTAATCGTAATCTACATGCAGCTCGCTCTATTGGCAGAGATTAATGGATTTTGCGTGGCCCGATTTGTCACTGATTTATAATCGATTATGAAAAATTATGTAGTACCTGCAATCGGGTAAGCTCCGAGATTGTGTAGTTTTTGGCTAATATTTTACACTTTCCAGTTCTCAAATTGGCAACTCTGAATTTCATGACATATCTAACATTGGAGAATTAAAAAAAAAAAACTGCTTTACAAAAGTGTGCCGATCTGAGGCAGAAATGTAAACTTCAATCTTTTTAAATATTTTGCCAATTTCAGGACCATTTATAAGTTTAGCAATCAGATAGTTTAAACAATTCCGTGACCTTTTTTCATTTCTCACAGCCAAATCTGGAGTAAACCTAAGCCAAATTCACATGATTACAATGAACTGCAATGAATAGGAATATGATTTTTCTGAATGCTTTTCATTAATTTCTTTCTGATTTACAGTTCCTTTATATAGTTCCAACAACAACAAAAAATCTTTATAAAATATGAGATACGCAATCACCACTGAAATGAAGTTGCCAATTTCACAATACTAAGCTGATCATTTCCACAGCACACTTTCCCCACGACAAGATGGGTTTATTGCAAGCTTTAGTTCTGCGACACAAATGCTATATTAGACGACGCCTCCTCCCGGGTTTGACAACGGAAACAGCTGTCTCATGCATATGCAGAACATCATTTTTTTTGCCTAAATATTGATGTCTTAGCGTTTGCGTGGCAGACCTAAAGCTCGCTAATAGTGACTACTCCATGTATCTTGGCAGCATACAGTACCTCAAGCGGTCTCGAGATCTTCACGGCATATCCGCTCTCTGCTGTACTCCCCACGGTGGACTCGCTTTCCCATGGAAAGCTCCGCTGGAAGGCGGGGAGGGGTGGAAGGGCCCTGGGTGGAGCTGTGCCACTGGTGGTAGGGAGTGGCCGCAGGACGAACTGGACAGCCCCAACGGATCCTTGCATACATGAGAAGAGTGAATGATAGGAATGCATAGCATTTGTAAACCTGTGTATTTACATCTGCACATGTTAACTTGAAACTGAATGTCAGGGGAACAATAAGCAAGGTATGAATTGGTCAAGACTCACACTGGACATGGCATTCATTAAAACAAAATCAAAGTCTATACGTAAGCCAATGGGATTTGCCCCCCCCCCCCCCCAAAAAAAAAAAAAAAAAAGAAAAAAGAAAAAAAGAAAAATAATAATACTTGCGGAATTGAACTACGGCTTGAACAAGTCCAAAACACGGCTGCATTTTTAACCAGTCAGATGTAAACAATCAATGCATTTTTATGGAGGAGAGTAAAAGATGATAGCAAATCAACATGTCACACATATCCTCAGTGACACCAAACACATCACCACCATACCAGACTTCATTTTGAGTAACAGCAACCGAACTTTATTCCTCCCCGCGAGCACCATAGTCAGTCCGAAAATGCTCGAAACTTCCTCTGCCCCACGTGGGTGGACCACGTTACACTAATTTACATAAATGCATATTCATAAAAGTATGCCTATGATACATCATAGTTAACATTGATAAACAGTGATACACTGCCTGAACAAATTATGCCTATTCAAGACTGCAGAGGTTCAATAGGGCAATCACAGAGAATCATGTTACAAACACCTCAAAAAGCAACTGAATTCCCAAATCAGAGAGGTTTTTATTTTTTGGGTGCAATATAACAAAGATGACCACTTAGACTGTCCACCCAATCTCACCTTTATGCTGAAGGACCCTCAGACACTGACCACTCCCAACGTCCCACACCCTAGCCGTCTGATCCGTACTGCCCGAAGCAAGTGTTGTGCCATCCATACTGACTGACAGACATGTGACTGACGCACTACAACAGAAAAGAACAAAAAAATGAAGATGTAGGGCAATTTGTGAATCAGCTGCATAACAAGAAGAGTTGTGTAGCAATTCCACATGATAGAAATATTAACCCGTTGAGGACGTTCTGATTTTGCTACAACACGTATTTCCCATAGACCCTTGCCCGAGTATACTCAGGTCTTGATCTCAATGGGTTAAAGGGGCATTCCGAACGATTTTCATAATTTCACATCATGTAGTACATAAATCAATAGCTCCATGTATAGATCCGTGGAATTTATTGTGGTCCTTGAGCAGAGAAACCAATAAATTGAAAATCTTAAACAAATTACACTGAACAGTGATGATGACATCAGAGCCTCATATATTTCAGAAATGCAGCAGTGTAATTCCATTACAATGCCGCTTGCTCAACAAGTTCACCTGTGAAGAATCTATGCATGCCTTCTTCTTTTGTTCTGCTTCCGTGAGCCCCAACTCATGCATTCTTATGGTGAGGCTGTCATGTCATCATCCTTGTTCATTGCAATTCATTATAAATTTTGAAAACGTTCTCATTACTTATCCCAATCACTATAAATTCTGAAACTCTGTACTCAGTTTGACTAATTTATAGTTGTTCAAATGTAAAAGTCTGAAAATCATCCGGAGGTCCCCTTTAAAGAGTTAATGCACAAGCTGCTCAGCAATATCACATGAACCTAGGCCCCCACAAGTATGGATTTGTATATTCAACTGTACATTCATTGCGACACATCTGAATACAACTGCAGTTCTGATTTGCAAAATGCAAAGGTACAGTTGTATTGGGAATAAATTTTGATTTTCCTGTTTTGTTTTTTTTTTGTTGTTCTTTTTTGTCTGAACAGTTTACGATGCTTTATCGAAATTACCTCAATCAGTCTTGCAAATATAAAACAACATGGTAAAAAGTTGTGGATTATGTACTCTGTGAATTGGTGTGTGCACTGGGTAGAATTTGAATCCAGGACCTCCAGTTCATGAGTCAAAATAAAGTTGTGTTACTCAGTCACTGATATCAACCCCTATCGTACATTGCATTCCCAACTGAGCAATCCAGCAATACTGCCTCTTTATGGCACAGACATATGCTATATAGAATATAAACTGGATAAACCCAGTGTAGGTCCCAGAAAACCACATTTTGTGTGGTTTGCTGCTGTATCTTTTCCTTGTGAGATATTACCACAGCTAGTATTTCAAAAGGTGGAATAAAAACTGTTGTTTTTTTTTTTCATTCACACTCTTCCTGTTGGATCTCATAACATTGTTTGTGTTGGTTGCAGAATTATCAAAAACCTCTACATTGCAACTTTGATCACTGAAGTGGCAACACATACTAGAAGATTGGAGTTAAGTTTCCTGACACTGGCAAAATGTCTGTCATTTCTTTTGTAATTTTTGTTTTCTTATTTTCGTGCAGATTTAATGTTTTTAATCAGTTAAAGCTTCATCAAATCTTCCTCCAATGAGGGAGAGACACAGTAAAATTCAGGGTTGCCAATTTGAGGATGGCATGTTGATGACTTCGCGAGCAAATTTCCCCATGACTTGATGTTTCAATGTTCAGTCTTGTGTCAGGTATCTCATGAATTCATCTGCACTGAGAACAGCATGGTGAGGGGAAAAAAAAAAGTGTCTTCCTTGTGGACACAAGTAGTATGACAAGCTTGTACCTTGGGACTTTCAGACATAGTGCACTATCCACTTGACCACACTTCTATAACAAAAAAAGATTAATAAATAAATACGGTTTAAGAAAGACAACCAACCTGTGCCCTTTGAATATTGAAGCATTTTCAGTATCTTGTGGCAATATGTGTCTTTCGTGACTCGCATTCTGTGAGGAAAAACAAAAACACACAGACAAAATGAAGACCGATTCTCACAGTCATGAAGCCAAAATTATGATCACTATGCACTGTAAATGTATCTTATATACAGTATGTCTACTATTAGTCTTTGTCAGAGGCCCTTCTGATGCTGTGGTGATTTCAAGAGGAGCAAGCAGCACTAGGGTCTTCATGTGAGACTAGTCAAGCCAACATCATGAACAAAGACCTAGCAAGAGAAAGTTTGGCTATCTCTTTGAATTTCTTAACCTCCGGTCTTTGAATCACTGAACTCTGCTACCAGCGCTTGATAGCAAAATTCATAACCCAGTTGGCACAGCACCAACCGAATAAGTTCATAAATACAGGTTTCATGCTGATGACCGACAGGCCATTTGAGCAATTTCATTGGTCAAAGAGACTGACTCACTGATTAGACTTTCTCCAGGTCACAGATAATAATCAGAATCTCATATCTCAGAAGTCACAGAGCTCACATCATCAGTTCAGCTCTCACGATATTTGCCGACGTGAATCATTGCAACAGCAGCATGAGGGCGTCTGGAAAAGATTGCAGTAAAACCAGAAATGTTTGCGTTCACAAAACTTTCGTGATTTTCACGAAGAGCCAGGATTTGTGAAAAATAAATGCATGCAAAAGGTTCTGTTTACGCAATGCATTGAATGCCTATGGCAATTCGCGAAACATTTCAACTACGAGAAAGGCTATCAGCTCCAATACGTGATAGTTTCATGCTGCAAATATTTCTGGCTTTACAGTAGTATTACTGTTTGCTCATTTCAAAACACACGAGGCAAGTCCCAAAGCCATGATTGAACTTCTTACAGCACACAGTAACAACCTACGGAATATCTTTAATCTGGATGACAAAATTTTGATTGCACTGGCCTGTTTTCAGGATTGATTTGACCTTTGGATTTTAAACAAAGACATGATCTTTTTTTTTAAACCATCATTTCCCAGAATGCAGATAAACCCTGTATCTGTCCAGGCAATCAGCTTAACTTGCAAAGCTTTTATAGTAGACAGTTGTCCTACCAAACTTAACCTCGTTGTAAAGTTAGCAAGCCCACTCAGGCGTAGCAATGTGCCTCAGTCCTACAGGAAGGCCATGGTGACACAATAAGGATTAAGGAGGATTAGATAAACTCTATTCCAAGACAGTTTATAGCTTCCAGACATCTGTACCAATTAGCGAAGAAAGCACTCCAGCATATTACCAATTGACGAGCACGGTAAGGATTTTAAAAATAGCGAACCACAGCTTGTATATGAGGTCCACTCATGAGTTATGCAAGTATTGCCAGTGTTAGCTGTGTGTGAGAATTCAAGCCATTATCCATAGGATTGTCAGTTTTACTTCTGGGAACAGATAAACAAGATATATGCTGCCATCTGAGCATCCGCCAAACAGACATGTCTCGCTCGCATCGGCCGTTACGGACTCCACTGGTGCCTCGAACAGCAGGTTACACAGCAGCTGGCCGGTACATAGCTCCCAAACCTGTTGAGTGCGACAAGGAAAAGGTTACGAACCACATGGTTGCAAAGATGCAGCAACAATGAGATCATAACAGCTTTATGAAACTTCTCTAGTCTGCATTCATGCTACACTGCTCTTCAATACTTGACTCATGACTGTGTAATTCTACACTAACCCCCACTTATTTTATACCAGCAATCTTTATCTTCTTCTTTTTTTTTCTTTTTACTAGGAAAATCATCAAATAAATTCTGTCATACAAATCCAGTTACATCTTAAATTACATCTTAAAATCTCATAATAATACAAGAAACTAGAATC